>OX421973.1:106366485-106966485 GCA_949128135.1 Parasteatoda lunata | reverse complement strand
TTTATTTTTTATTTTATTTTATATTATTTTTTAATGTGTTTTTTTCGATATTTTAAAGGGTTCTATATATTAAAAAAATTTTGCTTCGGGGAACAGCGAATAATGTATAAACAAAGGAAAAAATCCCGGAGAATTTATTTTAATGTATATCATTTTTTCAATATATTCGATATTATAGAGAGAATAAAATGCGTTCTATATATAAAAATAAGTATCTTTCTTTGTTAAATGTATATAATGGCCGAAAGAGGGACCCAAACGGACCGGGTCGCAAACTTCAAAACCACGTAACTCCCTTTATATTAAGCTATAATGTTCAAACTAGGACCGAAAATAAGAAACCATTTGCCGAATAATCATACCAAGGGGAAATTTTTATAGAGCAATTAACGAGCCCACAATGGGCTCACATCCTTTTTATATAACTGACCGGGAGAGGGTCCTTTAAGCTAAATTCCCGTGGGAAAGCCGTGTATGGCGTTGTCCGGGTAATAGGGCTGTGCGCGAGTAAGATTCGTTGAGTGGAGTGTCACGGGTTCAAATCCCGGGGGCTGTCAATTTTTAATTTTTATTTTTTTAATTTAATGCCCCTCTATAATGCCTTTTTAATGCCTACGAAATGATTTTGTAAATAAAATGAACTAGTCGACGTAATGATCCTCTAGAACTTCATGACCTTGTCTATGAAATGACCCTGGCGGTAAATTATCCTGTCGACGAAATGAACATGTCGACGAAGCTACCCTGTCTATGAAATAGCCCTGTGGACGAAATGACCCTGTCTACGAAATGACCTTGTCGACGAAATGACCCTGTCGATGAAATGACCCTGTCGATGAAATGACCTGTCGATGAAGTGATTGTCGATGAAATGAACCTGACACCCAAACTCCAATCCCTCTTCAAATTCTTCCAAGTCTTAAACGGTTTCAGACCGTTTACAGCATTTTTCTGCTAGTTATCAGGTCGTTGGTCTACCAAAACAGGGGAGCTATATACGCTGCAGAGGATCAAAATTGCGGGATGTTTCTCCGTCTGTTGCCAATAGCTAGGGCTGCAGGTCTGTCGCGGAGCGAATTTCCGCGAAATTGTCCTCTTATTCTTTCTAAAATCCACGAATTTCTCAATATGTTTTGATTTGCGCGAAGATTGCTTGAAATTTGAATTTTAAATTTATTATTTTAATGTAACAGAATTTTTTACTTTACTGAAGCCTTAAATTCAACATTTAATATTGATTAGATATTTATGGGAGATGTCGCCAATAGCTAGGGCTGCAGGTCTGTCGCGGAGCGAATTTCCGCGAAATTGTCCTCTTATTCTTTCTAAAATCCACAAATTTCTCAATATGTTTTGATTTGCGCGAAGATTGCTTGAAATTTGAATTTTTAATTTATTATTTTAATGTAACAGAATTTTTTACTTTACAGAAGCCTTAAATTGAACATGTAATATTGATTAGATATTTATGGGAGTGAAGCAAAATGACAAGAAAATAGTTCAGAGGTAAGAGATAATCACAATCTTGTCATGTAAGGTGGTCTTTTTACACTTAGGGAGGGTAATAAGACTGATAGGAATACCTTCCTGAAGTCAGTAAGAGTACAAAAGAAATTGGAATCACAAAAGTAGGAAAATGTTATAAATCAAATCTTTGACAGAAAAATTGTAACACTGGCTATTTCATTGGGCAATGAAATTTTTACTGCATTTCTACATATCCAGGCAATTTTTGCTGGGCGGCTTCTTAAGATTTCTTAAATACGGATCAGTTTCTTAGATGAGAGGGAGATAAGGCTTTTGTAACTAGTAGTTTGAATGTAGAATGTTTGAGTTTTCACAGCAATTACTTCTTACAAAGCAAAGGTCAAGGAATTGCGCGTTGATGAAGAAAAATTGATCCAGTTTTGGAAATCAAAGACCGAACGCTATTCAAAATTAGCCATTCGATGTTTGTCGGTGCTTACAAACAGCGTGGAAGCATAAAGATCGTTTTCTATGTATAAAAATGTATTAAGTGATGAAAGACGAAGCATAAATGAGAATAATCTGACAATGTACAATACTTTGTACCAAAATTCTGTTCATTTAAATAAAAATATTAATATTGTTTAAAATTAAAAGAAATACTTTTGTCGTGTATTTTTTAAGCTTTTTTTTTATTATTTGCGCAATTTCTGTCTTTTGCATATCATTTATATAGTAATTTTTTTTATGTTTAGAATCTAGGTAATTTTCAAAATTTCCCGCGAATTATCAAAATTTCCCGGAGAATTTCGGGTCTTTTTTTTCCGCGACAAACTGCAGCCCTACCAATAGCCCATTGTGCAGCTCAAGTCCGATGTAAATACAGTACCTACTTATGTGCTAGCTATGAAGCCTTGATCATAAGTTTCATTAATAGTAACACAGAGCTATAAGCTAACGCAAGGAGCTCGTTGCACTTTTCTACAATACACAACTAACTTTAGTCAGATTCTGAAAAAAAATCTTTTCTTAGTAAAACCTGAAATTTTTTTTTCATTTTCTTCCATTTTTGCAAAACAGTTGTGTAATAAGATGGATCAGTTCATCGGTATTTATTAATCTTCATCCTAAATTTCTTTTCATATTTATTGCAAATTTTATTTGTACTTTATTTTGCCTGATGTAGAACTGTCAACTCAAAATTTATTCATCCATTGAAATGAATTATGTCAGTCCTTCGATTGGTACTGTTATGCATTGGCTTTTCAAAGAAAGTGTTTTTCTACCAAAAAGTTATGTTTTAAAATTTTTTTAAAAATAGACTAATAATTGCTCACTCATGTCATATTCCGAGTTGAATTTATTGCTGCTAACCAAATATATGGTGCATAGCGTTTTTGAAAAGTGCTTCAAAGGTGCTTAATTTCGATTTTCGTTATTTAAAAGCCCTTAAAGGTGCTTTTTTTCATTGGGTGTTTTTAAAAAGTGCTTCATTTTTCCTTTTCAAAAATGAAATTTTTTTCGTTACCATGTCGATTTTCATCAAAAGCGAGCTTTTCACATCGTTCTATTCAGTGTTTTTACACTTCATTTCGGCGTACTGTCGTTCCATAATGCATGAAAGTGCCAATAATTTTAAATGTTTGATGTAATACTTGGGAGTCTGTATGTGCGTCAACATAGCTGGGTTCGGTGAGATTATTGCCTTCTCATGTGCCTGTTGTATTTTGCAAGATATTCTCAATTTCAGACTTTATTTTTTACCCTCTGATATCGAACTGAAAAATCTCTCGATCAATTTATAACGACTAATATAATCAAGAAAAGTGTTCTTTGTCAGAAACTAGTTGTTTTCTCATGATCATAAAAGTGTTTGAAAATTATTTTGCTTTTTGTTTATGTATATAGTGCTTAAAAATATTTTTTGACTGCTTAAAAAGTACTTAAAAGGTGCTTATTTTTTCTTAAAAGATTTGGCTATGCACCCTGAAATAGGTAATTGGATAAATTTCCGTATTGTGGTCTTTTGCGGAAACTATAATCGCCAATTGGCTAATTGAATTATAATTAAAAATTGGAGAGGTATCTCTTTGGATGTGTACTAGTTATATCCTTCTGTTAATTGTAATTAGCATAAAACTATAATAAGAGTTATAAAGTTAGTACATGTTATAGATATTATAGGTCTTGGGCTTGATAGAATTACTTCAGAATCCCTGTTATGGCCTGTTGAAACTGTCAAAAATTATTACTTTGTAAGATTCAATTTTATATTTATTGAGTACATAAAAAAACAAGTGCATTTTAATTTTAAATCTCTTCTAATAAAAAATTATTTTTTGAAAATTCTAATTAGATTTACTGTTTTTAGAGCACAAGATAAAAACCCTAAATTTAGCCTCTTCTGCTGCAAGTTGTATGGCCAATGACAGTGTTGGTAAGTGTAATACAATGAGAAAAAAATTATGTCTGTTGTTATTTTATAATAAAAGGATTCATTTTAACTTAGTTGATTGACTGTCATCATTAAAAATTTTAACATCAAATTAAAAATGACCAACATTTTATGCTTTGAAAAGTCAAAAATTCAATTTTATTTCTAGTTAAGAAGGAAATATATATATATATAAAGCTCAAAATGTAGAGAAAACATGAAAAAATTATAGAACAATGAAAAAGAAAAAAAAGGGTGGGGAGAATAATTAAAAAACCAGAAATAAAATATATAATCTTTTCATCTGCTCACATGATTACATCTGCTAATATTTCTTACTTTTTCTGCATTTTTATGAATTTTTCTCCTTTTTTCACATTATTTATAATTATTTTTCTTTTTTTCACTGTTCTGTAATCTTTTCATGTTTTCTCTACATTTGGAAATTATTTTATGAGTTTTATTTACCTGCAGTTCATGCACAGTAAATGAAATTTATTGTTTTTCTTAATTTTCTCCATTTTTTCTTCTTTTTGTATTTATCTTTTATGCTTTATATATATATATTATCCATACCATAACATATTGGAAAGATAATTTAGCGAATATTATACATAAAGATAGTTATTAATTACAATATTATTCTGAGTGTTGATAATTTTATGTAGTTAAAAAATATATTTACCAATATGAAAATACTATAAATGAAATGAATTTAAAAATATCATAGTGAATCGGTATTTTTGACAATACAGTGTAATATTAAAATTTGTTCTTATTGTTTATAGAAATCAATGTTTGTGCTGGCAATAACTAAGAAAAGCAGTTGCCCGCTCATGGTCTCTATTAGCAATTACTGTTCTAAATATCAAATACCTACTACTTGAAAATAAATATTGAAAAAGAAATGCAAGTAAATATTTTCAAGCTTAATTTTTTTGATTTGGAAAGTTATGTAATGAGCAACAAGCTTACCCATCCTACTAAATGAATTCAATATTAACTCTTTTTTCTTTACTTTTAATATTATCTTCTTACTGATAATAATTACAATGTGTATGTGTAGGTTTTTAGTTCGAGCTTTAAAATCTATGTTTAAATTATCACCACTTATTTCTATAGGTCTCGTTTCATGGTCTTAAATTAATGAAATATAAATTATATGTATATGGGTGATTCTCACGAAATAGAACAATTCAGACCAAAATATTTCTTCAAATTTAAACTCGTCAAAGTAATCTAAAAACTTTTTTGTACACTTCTTTAGTTACACTTATTAATATCTTACAGACAGCAGTGTAGTTTATTGAAATTTTCTTGGGGAAAAAAAAAAATAAAATAGAAATTCACCAAAATTGAATGCCAGGAAAATGACATATTAGCTTAGAAGTTTAAAAAGCATTCATTTTAAGTTAATAGTAAGTAACTCAACTTAAGCCTTTATGTTAGATGGACCATAAATTGCTTAAATTAATTCTTTTTATCCACTGTAGAAAGAATTAAAAAAAAATTTATTTGCTGTTATGTACAGAATAAAATTGTGTATAATAATCAATCATTAAATAAATAAATAACTTTACATCCAAGCATATTACAAACATACATAAACTTGGTATTGGGTTAATATTTGCTTTCCCTCCTTACAGTATTTGCTGTTAAAACAAATTTCTGCTAACACTTCAATGTCTTGGCCTTCATAAGCCAGGATAATGACAAATTCGCCATTTTATAGCATATAACTTTAATTAAATATTTTGGCCTAAGACGTTTATATTCTGTGGAAAACAGCAGGATTTCTTAAAATAACTCAGATAAATCTATGTAATCTAATGGTTTCAAGAAGTCAGGAAAATGACAACACAAAAACCTACTCACCTTGAAAAAATTTTTTAAATAGATTTTGAACCAGAAAATTGGTTCTTTAAAAAAAATTGGTTCATGCATCAAGACATGTTCATAGGAGGGTATCTAATCAATCTATTAACATAAGATTTTGATTGCTGGCTCTATCTATTTTAGTTATAAACCAGTAAATAAAAGTAGCCAGGAAAATGACAGATTTTCTTGGGACAAGCAAATTATTGACAGAAAAAATGAATTTAAACAAAGTTTTTGTAAATAATACCCTCTGCGTATATTCTAGAAATGCTTACACCGGTTGAGATAAATAAAATTAGATACTGAAAAATTTATAGGAAGTTTTGAAGCTAGTTATTATTGGAAACATTGTTTGGGACATGCCAGGAAAATGACATTTTGAAGTTCAATTAAATTGTTTAACTATACAAAACAGTCAATGCTAGTGCAAAGTTAATTTAAAATGCTAACAGCAATGCTATTTATTAATTTTTTTAAAAAAAAAGTTCTTTTAGTATTATAGTATTAGATCTTGGAGCAAGGGACAATGAATTGTCATATTTCCTGAGAATCACCCATATATTTTATGGTTAGAAAATATTATATGATAACAGAATTGTGAGACAATTTTAAATTTCATTACAGTATTCATTGTGACTTGGAAAAGTGCTTTTCCTTGTAAGGTTATTTCTAACACATAATATTTATATTTTCCTGCTGTTTTTTAGTTTCAGTTAGCAATTCAGCAGAGTATTATTACTCACTGCTAAGTTCTGCTCCAAGAGACAAAGAAGTTCAAAAACAATTGCAGCAGCAAAGATTGGTAACTACAATATTTTCTTCATCAACAAATATTTCACATTAGTTTTTTAAGAGTTTGCTGTTTGATACACACAGTTATAATAAACCATTTTTTTTTCATCTAATTTGAAAAAGTTTTTTAACATATGGTTTCAGATTAAATTTCTGTCTCTGTTTGTTTAGTTAAGTCATGGCTGTAAAATAAAGTGATTCACAAAAGGAAAGTTTGATTAGTTAATTTCATATTCCATGAATTAAAGTGATTTTTATGCAAAAAAATGTGTTTTTTGTTCTTCTAACCTTGAGGAAAGTTAATTCTTTGCTCAATTTTGTGCTAATGAGTTTTCTAAATATGCTCTTAAATTTAATTTCCCTCTCAATTTGTTTAGTGCAGTAGTGACTGCTAAATAATGATTTAAAAATAAGTAGTTTGATAAATTATAATTTCAAATTCATTGGATTAAAATTATTTTCGTGCAATAAATAAGTTTCCCCCCCCCCCCTCTAATCCTAAAGGGATCTTTGCTATTAATGAGTTTTATACCAATGAGTTTTTTAAAATATGCTCACAAATTATACTTTTGTCTCAATTTGTCTAGTACTGTAGTAACAGCAAATAAAGTGATTCAAAAATAGATTAGTCAATATCTGCTTCATTAGATTGAAATTATATTTTACTTGCAAAGTTTTATTCTGCTTTCAGCCTGCTTCCAAAATTTTTATTTTACCTTACAATTTTTGTTACTTTTAATTATGAGTCTGTTTCTATAAGTCAAAAAATGGTTAAAATTTTGACTGGTAATAACTTGTTTATGACATTTAAGAAATAATTATTACTTGTATTGGAAATAAATATAATTACTGGTATCAGTTACAGAGCTCCAGTTTACATTTGAGCTACCTGAGAATTCAGAAATGTTGTTTATTTTCAAACTATACACCAATCTAAATTTTTTGCTTTAAAATGATTTGTAATCCATTACATATCTTGGTATGTGTTTTGCCTTTTTAAAACTTTAAGTAAACTTTTTGTTACATATTTTACTTTACTCTTTTTAACTTTATATTGCATAAATAATATCATAATTTTATACAGAATATTAGATATTATATTCTTTTTTTTTTTTTTTTTTTTGCTCTATAGTTTTTGCAATAATAGACTATCAATAAAGCTTTTTGCATTTACTCATCAAAGTTTTAATAAATTGTATTAATAATACATAATATTATTTAAAAACAATATCATGACTAAAAAAATTAATATTTCTATCTAAATTGGTTAAAAGTATTGACTAATTACTACAAACTAATCATTGAAGAAATTGAATCATACTTAATTTTTAGTCAAGCTTAAAAATTTTCTCATAAATTGCAAGGACAGAAAGCATATTTGTCCATTCAATATTCAAAGAGGAGTAAATTAATTTACATCAGAAAATATTAAAATAAGTTATTCTAAATTACTCAGGGTAGAACAGGTGTCTCTTCAATATTTTTATCCATTATTTATATATTTGATAAGTTTTAAAACAGTTGTATGAGAATAATTTTAAAACCAAATTGGTGTAGTTGAATTGTTTATTAACCAGCAAATTATTTTATATACATTTGACGGAAAATAATAATTTTTAAGCTTTTATCCACATTCTCTCTTTTTTATTAGTATATTTTGAGTTATAACTTGATATATTAATTTTCATATATCCTTCTCTCATTACTTCTCTGGATTTTAAACCTTCATTATCAATAAAATCAAACTTGAAATAGAAAAAAAAAATGGAACATATTAAATAAATAACAAAGAAATTAAGTGATTTATTGAATGAATTTTTTTTACAAAGATAGTGAATGAAATCACTATCATGTTCATCATGCCAGATTATTTTTTTAGAATTTTGAAAGAGTTATGTCCATTTTTCATTATTTTAATGAATATAATTTAAAGTTATTATAATGAATCGGCCAACCCTCCTGTGTAGGGGTCAAGGAACGGGCCTTGCATCAGAAAGGTTTCGGTTCGAGTCCCCAACATGGCATGGATGTTCTTTCATTCTCTGTACTATCTGTCCTTACTCTGGGAGTAACGTTGGCCCACTTGATATGGTGCTCTTGAAAAAGTGGCTGACAAATATGCACTTCAGATGCCTGTATGAAAGAAGGTCATTCCCCAGGCGGGCATTAGGAGAAAATAAAAGTAATCTAAATCGACTTCATAATTTAAAGAGAGAGACAGGGTGCATAGCATTTTCAAAAAGTGCTTAAGGGTGCTTATTTTTGATTTACGTTTTTTAAAAGCCCTTTAAGATTCTTTTTTTTATTTGGGGTTTGTAAGAAGTGCTTAATTTTATATCTTTTAAAAAGAGATTTTCCTCTTTGCCGTGTTGATTGTCCTTCTAAATTACAAAACAATGCATGATTTTCATAATTATCTCTGCAATATTTATCAGAAACTAATTATTTTATCATGATTATGTAAAATTTTTAAAAATGGTTTTTAATTTTATTGATTTTATGTTTATAAATTAAGAACTTGAAGCTATAGAAGAGAATAATTTTGATTACTGCACAGATCCTAATTATGAATATTTGTTTTTGTTTTTTTGGATAGTGATTAAAACAAATTTTGAGTGCTTTAAAAGTATTTTGAGTGCAAAAAAAAGCTTAAAAAGCTTTTTTTTGTTGAAAAATCCTGAGAGAATTTTTTACTTAACATTTTTTTTCCGTTGTTATCAAAAATAATCTTGAAATTATGAACTATTGATAATCATATATTAATGAAAAGTAAAATTTATTTTATTTTAGAAATTTGTACTTGATGAATTGCAAAGAGAAAGAGAAGATTCTTCCTTTTCCAGAAACTGCTTATTTTGCTCTAAACATTTTACAGGAAACAAGTTAGTTCTTTTAAAAAATTTATTATGCATTTTTTTCTCTCATAGCTTGAAATTAACTATAGTGAGAAAAAGTAATTTTTATTATTTATATTAGGCGTGCACAACCCTTTTGAGTGCAGGGCCACTTGTGCAGCAGGTTGATTAACAAAATTGCCACACATGTATTTGGACATGTTGGCGGCAAATATAGTAATATTGTTTTAAATATATTGTTCTAATTTTTTAAAAAATTTTTCTAATTTTCATGTTTTAATTTTTTTTTATCAATAAACTTAGTAATATATTAGTTGAAAACTAAAGCTGTTTAATTATTAGAATTCATTCAAAAATAAAAGAACTAATACTTTTTTTTTTCAAAAAAAAATATTCTATATTACATGAAAAATAGATAAATTAAATGGGGGCTTTGAAACTCTCGTGCAGTAATAATATTGTAATAAAAATTCGGGGTTTTCGAAATCATATTGAAAAGCGAATATCGGAGCTTAAGAAACTATTTAGATTTAGGATTATGTCGGTTTGAAAAAAAAGCAATAAACAACATACATTTATTTTCATAAGATATTTCATATCTTCATTATTTTCCAGCATCTGTGAAAGCCTAGAGCGTCAGAAAGTGATGATTTAAAAGTGCAACCAACTTTTTTTATTTTGTTTAAAAGCTTCCAGGGACTGCACTTATGTAGTGGGCAGGCCGTATGTGGCCCTTGTTCTGCAGGTTGTGCAACCCTATTTTATATGAAAAGTTAGGAACGGGACTAAATGACATATTTGATTAAATATTTTATGGATGCACAATTTACTCTAGAAGAGGGTTGTAGGGGTAGGAAAAGGAGAAAATTAGCTGCCGCCGTCACAATAAATTTAGTGTTTATTTCATTGTCTATAAATTAATTATTCCTTGGTATGATAGGAACAGTATTAGTTTGCAATTAAAAAATATATATTTTATAAAATAAAGTTATTTTTGAATTAAAAAAGTTGTAAAGTTTTAATTGCTTTCTCTTAGTTATTAAAATGAAAGGAACTTTCTTTGTAGATAAATTTCAACTTTCTTTATTTAAAAGAAACAAACTAATTTTAATATTTTTACTTGCATCTTTTATTTTTATTCCTCAATTATAATTAGTCTGTTAGCTCAAAAAATTTTAAAAGCATTAATAAAAATCCTATTGATTTTAAAATTTAGTAAGAAATGAGGTTATTATTTTTTTTAATAGGTAATATTTAAAAATTGAAACATAAATTTTTAGCACAATAATGTTAGTTTCTTCTTTATTTAGGAGATTGTGTTCCATTTAGTTAGTAACACATGCATTTTAATTTTTTCTATTTAAATGAAATGACACTTTTATTATTTGAAAACATGTGATACAAATTAGTGAATGTGACTGTTCCGATTACACCTTACACATCATATACAACTTCATTAAACCATAACTGATCACCATCTATTTTTGTATAACTTACTAGTACTCTACATATAAAATAAAATTTGAAGAACAATGTCAAAATAGTCGGTAAAAGTCTTTCAAAAAACCTATCAATCAGTTGAACAGGTAAATTTGATGTAAAATAAATTGGTTTTAGATTATATTTGTAAATTAATCTTTGAGTGTTTCTTTTTTTGTTGACACATATTAACATTTTTCTCTTACAGAACGGTTATTCTTGACCATCTCAGGGATCAACATAATTTTGTTATTGGAGCTCCAGATAATATTGGTTTGTGAATAATATAAAATCTCATTTTGTTTAAACAAACAATTTCTCTTTATTTTGTAATGATAAGAACAGAGAAAAACTTATTTCTCATGAACAGATTTTTTATTTTGAACAAGGTTTGAGATTAAAGAATGAATAGTTTTTTTTTATTCAGCTACCTGGAACGTCATGAGAAATCATAGAAAGTCATGAATTTTGGTATTGAACAAAATTTGTCATAATTGTAACTATTTTAAAAAAAACATGGAAAGTCATGGATTTAGGTCGTCGAAAAAGCTAAATTTTAAGATATAATTTAAACCCAATGTCATGGTGTTCCGAATATCTGAATTTGTAACAAAATCCCCACTCACAGTCATATTTTATTTAAATATAAATTTTTTTTAAATCTTTTTCTTTAAAATATATGGTGTTCTTTCAAAAAATGAAAGAAAAGCATTATCACTAGAGGGAATTATCTTTTAAACTTCTGCGATTTCAGAATTTTTGTTATTATTTATTTTTTTATTTTATGAATTTAAAATTCTAGCTGAATTTTTTTATTCCAAAAAGAAAAATAGAAAAATCAGGAGTATTTATTTCCTTTCCGATGAACAAGAAAAGTATCTTTAGAGTATGATTCTGCTGGGGGGAAAAATTATTTGCTTTTTGTATTTTTTAAGCTATTAATGCTCTCTAACTATTTTATTAACTCTTTCTTTACACTGCTTTTTAAATTTAAAGTCTATAAATATGAAGATGCCGTGTATAAGTTTTAGTTATACCTATAATTCCAATTAATGTTGTTAAAATGCTTTTTTATATTTATTGTTGTGTTTTTGTCAGAGAATAAAGTAATTTTGTTTAGTCGTTTAAAATTCTTGGGGTTAGTCATGGAAAGTCATGAATTTGAAAAATTTTTATTACTTTCATTTAAAATGTTTTCGATAAAATTTATCTTGTCTTTCTTTCCTTCTTTTAGTGTTCATAAAAGAGTACTTGGACCATTTAGAGACATTATTAAAAAGGTTTATATCTATTTTCTAATTAAAATCAACTTTTTTGTCACTGTCCTGCTTATTATATATTTCATATGATATTATATATTTCATGTAATTGTATAAGATTTAATAACTATGTATTCTTATTATACTCTAACACAAGTAGAAAAGCATTGAATTTGCAACTGTATGGTCATTACAAAATCAATGTAGTTGCCTTCCTTAAAAAAATGGTTTTTTAAGCTATTAAAAGCTATTAGCTATTAAAAAATTAAACATAAAATATATAGAAAAAAATATAAAAGAATTTCCTAATAGGTTTTAATATTTTTGAACATTTTTTTAAACATGTTTCTGTTTGTGTGTAAGAATCAAATTATAAACACTTCTGTAAGGTTGAAGATCGTAATGACTGATGATAATGCAAATTTTAATTATTTTCTAGCTTCTGCAAGCAAAATTTATCACAAAACTATTGCTAAAAGCAATTTATAGTCAATAAAAATTTGTATAACTTTCTTGCTGGCTAGAGCACCCAAAATTTAATTAGAGTTTTTGGCCAAATGGCAATAGAAAGTTAAATTATTTTCTGATTATTTCCAATTCAAATAGAATTTATTGTGATATTATTGCCTAAGGGAATTTATTGTCAATTAAAGTTCTAGTCACTTTCTAATAATCTAGAAGGCTCAAATCTGAATTGAAGCTCAATATTTGATCACAATACAAATTTCAATTGATTCCTGACTAATTACTTCAAAATTTTTTGTCACTCAAAATTTTAAACACTTTCAAGCCAGCTAGAGCGCATAAATTTCTACCAGTGTTCTATGTTTGTGGGTAATAGAAGTTTTGATCTTTTTTCTTAATGTAATAAAATTAATTTGCATTTTATTGTGCATCAAAAATTTAACCTAATTCCTGTTAGCAACTTATTCAGCAAGAAAATTTTAATTTTTTCTTCAGACCATTTACAATTATTTTTATATTGATTGAAATCTCTGAGACAGAATCTGTTTGCATGATCTGATTCATTTATTATAAAAGTTATAATAAAATTTTATTGTGTTGAAGCTAATGTAAACATACAGTATACCTTTAAAATACCTTTTAATCATTTACAGTGTCATTATAAAATATTTAAAACACGCTGTAAAATACCTTTTAACCATTTGCAATTATTGCTTCCTAAACATTTAAAATTATCTGTAAAATTTGGTTTAAAAAAATCCAGATTTTTAATGATTAGAATTATTTAACTTAAGACGGAAAAATTATTTATCTCAAGACAGATTAAAACCGTTACCTTAGAATTGTTTAATGTAAAATCATGTTATTTACATTCTAGCAATGTTCAAAATTTTACAACCTACAGATAAACAATGTCTAAATTTTACAACCTACTGATTTTGAAGAATTAATTACTTAATTAATAATCTTTAAAACTGATGTGGTGATTATATTCCCTCCGGGTTTTTTGTGTTATCCTTCCGGGTGAAAAAATTAAGCGTATGGCATATGATTTTTCTGGGAATATCGTTGAATTCTGAATTTCTCAAGACTGTTGGTTCTCGTACTTCAAAAACTTATAATCAGACAAAATATTAACAGAATTCCTCAATCTAAAATCCAAAATTTTGAAACTTTTGCTAATTCGCAATAACGAGACACTTACATACGCATGATTCTTCTTCCTATAAGCAAAAATCGGCCAATTGATTCTTTTGGTTGGGCAGACTTTTCTCCATTTTTAATATTTAAAACTGCATCAGAATCCGCTAATATCGCAATTCATGTTTGAACATCAATTTTCATATTTACCTAATTTAAAAGTTACGCATTGCGATTCGTATTCACATGGTTTTAAAATCAGACATTGCGATTCGTACTCAAGCAATTTTAAAATAATATAAAAAAATAATATAGACTATTTTAAAATCCAATTTCACAATTCATATTCACGCGATTTTGAAAATCAAGCATCGCGATTCCTGTAAGAACTAAGCTGTAAGAACTAAGATTAGTTACTATAAAGATGTGATTTTAATCATTAGTAGGTAATTTAATTATAAATCTTTTTTAAATAAATTATGTTAAATAAGAAAAGTATATGTTATATAAATTTATTTATTTTTTGCACATAACATTTTCAGGGTTTTTCATTTTGTAACACAATTACCCATGGTTTGATGTCTTTTAATCTATATGCAGTTAAAAAAAAAATTTTTTATTTATCTGTAGTTTATATTATTATCAACACTTTTTGTGAAGTGCCTTTGAATAATTGTAATTAAGATTTCAGTTCTAAGTGTTATTTTAATTTTTGTAGTTTGCAATGTTTTTACTGTGAAAAAGTTTTTAAGGATCTTGTGACATTGAAGGAGCACATGAGAAAGAAACAACACAAGAGAATCAATCCCCAGAATCAGTTTTACGACAAATTTTATGTTATTAACTATTTGGTAATTTGTTATTCTTTTTTTATTTCTCTGCCTTTAATAACTGTATATTATCACAGTTAATTCTAGCTTTGATTTTTAAAGGAATTGGGAAAAACGTGGGTTGACATACAAGAAGAAGATGATGGATTTTGTCAAGATGGAAATGAAAAGTTGGCTTAATTATTTTTTATGATTTGTTTACATTTTAATACTTCTTAAAATTTGCAGACTTTTCTAATTAAGTCAAACCATGATAAGATGTTTTAATCTATCTATATTAATATTATATTAAATGAATTAATTGAAATCAAGTTTATGGTGATTTAGTCATAATGAAATAAGTCTTTTCAGTTTCACTGAAGAAATTTTTAAAATAAATTGTAAACATAAACTGATTCATTTTTTCCCTTTCATATGAATAGTATAGTACTTTTTTTTTTTTTATAAAGAAACATTCAAATATATTTACTGTTGGGAGAATACTGTCATCTAGTCATTGTAGTCTATTCTGATTCTTTAAATAATTATCTGTATGAAAATTAATGATGAATAGCTAAAAATTCCCAAATATGATCATGTATGAAATAGTAGTTTTAAATCCTCTCTCTATGATGAGATGGATTCCCTATCAATAAAAAATTGCTGAAGTTCCAAATTTCAATTCTGATATTATCATTTTTTAATTTGTATATTTATTGTTAAATATTCTCTGTAGATCACACATACTATTCTGTTTGTTTTTTTCTCTGTCGAATATCCCATTGAATCAAATGGATGCATTTGATTACTCTATTACAATGAATTAATATTATAAATTCAAATTTGTATTCGACAAAAATTTTTTATGTACAAAAATAATTTATTTATAACAAAAATAATTTTTTATATACAAAAATTATTTTTGTTTATAGCAAAAATAGTTTTTTGTATACAAAAATAATTTTTTTTATAACAAAAATAATTTTTTATATACAAGAATACTTTTTTTATTACAAAAGAAATTTTATATACAAAAATAATTTTTTTTATAAGAAAAATAATTTTATATGTACAAAAATAATTTTTTTATAACAAAAATAATTTTCTTATTACAAAAATAATTTTTATTTTAAGAATAGTTTTTCATATACAAAAAAACTTTTTTTTTATAACAAAAAAAAATTTATATACAAAAATACTTTTATTATTACAAAAAAAATTTTAATGCAAAAATAGTTTCTTTATATAAGAAAAATAATTTTTTATATACAAAAATAATTTTTTTATAACAAAAATAATTGTTCATATACAAAATTACTTTTTTTTATAACAAAAATAGTTTTTTTATAAGAAAAATAATTTTTTATGTACAAAAATAATTTTTTATACACAAAAACAGTTTTTTTAAAATTTCTTTTAATTTCTTATCAGCATATTTGTTATTTTCAGAGAGATTATGGATTGGGAGGATGACAGAAATTTAATTACTTGCCTTTTCTGTGAGAATAAGTTGGAAGATTTTGATGCAACTCTGCAACACATGAAAGTAATAAATAGGTTTGACTTAATTTTGTATCAGTTTTGTGTAACATTTTCTTTTATTTAACACTCTATTCAGGGATGCACAATTCCTGACCTAATGGTCGAAAGTGCTTTTCAAAGTCTTTTGATTTGACTCCTGAATAGATTGTAATAGAAATAAAAGAAGGATTTGATAATTGTTTTATAATTTAAAAAAAATAATGTTTATAAAGCTGCCCAAAATTTTATTTTTTGCTTTTGAAAAAATAAATGCATAAATAACATACCACTAATTGTTTGGAATTGTATTATTTTTTAATGGTCATATTGCTTTTTGTCTGGTTGCAAGCTTAAAAATGATTGTAGCTGTACTCTGTTATAGTTAATGATTTATCTAGCATCCTCTTTCAGAATATTCGATTGTAACCATGTTGTCTATAACAATAAATTAAGTGTTTCCCATAAAATGTAATTCTTTAGAAATTAGTGTAAATAATATAGGGATAAGAAAAAAAATTCACAAGTTTAATCTAATTATCTGATATTGTCTTAGTAACAAATTTTGTATTCTGAACAATTACAAAAGTTTAATTTATATCTTAATAAGCTGCTTTAACCTTGTACCTATATTTCTTTAGATTTATGGAACTGTTTTGCTGCGTATATACAAATTTTTTTTCACAAACCACTTTTGGCACATTTTTATTAGTCTAACTTTCATCGCATGCCAAAAATGAATTCAAGTAGTGCAACCCTATTAAATTTAAAGTTCACTTGTATTACAATTATTTTTAAACTAGTGTAGGGTATAGTAGGTAGTGTCACCTAACTTTAAAAGAACATCAATGTATGTTTATACCAGGCAATGGCACTTAAAGAGCAAAACTAAAAAAAAAATTTTCAGAGATGATTGTGCTCTATAAAATTCCATATTTTTCTTTAACCGTGATCCAGAGGTTTTCCGGAGTTGCAAGTTCCAGAAGTTTCAAGTTATGTTTCATTACAAGTTGTCTTAAGAATTTATATTGGTTAACAATATTTTTTATTTAAATTCCTTTTTTTTTTTAATATTTATTTATTCTTGATATTTTTTTCTGAAAAACTTTCTCATTCTTTGTTGGCAAGCTGCCAGCTGTATCAACAGATCCATCTTCAAATATTTTTTTTAGTCAATGGAATATCGCTTAGCACTAACTTTCTCGTTTTCATTAGAATTTGTTTCCGCAGTCAATTTTTTTTTATTTATACTGTTACTAGTGTTGCAAAGGTATGACTGTTCCTCATAAATATTGAATCAAACATACAATTTATTTGTAGATTAAGCATACTTTATTCAATTAATGAATCGTTTTTTATTATTATTCTTTATTTATTATTATTCTTTATTTATTATTATTCTAGTTATGTGTTAAATAATAATAGGTGTAATTGGTGATAAAAGTAAACTTATACATAATTATTCATTCATTTTATGTTTTGAAAATAGCAATGATTTCAATTTACAAAGACATTAATTTTTTGAAATGCGTCATTAATGATTTTACTCAAGAAATTTTCAGGATTTTTGAATTAGGCTCACAATCACCCCTGAATATTACAAAATAAATGTAAATCTATGAATAAAAAACAATCAATACCAACCTGTTATTTTACAAAGCTAAACAGGGCTGGTTATATCTACTGCAAGTTTCATAAAAATTCCATAGAAATATGGGAATATATGAACTATTATTAACTACGCTAAACAGTTTTATAAAAAAATCCCTGCTATATACATGGAATTTACTTTCTTATGATGTGTGTATCTTTTTCTTTTTTTCAAAATACTTTGAAATTATATTCTTTAATCGTTGTTTTAGAAAATAAACTGTAACAAAAGATTTAACCCTAAATTAATTTAATTAATTATATTAAACCTTTTCTCATGCAACAAATTTACTTCTAAACGCACAAGCAAAATACTTTTAAATGAAACAAAACGCTTTATTCAAAACAAAACGCCTCTTATTAAAATTAAATTTTCACACTCAGACATGTTGTAAAAATTTCACATTTTGGTCAAACTTGCATGTTTTCATCCTCATTCAATGATATTTTTTTGCTCAGAAAATCTAATATTTGACACCGCAAATAAAAAAAATAATTTCTGAGGAAAAGTTGCATGATATTGATGAAAAATGGTCTTGATTTTTGCTTAAATTTTCCTGATATACTTGGAAAAGTCAGGGATTTTTTTTTTCTGAAAAGGCGTGGGAACTAATGGGGGTATAGGAATACATGTTTTAAAAAAAAATGGTGTATTCCTATCTAATAATTAGACTTTGAATTCAGTTTTTTTAAAACTAATTCTCTGAATAACCACTTAATTTTTAACTAATCTTTCAATATTATTTTTTTAACACCAAACATGGAAACATGGAAAATCTCTATATCAAAATTTTATCGCAAGTAATGAGTGTATTTAAATGTAAAATTTAGCTTATTTTTCCTTTTATACATATTCTGCTGGTATAAAGAAAAACAAAAAAAAGGAATTTGTATAGAATTCCTTCATTTCTTGGCTAGTTTTGTTTCTTTTACAAAATTCTTCAGAGTTCCATAATCATTCATTAAATTCAAACTGTTGAATAATCATTACATTATTTCCAATTTTAAATAATTTTTATTATTTTTAGTGAGTAAAATATAATCATGTTGATCAAAGGAATAGTGCAATGATTAAAAAATGTATGTAAAAATTTTATGAAGAAACAATATTTCTTCATATAAAACAGACTTTCAAATGATTCAAAGATTTTACAGGCAAAACAAAAATCTATTACTTTATACAGTTTAAAACTCTTGCCTAAAGTGTGCAAGAATGTTCCTCTAAATTTTCGTTAAAATATATATATGAATGATGCTTGTATTGCTTAATTTTCCATTTAGGAAATTGTTTTTTAAGTTTTTTAAACACACTAACTAACAAAACATTACAAATAAATATTATTCAATGCAGTACAATGCCACTTAACAGGTAGAAATTTGGATATTATGTGAGCACCTCAAAGTAGAAAAAGTTAAGAATTTGCTTATTTTTGCCACGTATAAATACTGGTGTATGTAATTAAATAAAGAATCCCAAAAAACTGTAGAGGAAAGATATGAATTGTTTAAAAATTTCATTCAGTTCAAAAATATAATCTAAATAATAGTCAACATGTTTCAAGAGCTCAAACATAAGCGCCATTATCAAGACTTACTTTTGCTTCTTCTCATTTATGTTTGGCAGGTTGTGAAAATGGGTGTCCGTTTTTGAGCGCTTGAAACATGTCAATTGTTAATTTCCGGTTTGTATGTTGATGAAGCGAATGAAGTTTTGAAACAAGGTGTATGTAATATTTGAAATGTTCAATAGAATAGTTAAAAAGAGAACATTATTCATTAGAATTCTGAAGTTATCTTAGTGATTCGTTTTTTAAAAAAAGAAAAATTGTAAATTATTTTAATTGTTATTTTTTATTGTAGGATGAACACAGATTTGATTTTAGGTATCTCAAGCAAGAATACGAGTTAGATTTCTATAAACAAATTAAATTAATCAACTACATTCGCAAAAAGGTAAGCTCAAACAAAAAGAGTTTTTTTTAAATTGTCTTGAATTTAAAATTTAATTTTATTATTAAATGCATGCAAAACATTTCAGAATTTTCTTAAATCAATAAACTTTTCTTCTACATTAAACTTAACTTTTTTTAAAAAATAAATTACATTTTTTTTTTCAAATTTGTATATACATAAATATATTTCTTATAATTATTTTTTTTATTATAATAAATACTTTTGCAGCTACATTGACATTTTTGTGTTCTTCTATACTGGCTATCAAATTCTGTAGTAGTATTTTATCATGTTTCCTTGTCTTCTGGATTAGTTTTAAAATTACAAGGCCACGGAGTTGAACATTGGTAGCTGTAAACTTAAAATTGGTTCGGCTGTTAATAAATAATTTAATTGAGAAAATAAATAATGTAATTGAGGGCCAGGATAGCCTGGTTGGTAGGGCATTGGTCTTGTGGTTGGGATAATGGGGGTTCGAATCCAGCCGACCAAAAAAATCTATTATTAAATGGTGACTGGTGCATGTTAAATCTGTCAGGGTCACAAAGTCCTTTAAGTTGCCATAAGAAATCGATATCCGTGGAGGCACAGATCCAGGAGTTCCCTTGTCTTCTGGATTGTGTTTAAAATTACAAGGCTATGAAGTTGAAGATTGATAGATGTAAACTTGAATTTGGGTGGGCAAGGGTTATAAAATTAAAAAAAATACAATTGAATAAAAGTAATTTAATATGAGCTTCTTCGCTAAAAAAGGGATTTAATGGAGTATTCCTTTTTTTAAATTTTGAATTTGAGTTAGAATTTTCTCTTAAAACTCTCAAACTATCTATGCAAATTTTTTTTAGCTACTGATGGAAGAAATTTGAGAATTAATTTTTAGAAGCTTTTTTTTATGTGTTATTTAGAGTTGACATTAGTATTTTATAGTAGCCATATTTTGTTAAATTCTAAAATACTAAAATGGGATAGGCAGATAACATAATTTATTTTTCACAGGGATCACAAAGTAGGGTTCATTATATACCTTATGTAAAAATGAAGCTCTAAATATTTATAAACTGATAAAATACAGACAGTCATGGAAAGAATTTTTAGAAAATTCGCCATAGAAAAATTAAATGGGATCCATAAGAGATGTTACAAAATAAAGTTTTAAACAAGAGTGAAAAATGTTTCAATAATATAATTGAAATAATTGGATATTTCTGATTTTATTGAGAAAATACAAGTATTGGAATAATGCAAGTAAAGTTTCTTTTACTTTAAGTCACAAATTTATTTGTTTACTTATTTAAATATAGATAATTGTACATTATTGTTCTTTTGTTTTATTGCATAAATTTGACATATTTTATGCAGCTCTTTTTTTTTTTTTCAAAAAAAAAGTATTTCGAAAATAAATGATAAATTAAAACTGCAAGTATAGTTTAATAGAAAGGGATATTAGTTGCCAAAATTAGATTTCAAAATAAGCAAAGATAACTCAACAGTTATATTTGTATTTAGCGTAAGCATTTGATATAGTATATAAATTAATTTTTTTATATGTACTTCAAAAACGCTGTCTTTTTACGTTTGGTAGTATACATGTGTTAATTAATTTTATAATATGCATTTTTGTTTATTGCATAATAATTTTTCCTCTTAGGTTTATGAAAAGGAATGTACATTTTGTTATTCAAAGTTTATTGTGCCTGAAGATTTGTTAGAACACATGATGGAAACAGGACACATAGTGAATTTTCCTAATCCATCAAATTGGGATCAACCAATGTAAGTGTAGCTAAATAGCTTGCTTTCATAATTTTTTGAACTGTCAAATAAAATAGTAGAATATTTTAACTCAGCATATGTAAACTGTTGTGAAATGTGTTGTTCCTTATCCAGAAGTCTATACTAACCCATTTTCGGCCAAAGGTGCGCAAACGCATCATTTCAATAAATATTTTTTATTAACACTGTGGCGTATATTTTTCACTAAATTTTATTTTCTGTTATTGTCAAGGGTTCTGAAGACACCCAAAAATTAATAGTAATTCAATTGAAGTAAACACTTTCTGTTGGGAAATTTTTAAACTATTTAAGTTTTTTAAACTTTAAAAGGTTGACAAATGAAATTTTTTGAAAATGTATAATTATTCCTTTTGAGATTTATCATTATATTTTTATGATGAATTAAAGTTGCAAGTCAGTAAATAAATTTTAAAAAAAATCATGAAAATGCAAACATTCAACTGAATGGTTTGTTCATTGATTTGGTGAATGGTGCCTAAATGCCCCATTTTATTTCTTAAATAAAATAAAAAATTTTATGCATGAAATTTTTTGTGTGTTTTAATGTAATGGAATCATATTTACATGAAAGTATTACTACATTTTATAAAATTTATATGCTTGGCCTAAAATGTGTTAATAGTAGATTTTTAAATAAAGCCCTTGCTAAAACTCTAAGAAAAATAACATTATAATGTGGGATATTTACCTTCTGGGTTTTTTCCTATCTGATTATGAAATTTTATTATAAAAAGTAACAGGTATCATTTCAAGCTACTTTTCCTGTATCAAAAAAAAAAAAAAAAAGACCTTGCAGATTGATTAATTTTTTTTTAGCAATCATTAATCATTCAACACTTTCATAACAATTTGATTTAAAATTTCTGGTGCTATTTTTTTTTTTTTTTTTTTTTTGGGGTGCTCATATTCAAGATGGCTGCAGACTAATTAATCTTATTGTTTTAATTTATCCATGCATCTCAATTAATTAGTCTTTTGATCCATTTTAATTATATTTGATTTATCTTGAAATTTTAGTTATACTAAGGAATACGAAGTACAAATATAACATCGAGAGGGGAAAGAGTAACCTTCGATTATTTGGTCTGCCTATACTTTCTTGTAAGTAATCAGAAAACTAATTCTTTAATTGTGGAGGCATCAAATATACTAAGTGAGGCCATTACTTTCTATATCTGATACAATAAATTCTGAAAGTATTGTATAAATTGTTTACTTGTTTAACATGCTTAAAGGTGCTTATTTTCGATTTTTAATAGCCCTTAAATGTGCTTTTTTTATTGGACGTTTTTAAAAAGTGCTTATTTTTCCCTTTTCAAAAATGAGATTTCTTTTCTTTACCATTTCGATTTTTGCCTCCTATTATGCAAAAGCGTTCTATTCACAATTTATTCAACCATAATCTAATTCGGCGTTCCTTTGATCCGTATGAAAGCGCCAATCATTTTACATGTTTGGTGAAATATTTGCGAGGCCGCATGTGCATCAACTGAGCTGGGTTCGGTAAGATTATTGCACCCTCATGAGACACTTCTTAATTTCCACCCTCTGATATCCAACCGAAAAATCTCTTGATCTTTTTATAATGGCTAATATAATGAAGAAAAGAGTTCTTTGTCAGAAACTAATTATTTTATCATGATCATGTAAATTATTTGAAATTTATTTTGCATTTTGTTAATGTCTACAGTGCTTAAAGTTTTTGAAAATGTTTTTGTAAAGTTTGATGTAAAGTTTTTAAAAATGTTTTTGAATTTTACTGATTTTATGTTTATAAATTAAGAATTTTAAAGGATACAAATAAATAACTTTTATTCCTGCACAGATATTAATTGGGATTTTTTTGGAAAGTGATAAAATATTATTTGAGTTCTTAAAATATACTTAAAAGGTGCTTATTTTTTGTATAAAGATTTGGCTACGCACCCTGTTAAATGATTTTAAATTAATGAACTTCTGTTATCAATTATAAGCATTCTGAAACAGCAGTTAAATTTTTTTTCGTAATGTTCTTTAGTTATGACGTTGGGTTTATACTTTGTGATTTCAACACCTCTAAATCATGTCCCTATAGCAAAATTTGTTTAGTTATAAAAAGTCTGCAAGTGATTTGGTCTAAGTTTATGGTGGCTGTTTGTTTTCTACAACCTCTGAAACCAAAAGACTTGCTTAAGAAACAAAATGTAAGCATGGCATAGTCGTTAAGAAAACCTCCTTATAATAGAGTACTTTGGCAAAATTTTCTGAAACTTTTACATGGCGTGTAGCATTTTTAAAAAGTACTTAAAGGTGCTTATTTATGATTTATATTTTTTAACAGCCCTTAAAGGTGCTTTTTTTATTCAGGATTTGTAAAAAGTGTTTAATTTTTCTATCTCTAAAAAAGAGATTTTTTTCTTTACTGTATCAATTGTTGCTCTAAATTACAAAAAAGGCATGATTTTCACAATTTTCTTTGCAATATTTATTAGAAACTAGTTATTTTATCGATTTTATGTTTATAAATGAAGAACTTCAAACGATAAAGAAAAAAATTTATTCCTGCACAGATCCTAATTATGACTTCTTTTTTTTTTTTTTGGAAAGTGATTAAAAATATTTTTTTATGCTTAAAAAGTACTTATTTTTTGTTGAAAAATCTGACTACGCACCCTGTTTTACAGATAAACAAAACTCTAAAAGTTGCTGTAGAAACTTTTACAGAAATACATTGCGTATAGCTACATTTTGAAACTTATTAAATGTTTATGAAATTAACATTTTCTCATTTATTAAATTAGTACAAGCAATTAATTACTGCACCTTTTCAAACTTAAACTTACATTACTGAACATAGAATAAGTAATACTATTAGTTATAAGTTGATGATTATCTTATGAGCTATTTACCTCACCTGCTCCTTCAGTGAATAAAGAGTTGCCATGTAACATTTTTAATGAATTAAACTTTTTAGAATGCATCTAGTTCATCTAAAGAGCATCAAAAATAATAACGAGTATATTAACCTATAAGAACTATTTTTCTTTCAGGTACTTTTTCCCAACTTTTGAAAATGATAATTTGCTCTGTGCACTGGATGCTGACGATGTAGATAGTCCAGATTGTATTGTAGTGCCTGAAGATACAACTGTTCCAGATAATAATGTACTTGCCGAATGAGAGAACTATTAGAAATTAAAGAACTTTATTTGATTTGATGAAAGAACATTAAAGGTGTTCTTCGTCAAGTTCTTTCAACAAGGAAAATGAAAAATTTCTCAGTTTGAATAACTTAAATCTATGCAAAGTTTTAATTTCATGCACTAACTTTTTTAAAGCAACTGTTTTCTGTACTTAAAAACAAATTTATTGCTCAAATATTTGGAGAGAAAAATATTACATTTTTTAAAAATTTGGTGATATTTTTCCTTCAAAAAGAAAATTGTTAAAATCAATGAAAATCAGAGTTGTCAAGGTTTAGAACAGAATTCCCAAAAACCCTTTGTCCAAAACCTATTCACTCAAATCATGTCACAATTTAAAAAAATTATTGTGAAAAATAAAATTTTAATTTTTGAACAAGAAACAAAATAAAGTAAAGTTTTGATTTTATTAAAAACGTTTATTATTAATTTTAATATTGCATTATTTATGCTTGTGCAAAAACATATTTATCAGTATTAAAAGCATATTTATTCATATTTAAGGGATAAGGTATTCACTTTTGTTGTTCAATGAATTGTGGAGCTTCATAAGTTTTAAGTCTTTTCCTGTTATATTATTTTCCTTTAATAAGTTAAAACAAATTGTATAAAAAGTATCAAATATTTATTAATATATTTAATTATTATGTATATAATAGTTACACATATGGAATTTTTACCTTTTACCAATGTTCAAGGTTTTGGACACTTTGAGATAGACAGTTTAGGACAGTTTAATACAGTAAAATCCAAATACCCTGTCCAAAATCAGTTTCGGACGCCTAAAACTCCAACCCTGATGAAAATATTTTAATTTTCGCACATACTTATGATCTGAAACAATGTTGTGTAAGTTCTTTTTTTTCTTTTCATAAAGCTCTGACATTTCTTCATTTTATTATTTTGCACTATTTTCATGATTAGCATTAAGAGCTTTCGCTGAAAGTGAACGATATTTTGCCTAACAGTCAAGAATAACTTTTTCAAACTCACCGCTGTTATAAAAATAGCATATTATTTGCTAAAAATTTTTATAGCATATGATGGCGGAGTCTTCAAAGAACAGCCATAAATGATTGAATTTGATTTTTTGAAATTGTTCGTCGCAATGATTATGAAATTAATTTATAATTTTAAACCAAAACTTGTTAATTGAACGCAATATATTTTTATACAATGTAAAAAGTTTCTTTTAATTAGTTATTCAATTAGGCTCTTTTCTTTGTTTTGTCCAGAGTATTTTTACTCCTATTATTATACGTTCTTAATTTATTTGTGAAGCTTCTATTAAATTATGTTTAATAAACTGTTGATGTTATCAGCAATTGTTATTATTGATTACAATAATTAATAAATTTATTTTAAAATTATTTAAACTTTCTATCATATTTTTTTTTGTAAGAAATGTCTTTTATTGCCTAATACAACTTTTAATGACTGATCAATATATTCGCATTAGAACTAATAATTTTAAATGATCATTGATTTCCAGTAGACAAGAAAGCATTCAGAAACTGCTTTGCCGTTTTGATTTTGTACTCATAGATTGAGGCTAGCTACTTACTCTTTGTAAGTTAAATGGACAACTGAAGGTTGTGCAATTTCCCCTCTCTGTTACCATGGTTTCAGAAAATATTGCTTTTTCCCCATATTCCAACTCTTAACTGAAATGTACTGCAGTGATTGATGATATTTGAACTACAGGGAAATGGGCGAATATTTCTATTTTTTTTTAAATCCTTTTATTGCATCCTAAGAAATACAATTTAAAAGTATTTCAGTAAAAATAATAAAAAATTTATAAAGTTTTTATGCTTGGTCGAAAATGGGTTAGTTTTGGTGTTCTACCGAAAACTATGTCTTAATGATCTGCGGAATATAATTATTTTGTTAATAGGAAATAGGAGAAAATCCACTGAAATAATTACAGTTGCTAAATAGGGTGAATTATTTTATACTAGTCGGGCTTTGGCAAAAATAAAATAAATAGTACGTTACACTGATGCAAAAGAAAACTTTTTGACTTGGTTCAGATTAGTCATTTAGAATCGCTTAGTTTGTCTCTTTATCATGTGATTTTTAAACAAATGTAACCAACAATTTAATAATTATAAGATTGTTAAAGATAATGAAGTTAAGGACCATTATAGAAAGTAACTTCTCGTAATTTACTTCACTGAAGTTTAATTTATAAATTATTGAAACTTTTATTAGAAACTTTTTATTAGTTATCTATTATTGACATATATCTGACATTATTAGTAAATTTTTGTGAAAAAAATATTGGAATCTTATTTTTCTATTCTAAAATATTTTTTAAATTTTGCATTTTTGGGTCTTAATGACTATAACCGTTGAAAAATACGATTATATACAATGAAATTTTAGGGGCCATTCACTAATATACATCTGTAATCTTATTCAGGTTTCTTTTATTTAGTTATCAGTTCAGTGTCAACAATAATATTTATCTTTATAAATATTTTTGAGCATACATTTTAAGTATAACACATCCAATTACTTTTTTTTTAAATATTATACATTATTTTTTATTTTTTTTTAAAAAATCTGTTATAAACTATAAATAATCTCCATGCATTTTACAATTTTTTTTTTAATACGTGTACTAGATTCTTGTAAAAATTAATACTTTTCAGTTTTTTCCTAAATTAGTTACTATAAAGGTGTGATATTCTTCATTAAAAGGTGTTTAAAATTTAAATCTTAATTCAAAAAATTATGTTGAACATGTAGTTTGTGAAACTATTTGTGTAATATTTCTCTTTGTAAATTAATATCTTGATGTCGAGTTTTTGTATCAAAAATTTTCAAGGTTTTTCACTTTGTGTTTTAGTTTACCAAATTGAGAGCTTTAATAGAGAACAATAAATGCTTTAGTGCCCAAAATCTGACCCAGTCTTAAATTAGAAAACAATACTGACTGTAGAAAGGAATGAGCCGTGCAAATTGGGTTTGAATCCTAGCGATGGTTGGTCGATTCGAATTCCACATCCGGCATTAACCAACTACAGTGCTGACTTAAAATATTTCTCAGAGGTAGACGGATCATGGGTTAGAGTCCCCTTTGCCGTCAGGCTAACCGTGGGAGGCTTTCGTGGTTTACCTCTCCATGTAACGAAAATATGGGTTTGTTCCATCAAAAATCCTCCATAAAGACCATCTTCTTCCAATACTTGATCCAGGAGTTTTTTTATCTTCCGAATTGAGTTCTAAATGACAAGGCTGAGGAGTTGAACATTCATTACTAGTCTTAAACCCAAAATTGTGTTAATGTTCAAGGACTGTTATATAGGCAGGAATGTCCATCGACTGGAATACAGAACAATGCATCTGTGTTTTCATCTCCAGAAAACTGACATGAATGCAGTGTCTGAAGAAATTCAAGACTTATATGAAAAAGTCCTATCCAGCTCAGAGCCGTCTGATCATTTTATGCTTGCAAGTAAATTATTTGATGTGGCTACAGTTGTGTTGGTCATATGTCCAGAAATTGAGAAAACATTAAAATCGAATCAATTTCAATTTATTATTTAGATAAGCTTAAATTAAAGCAGATTTTTAGTTAAGAATTGATTGTTTTATTTTATAACCGTCGTTAAACAGCATTTTTTGGGGTTTACGACTACTATTGAACTCTGTGGCCTTGTAATTTTGAACCTAATCCAGAAGAGAAAGGATCAAGTATTGGGTGAAATTTGCCTTCTATTTTCTATAGGATTTCGCGCGTGTGCGAGATAGAGTTACCCCAACCTGCCCTAATTTAGGGCATACGGGTAAATGTTTATTCAAATCCAAAAGAGCAGTACAAAACATAGAATGCATAAACATGGCAACAGCCCATAAACAGAAATCAGTGTACAGTAAACTCATAAACGCGTGTGCGAGATGTCTACTTCGCAGTGCTCCGCGAGTCTCTATATTCTTTGCCGCTACCTAAAATACTCGTCGCCCTTTCTCTCGTAATATAATCGTAACCAGTGGCTTGATACTGGCAATGTGGTTATCATTGCACCCCGGCCGCCTTCACTTCTCCAAGTTGGTACTCACCTATCTGACTCTGTTTAGGATTAAAAGGAATCACACAACGATATACGTAGTAATATAGATTTAACTCTGGGTGTCACTCAAATGTTTTGAAGACCGTGTTGATAATAATTGAAAACAGAATAAGTTTGGACAAGGGAGGGTCAGCGAACGACGGAGATTTAAGATACGAGATTAAACAGGAGTTCACAAGACTGTTAAATTTAAGACTGTACATCCCATATGTATATTAAATTCCGTTACAGTATTTAATCAGGGTTGCAGATGTGCTCTTCCTTACTTTAACTGACATTATGTGTTATAATAATAAATATTGAACATATTTATTATTATATATGAACATATTAAACATATAGTATGAACATATTAAATTTTCATACTATACAGTATGAACATATTAAATTTTTACCACTTCAATAAGCAAGTCTGGGCCATATTTCTAATAGAGTAATATAAGGGAATGTCGTGAGAAAGGGCTCTCCTTTCACTCACATATTAAAGACATCCCAGCAGATGACCCAAGTCAAGCATCACTGGCTGCGCTCAGCGTGCGGGTGGGTGACCGCTTAGATTAGTCTGCGTAGGGACCGAGGGTGTGCGGTATGGGTCCTCGTTAATCTCTTCCACCGCAAAGTGCTCGACTTCGAGTGCAGGTCGTTGGGCTACCGAAGCGGAAGTGTCACCCCCTCTGCAGATGATCAAAATTGTGATGGCATGTGTTCGGATCATCCTCAGGGATGTTTCCCAGACCGTCACCAGTAGCCCATTGTGCAGTTCTAGTGCGACGTACCTACCCATTTGAGGTATGGAGGTAGCGGGTTCGAATATCTCTATAGCCTGGATTTCTTTCGTGCTATCTGTTCTATGCATTTGTCTCGGGTGTGTAAGCCGTTCTTTGTACAAAGCATATAAACCTGTCTGTAAACTAAAATGTTACTCTCGGCGGTACTACTTGGTGCTGTCTCTCCTATAGTGCTATCTGTCCTCTTCTACTTGACGAAGGTTCATAAGCCTATTTTGAGCACACGAGCCTGAAAATTTATGTAATTGCAATGACCAATAATTAAAATGTTATGCAGCTCGTGCGTGTCTGAATCGTTTTATTTTTTTGTCTACTATTTGTTCTGCTTAAAATTCAAATAATGGATAGTGGCTTCTTTAAGAACTAAATTAGTCCGATTTTTTAATGCTTTTTTATGCAAGGTAGCTGCTTCGCTAAACTTTTTTTTTTTTTAATTTCTACAAGCAATTTGTAAATCTCGACTTCTTAGATCCAGCTGTTTTCCGAGTCATCAAAACTTCATTTATTTGATTAAAAAATCAACAGAACTTATCGAGTCTTGTTCTTGCCTTTGATTTTACCTTACAAAAAAAGAACTATTATCTGCCACATATTGGGTCAATAATATCTTTACAGGAAAAAAAAGTCAGCTGTTGAAAATTTAACTTTCGTAAAATCTAACTGACGTTCTTGAAGACTTACTTGAATTGCTGAATTTTATAAAATGTCAACAATTTTGGGTAAGTGAATTCAATACATTTTAAATCTTGCTCAAACTTAAAATTGTGTTCTTTAGATTATAAAAAAAAAAAAAAGTAACTTATCAGAATTCTAAAAATCCCAAGAATTTTTTTTTTTAAAGGAAATAATGTGTAATTACGCATGTTTATCGATTGTAACAAAACATTCATTACCATTTTGCGGTCGATATTATTCGTATATTTAATAAAATCCAATTTATTTTATTTAAATCATATTTTTTTAATATACTTTGAGAAATTTTATTTTACAATTAAGTATAAATTTATAATTAAAAAAATTACATTACTGTTTTAAAAATTGTTTCAGTTACATATAATATCTGCAGAAAACCAAAATGTTGAAATGAGAAATTAGTGATGCCTTTCATATCTTTTAACGACAGGTTGACAAAATAATTAGAAATCTGAATTTATCTTAAAACAGATTTTTTAATGTCATACAGAATAATTTTCTATATTAAAATATAGCTTTGAAGAAACTGCAATCAACTTACACAAAATAATACCATTTTTTAAAATATCGGTGATGTAATTGTAGTACGCACAGAATATACAAATGTAATTTTGCTAATTGAAACTTATTGACATAACAATATATATTTATAACTAAATTTTAAAAACAATAAATATTAAGATGCTTTGTAAATTTTAACCTTGATTTTTCATTAGAAAAAATTTCTTATTTTTCAAAAAAAAAAAATCAGTAGATTTAAATTAAAGAGCTCTGATTTAAGTGAGGTAGAACAAATAGATTAGGTTTCTGTTTTATAGATTTAATTGTATTCTTTGTATGTAAAATGAAAATTCTATAAATAAACTAGAAGTATTTTTAAGTCGAAACGACCAGAATTCATAAGTTATTCATTGATCGAAAAATAAGTGATTTAAATCAGATCAGAATTATTGATTCCAATCAGTTTTGAAATAATGCTTTGTCTACATCGGAAAAATGAAAATGGGTCAACCAATTTACGATTATTAAATTTATAGTACACTGGTGTAAGGAGAATTTGCAGACTTGGTCGATTATCTCTTAGAACAACCGACCGATTTTAATGAAATTTGATACGTTCATACAATATAAAACAAATAACCATCAAACAATTGGTATACGTATGATCGTGAGTAACACTTGTTGGAGTTGGAAGGTATGAAACAGCGATTGTAGAATAATCCCCTCTTACAGAATTAAAGCATGATTTCATACTTCAAATAAGACAGTTTATTACAGACATATATACAGAGGCTTTAAAGCATGATTTCATACTTCAAATAAGACAGTTTATTACAGACATATATACAGGCTTTAAAGCATGATTTCATACTTCAAATAAGACAGTTTATTATTTCCTGTGAAAATTGTCCTGCGGCCATTTCATACGTTCCGACTCTAACGAGTGTTACGCACGATCATGCGTGTGTACTACGATTGTTGAATGGTTATTTGTTTTTCATTGTATCAATGTATGAACATATCGAATTTCAATAAAATCGGCTCAGTAGTTCTAGAGATAATCTGCAAATTCTCTTAATTTCTTACACTAGTGTATTATAAAAATCTTTTTTTTTCTTTGTTAAAATCACATTAAAAAAAAAAAAATAAACACAAAAGACGTCAGTAAGACATATACTTTATTTTTTAAATGAACATTTACTTTGAGTCGATAAGCATGTGTTTCTAAAACATGAATTGATTGGACATTCTATTCTGACACTATAAAAGAAATTTTTATGAAGCGTAAGGAACTGCAAGAAAAGAACTAGACAGTGAATTACGAAGAAGTGCTGACAAAACAGTGATAAAACAGAGGAGGTTAAATACTAACAACCACACTTCCCGTCACTACACTTGCAATCTTCGCCGCTTTTACAACCGCAGGGTTTTGTTTGCTTGCAGCAATCATCTGATGCCTTGTCACCATGGCATGGACCCTTGCCATTCTGACAACAACTTTCGTCTTTGCAACACTCCTTGGGTTCAGCTGGAAGGAAAGAAAAATGAAAATTAATTGACTTGAAATATTATTTTATTTTATAGCCGTCGTTGCACAACTCACCGACACAATTTTGGATTGACGACTACTAAGGTTTAACTCCGTAGCCTTGTCATTTTGAACCAAAAGAAAAGGTAACTCCTGGATCAGTACCCCCAGAGGTTTGATTTGCTATGGAAACATGGAGGACTTTGTGACTCGGCAGATTTAACTTACACCAGTCACTATTTACTACACGGGGATCGAACCTAAGCGTGTGTGATGAGTGAATGTGGCCCAGCTTATCTGTGGCAGTGTGTCGTGGGTAATGTTGCTCCGTGACTTAGGTTCACAAGTAGCCACCGAGTAACGTTAAATGAGTAACACTTCCGACATTTTTCGAGGCTAAGAACGAGAGTTCAGTACCTGCCGTTGAAAAAAAAAAGATTTAACAGTTTTGCGTACTATTTTGTACGTTCATGCACATATTGTTCTGAACGAATTGCCCATGACAGCTACACAGATTCTCTAAATTGGACTAGTTGAAAATTGGTAACCGCACTGTTCAACGTTGGGTGTCTATTACTGTCCTACACAAGTAGCACATATCGTAACAACGTAGTTTTAGACATTGTAGAATATAAAAATTGACACCAATTCCAATTTTTCGTTCGACATCCCAAAAAGATATTGTTCGATGTTTTCAAATGCTGTAGGATTTCGACTAACATCGTCAACACGATATTCACAAAACGGATGCTGGTCATCATCACCATTGCGTTTTTTTAGAAAAAGAAAAAAAAAATTAAAGTTAGTAAAAAATTTTTGCAGTTATTTTAGTATTGTTCCTAGGCGTATATTTCAACATGCGCTACAATAATTGTATAATATTTTCATTATTGCCATTAATTTGATTTTCATGTGCAGTTTTTTTTATTTTTTTATTTCCTATTACAATTCCGATTTAAGAATCTTATTTGTTAGGTACTGATAAAAATTCTCCTTTTTTTCCAATTGCTACTATTAGTTCACACTCTCCCTATATATTGTTCAAATTTTCAATCGTTAATAAATACCTCTTATTCATCCACTATGGTTGAAATACATTTTTTTGAACTTATAGTGGATGGCTTTTGATGTTAATACAGTTTTTTTCAAGTATTATTTCATTAATTAATGAGCGAAAAACGAAATGGAATTTTCTGATTGGTTAAGTGTTATTGTTTTAAATTTTACTATACGCGATTCAGTTTTTCACATATTTTAAAAATAACATTAGTGAAAATTTCCAACTTATATCTCTATTTGAACAAAAAATAGTTTATTGCACACATTAAAATATTTAATTATTTTATAATCGCTGTGTTAGATTAATTTAAGGCTCCTATACTATCAGAGCTGACCTATCAAGCAATATTTGTTCCAAGTTCGCAAGTTTACGTTATGTTAGTATTGTGCTTATGCTAGCTCTTTGCTCCAAAATTAGACAAAAATAGATAAGTCGGCCTGTCTAATTCAGGGGCTCTAGATTAATTCAATAAAGAACAATATGTGGTATAGCACGTGGTCCACGTCACCAAATGTATACTTTTATAGTTCTCTGATACCACGCGCTTTGATTTTCAATTCCTACTATTTTAGTTCACACTCTCCCTATATATATTTATGTATCTTGTTCAAATTTTCAATCGTTCATAAAATACTATTTATTCATCCATTCAAGTTCAAATACATTTTTTTAAACTTAGTGCAGGTAATGCAGTTTTTTCAAATATTGATTTATTAATTAAATTAAATTAATTTTAGTTTTATACGGGATAAAAAAAAATTTATTACTTAATAAAAAGCAACTCAAATAAAATTTTTATTTGTTGACATAAGTAGGAATTGACTTAATTTTTAAAAAAATATTATTTGTTAAATGTTTTGTTGCACGACGGTAATAAACATCATTGTCAAAAAATCAAATGATGGCGAGAATTTGTCATTAGTGAGTGATACCACAAGAAAACTCATTACGCACTTCTGTTTTTCATTAACTTTTTTTTTGGAATTTAACGAGCAACTTTTTATGTCTTTCGAGAATTTTGTGCATTCCACCGGAGCCGCATTCAATAATTTCTTCTTTATTATTTAACAATATTTCTCATTATCGGCGGCAATAGTTTCCCTGAATTGGCAACTTTTTCTCCTGAAAACCGCAAAAGAAGATTGTGGGTCATTAATATGAAATCTCTGAATTGACTGTGACCTCAGAAACTGACGTCCTGACTGTCACGCAACTAAATATTTTTTATTTTTAAATATCTAACATATGATTCTTACATTAAAATTTAAATAGGTAATAAATTGAAAATATGAAGAAAAATATTTTCTTATAGTAGCGTAAAGGACAGTATCGTGGATTTTTTCACTTCACGATGCGCAGTTATATATATATATATATATGTATCGATTTTTAATAATTATAATAATAAATAGTGTTTCTTAATTTACCCGGAGGTCATATTAGGAGAAATTAGTGAATAGAGAAATCTTAAGAGATATTTAAAATTCAAAATGATATTTTACAAATTATGTATAAGGGTTTTATCAGGGTTCGAAAAATCGCCCGTCCTCGGCGTTCAAAAATTTCCCGAGGACAACACATTTCTCGAATCCGACGTCCACGCGGACGGCCATTTTCCCGATAAAGTTCGTGATACATTTTCAATTTTTGTTATCTTACAAGAGTCTATCGCCTCACTTCTATAATGACCCTCTAATCTAGAAATACAGCAACATACTGCGCTTGGTGGAATTGATGTTTTCTCTGTCTGGGAGTACTGCAGCGGTTGAAATGAGCTTTTCAGTAATGAACTTACAAAAAAACACATTACGTACTGGTCTTAACAAGAAGCGTTAGACGCAATTATGAACATCTACCTAAATGGAAAACCCCTTTCAGATTTCTGAGCACAAACCTCTGTAAATCATTAGATTGATTGTGGAACTGGCAAACGTCATATTTGATTCATTTAAAAAAAGCAGTGCCCTCGGATAAATTGACATTCCAGATAACTTGACCTTTGTCATTTAAACTATTTCATATAAGAAATAAATTATTTCATATAATAAATACTAGATTACTATTAGTAAACTAGTATTTCTTTTATAACTGTTTAATATTATCCTAGTATATGTAATCCTAATAACTACTAATTCATTGTGCAATTTATATGATAAATGTTTGTAATAAATAAGAGAAAATTATATTTCTATTTATTTCGAAGTGACTGGTAAGTTTAAATGGAGGACGGGTACATTGTTGGACAAGCCGTCCTCGGGGACGGTTAAAATTTCCGAGTTTTTTCGAGCCCTGCGTTTTATTATGTTTTTTCTTTCTTAAAAAAAGAATAATTGTTTCTTTATCATTCCACATGTTACGTTCGCTAAAAAAAAATAATAATAATAATACCAACCAGTATAACAACTATGTATAAATTTACAATATAAAGGGTTTGAAAAATAAATCTCATAAATACAACGACAATTAATTGAATTTTCCAAATTTATGAGCTGAAATACATTACGAACAGGAGAAATCGAGACTATGTGTATCAGAAGATAAAAATTATACAAGATGTATCAATAGATAAATATTATCAGGGGTCTGTCCAGACGTTTTGTGAAAGCTCCGTCTTTGTAAAATTGTGAAAAAATTACTCGTAATTTGTGAATATAAAATAAACGTTAAGTCACATTCTTTCAACCAGGGTCCAGCTTTTGTGAATTTGTGCAAATAGGGTCCTGTTAATGAAAAAAACTTTTTCAATGAGTTTTTAAATTGTAAAGATATACAAGATTATGCTCAACATTGTAAAATTATAATAAAAAAATTAAAATTTAAAAAATAAACAGCAATTGCTGCTACTAAATTAGAGATGCAACATACAAATATTTGGTATTTAGCCTATACTGCTCAGCACAGAATATTCATTTCGGACGAATAAAGGAAGAAGCGTCTGCCGAAGACAAAACTTAGTTCGTTTACACCTGTCTTTCTCTCCCCCCCCCCCCCCCCTGGGAAGTGTCTATTCGATATACAAAACAATAATGAAGATAAACAAATGTGTGAAGGGTCGGATTAAAAGAAAAATTATTTTGTGAAGGGTCCGTTTATATGAAAAGATATATTGTGAAAGGTCCGTTAATGGACCCAAGTTTCCTCTAAACAGACCCCTGATTATGCAGATCTAAATGTATCAGTAGATTAAAAACTATACAGCGCTCTATATGTATCGGTAGATAAAAAAAAATATACAAGATATATATATCTGTAGATAAAAAAATATACAGGAGAGCTATGTGTATCAGTAGATAAAAAGTATGCAGGAAATCTATATGTATCAGTAGATAAAAAACTATACAGCGATCTATATGTATCGGTAGATAAAAAACTATACACCGATCTATATGTATCGGTAGATAAAAAACTATACACCGATCTATATGAATCGGTAGATAAAAAACTATACACCGATCTATATGTATCGGTAGATAAAAAACTATACAGCGATCTATATGTATCGGTAGATAAAAAACTATACACCGATCTATATGTATCGGTAGATAAAAAACTATACAGCGATCTATATGTATCGGTAGATAAAAAACTATACAGCGATCTATATGTATCGGTAGATAAAAAACTATACACCGATCTATATGTATCTCCAGAAAAAAAAAACTATACAGCGATCTATATGTATCGGTATATAAAAAACTATACACCGATCTATATGTATCGGTAGATAAAAAACTATACAGCGATCTATATGTATCGGTAGATAAAAAACTATACACGGATCTATATGTATCGGTAGATAAAAAACTATACAGCGATCTATATGTATCGGTAGATAAAAAACTATACACCGATCTATGTGTATCGGTAGATAAAAAACTATACAGCGATCTATGTGTATCGGTTGATAAAAAAAACTATACACCGATCTATATGTATCGGTAGATAAAAAACTATACACCGATCTATATGTATCGGTAGATAAAAAACTATACACCGATCTATATGTATCGGTAGATAAAAAACTATACACCGATCTATATGTATCGGTAGATAAAAAACTATACAGCGATCTATATGTATCGGTAGATAAAAAACTATACACCGATCTATATGTATCGGTAGATAAAAAACTATACACCGATCTATATGTATCGGTAGATAAAAAACTATACACCGATCTATATGTATCGGTAGATAAAAAACTATACAGCGATCTATGTGTATCGGTAGATAAAAAAAACTATACATCGATCTATATGTATCGGTAGATAAAAAACTATACAGCGATCTATATGTATTTGTAGATAAAAAACTATACAGGAGAATGTATAATTTTTTTATCTATTCAGGATATGTATGAGTAGATAAAATTTATCGTGACAAATTAACTAAAGATTATTAAGTTTAATAAATTTTGATACGAAAATAAAGAATTCAAAGGCGGAACCACAAATACAATGTGAAGTTTGTTGCCAAGGTAACGAGCCCGGTTTTCCACAATAAAGTTATAATTTACTAAATCGATTAATATCAAATCGCATTTAAACAAAAAAATGCTAATATTTCAAGTTAGAACCTTCGCTTTTTTCCATTAGTAATTAATCTTCTCGAAAACATTGTCTTAATACGTCACAAATGAAGATAGCCCAGGGTCAGTCTATTCGTGCTTGCCTTTTTTTTCCCTTTAAAATTTCTAAGGGGCCAAGAAGTTTAATTTGAGGCGCCCTTACTAAACTAAGGTCACCCATGTGATAGTCTCGCTTTACTACTGCGTAAGACAACGCGAACGCGGAAATGAAATCCTTTTTTCTTTTTTTTTTCAGGAATCATTCGTTCACAAGGGCAAATATACATGCGAATGCTTTTAATATTTAGAGAAAGAACGGACAAGTGGCCCATTACTTTATCTTTACATTTATATATATATATATATATATATATATATATATATATATATATATATATATATTGATCTTTTAAGACATTACGGCGACTGTTATCTACTTTTTTTTCCATCTTTAACTGAAAATAAATAAAAGAAGCCTGTGATATTTTGAGGCAAAAATATCAAGATATAGTAATTAGAGCCATGGTAGCTCAGGTGATATAGAGAGCATGCCTCCCAATTAGGTGACGCGGGTTCAATCCCAGCCACAACTGGTCGATTTGAATTCCGCGCCCGGCTCGCACCGACCACAGTGCTGACGTTAAATATCTTCAGTGGTAGACGGATCATGGGTTAGAGTCCCCTTGCCGTCAGGCTATCCGGGAAGATGTTCGTGTATTTTCTCTCAATGTAACGCAAATGCGGGTTAGTTCCATCAAAAAGTCCCCCACGAAGGCAAATTTCCCCCAGTACTTGATCCAGGAGTTTCCTTGTATTCTGGATTGGGTTCAAAATGACAAGGCTACGGAGTTGAACATGAGTAGCCGTAAACCCTAAATTGGGTCGGCTGTTCAACGACGGTTATAAAATATAAAAAAAGATATAAGAATTGATTTCGCTCTCTTAATGCACATATATCAAATATGTAGATTAAAAAATTTAGCAAATAATATAGGCTGATTTGGCTTCGTTTTTATATTTTAAAGGTTATGAAATAAAATTCAATAGTTTGAAACAAGTAAAATTTGCTGAAAGCTAATGAAAGTTTACTTATTTAAATCGATTTAGCAAAGTTAATTTAATTAGATAAATAAATAATTAGATATTTTAATTAGATAACAAATTTAATTAGATATTTGAAATATGTAAAGTACGTAATGTTTTATTTCTTTTAACGTTGTTTGATTTAGTAATTTTTTAAATAATTTTATTTTTAAATCGAAAATGTGCAAAGAAAATTATATTTTCATGTAATTTTTAAAACCTATATTTTTTTCATAGTTATTGTTTACAAAAACAATATTTCTCATATCATTTATTAAAACTATCCTTTTAATATCATTAAAAAGCATATGCTAGAGTCCTTTTTAATTTCTTCCTCTTAATTTAGTTAAAAGTTCAATATTGTGTAAATTTTGGAGGATATTTTAGTAGAATGTAAGCTTTTTTTAAAATTATTTTTTTACTATATTTCGGAATATTGAACAATTTATGTTGTTTTTCCTTATCCTCTAATTATCTGACGGAGACAAGACAACAATTTATAACAATTTATGTTAAAAAACTATTAACTCACTGGGGAAAAAAACTTAATGTTAAAAGAAAATTATAACACTACTGAAGAACATGTCACGTTTTTATAAAATTGCGTAAACAGTCGTATTTTCTCACTTTAATGAGTTTGTGCTTCAGAGCAATTCCTTATATTTACTTGATTAAAAACATAGTTATAATAATTTTTAATTTTAAAGCAATTAAAATAAATTTACATTATTACTTTCATTATTATTTCAGATAGAAAAAAAGATTCTACTTCCTCTCCATATTAATAAAACAAGAATTACAGGAAAACAATTTCCTTATGTATTTATTTATTAATTAATATTTTTGGCTACTTTTTATTTCATTTTATAAATTGAAATAAGTTCCATTGAACCTAATTGCCAAATTTTTAAACTTCAAGGATGCAACCTTAAAAAATTTAACGATTAAGAATACAAATAACCTAAAAATTTAAAAAAGTTTTAACTAGGTTCAACAGAACTTATTTATACGAATAAAACGAAACAAAAAGTATTCAAAACCATTACTTAGTATCTTAATAAGAAAATCGCGTTCGCTTAATTGGCTAACATGGAAATAGAATTCTTTTCTGTCTAATAAGGACTATTTATTATGGGTACTATCATGATCACAGGTTCATTAGTAATTCTTTAATTTCTTCAGAATTTCATTCCAAAGTTCATCGCAAGATTCGTTTAATTTAGAACTCATTTTATGGTAGTCCCCTCGTATAAATATATCAAAATGGCTCAAGGTAAATGTTTTTACTAATCAAGATTCCGCCAAGACAATGCCAGTGGCGTAATTAATATCATCGCAGTCTCCGTGGAGCAGGAAAAAAAATATTACTACGAGCATTTCTAAACCTTGAGAAGGCCGCCGCCACTGGATAATATCGTGAAACGAGAAAATTCATTAATAAACTTTTGTTGTTGTCCTTTAAGACATTCCAAGGATCCTTCACCTTTAGCCTGAGTCACGCGGGATGTTTTCAAATACTTTTCTGGCGGTTAAAACCACACGTCAATTTCATACCCCAAACGTAATCAGACACACAATAACAAAAATATTTTGATATGTTAGGCAATTAATATTTAAAGTACAGCTGGAAAAAAAGGATTATTAAAACAAAAATATTTTTTGCAACAATGTATTAAGTTATAAAAAGTTTAAAAATTTCCATTTGTATTACTCATTGAACTTTTCAATTCAAAATAAAATAACTGAACGCCAAAAATAAGATTTACTTTTCTTTGATAAACAATTCTCAACGTTGTTTATAAAAGTTCTTTTTTGAAAAACCCTAACTAAATCAGCTTTTTTTCATTCAATTTTAGCATCGTATGCCTACACCAAGAAAAAATTCATAATATAAAAATATTTCGTCCTTCACATTTAATATTTTTATAATAAGTAGCCTTTTTTTACTAAATTAACAGCTACTAATGATTTTTTTACATTATATACGGGGTTTCGTTATAAGAAATTCGGTCTTTAAGAGTTTCATAGTCGAAATTAATTGCGAACCGCTGATTTATAATCACCCAAACTAATTAATCTTAATGAGCAAAATTGTTTTTTTATTATGTATGTATAGTAATCTAGGCCAAGGGAATATACGAAATTATAATCCCCGCATTCAATTACAATAAGCATCTGGTAAAACCTAATCAGCCAATTAATATAATTTTGATTATTGATTTCTGCGGGCCTCGTGTGGGCGAATAAGCAATTCCGAAGCAATAAATGTAACACGCAGAATGGAAGAGTACACTGAGTTCTGCCTGTACTTTTAATTATTTTTTACCCCCCCCCCCCCTTATTTTGGATTTTATATTCTTCGAAACTTACGAATGTGAATAGACAATTTATAGACGACACCTCCCAACTACAACAGTATCAGAAAATAATTTTTATAGATGTAAAAAATGTAATGTATTAATATTTTAATAAATTAGAATTTAAAAGAGTTTTTTCCTTTCACAACATGCAAATAAAAACATACATATTTAGGTTAGATTGAGAATTTATTATGCCCAAAATAATAAAATATATGAATTTTACTTTCTCTAAATCCCATAAATAGTTTTATTAAGTCTAATGATGTAATTTCTGATCCGTATCTACTTCGAAACCAGCCATTTTTGTATGAAATACATCGAAACCTATTTACATCATGTTCTAATTTATCCTAATTGTGCTTTAAATTGATTCAGAATATTATTTTTTTATATTTGTACTTTATCTTTTATTAATTAGGGATTTTTTTTATAAAACCAGTACATGATCTGTTTGAAATAATCATTATATTTGTATAAAAAGTTAAAAAATAGTAATTACAGTTACCAGTAATTATGCTGAGTTAAAGTTAATTTCTAATTGTAGAAATAATTTAAAATTGTAGTTTTTAATGCTTTCAAGGCTGAAGTTGTTACTTCAAATTCTTACGGAAGTGCAAAGTTGCAGCTCCAAATTGTTTTTAACACACAATCACATTAATATCGTATTAAGTCACAATGTCACTTTTATATTATTAGTTTTTGAGAAATATTGGTTCTAATAGAAGCCGGTTTTTTAATTTTATCCAGACTTTTTTAGGAGGTTTAAACCAAAAACTCAGGCAACACTGCTCATAAGTTTAGATAAATGTAAATAAGAATTATATTTGCTTAAAAAAATTTCTGCTTTAGTTCGATGAATAATATTGCGCTCTATAAATAATATTATACTCTATGAATAATATTGCGCACGAAACTCAAATGTTGGAGGGTATGAACAACTGCAACAAGTAGTGAGATATAGCAGACGATTTTTTAAAAAATTTGTTTAGAACAGTTCTTGAAGATATCAATCTGATATTTTCTGCTTTAGTTGGCTGCCTATGAATAATATTGTGCACGAAACTCAAATGTTGTGGGGTATGAAAAACTGCAACAAGTAGTGAGATATAGCAGACGATATATATTTTTTTTTTTAAAATTTGTTTAGAACATTTCTTAAAATATTAATCTGATATTTCATATAGGAAACCAAGGTGGGCTAAAATAAATTTTAAAAGTAGGAATCGAGTTCGAGTGAATGATCCCTTCTAGTCAAAGCAGACTTTTTAATGAATAATTTCCACGAACACATTCTTTCAAGAACACAAAGATAACTGAACAAGAACACACCCAGTTAGAAGGAAAATGAAAGAGGCGATAGTTTAAGAAGACAGGGCAGGGCGTCTCAATTTATAACAAGTTGGCTGTTTTTCTTCAAGCGTGTAAATATTTGAAAGAGATGAAATCAGTTTCATCAACACTTGCGAACAATAGATGAAGCCAACCAATTCTAGAGTGTTTTCTCACTGAACCGAATCATCCGACAGAAGTTTAAGAATGTTCACATAACAATGGAACATAAAACAAGCAATCAGCTCTTTAAATGGTATGATGTTCCGTAAATGTAAAAACATGTTTTAGAAGAGAGAGAGAGAAGAAAAAAAATATTCACAATCAAATTTTTTTCATTCATAGGAAACGAAGTGGCGAATAAAACTACTAAGGAAATGGATGTGGTATACACAATGACCAGGCACAATATAAGCAGTCAATTGAAAAAAAAAAAAAAAAAAAAAAAAAAAGAACAATAATAATAATGGGATCATTGAACTTTGTCCCACTCTTACAGAAAATACTAGAAAAAAAGAGAGCCAGAAAAAAGTGAACTTTTTTTTTCTTCCTGTTCACGAATAAAAATGCTCGGAATTCTTCAGTTAACGGTATGTGGCCATTATTAAATTGAAAGTAGAGTTTAATGACACCGTAACCAAAATCAGTTATACCACGCCAAACAATATTTTGTAATCTGCATGAGTGACCAAACAGTAGTATGTTTGAAGAAAATAAACTGAAAAAGAGAGAACACTCAGGCACCTAGAGTCTTGTGTTTAACTAATAAAAACTAACTTCCGGAGGCTGCAAACAGTGCTAAGAATCAGCCAATATGAGTTCGTGAAGTTTTTAAAGTTCTGCCTACCGGCTCTTAACATTTGCCGGAACTAGTATTTACACAATTTAAAAATTCAAAATTGCATGCAGTTTACACGCAAATTTTAATTTAAAAATAAGTCTTATTTTGTGACTAGAAATCCGTGATCAAAGGTTTAATAAATTATTATTTTTTAAATCGATTTAACATCTGCCGATAAATTTGCAGTGCGTACCAGTCCTTCAAATGAATCAAAAGGTCACTGGCTTGTTATTTTGAATCCAATCCAGAAGACAGGGGAACTACTGTATTAAGTTTTGAGAGAAATTTCGCCTTCGTGGAAGACATTTTGATAGAACTAACCAGCATTTGCTTTACATGGACAGGAAAACTGCAAATCGGATGCGGAATTCGATCAACCATCGCTTGGATTCGAATTAGGTTCAGCTCATTGGAAGGCGAACGCTATGTCCCCTCAGCCCTCTTAAGGTATATGAAATAAATATAAAAAAAACAATTATGTGCTGAAAAACAAAATTGACGAAAAAATAGGTAGTACCTAATCAGGGGTCTGTTTAGAAGAAATTTTGGTTCGTTAACGGACCCTTCACAAAATATAATTTCATAAAAAAGGACCCTTCACAAAATATTTTAACTTAAAAACGGACCCTTCACGAAATGATTTTTCTTTTAATACCCTTCACAAATGTCTTCATCTTCGTTACTGTTTTGTTAATCGAATAAACCCTTACCAAGGGGAAAAGAATAAAGATGGATGTAAACGAATAAGTTTTGTCTTCCGCAGACGCTTCTTTCTATATTCGTCCGAAATGAATAATCTGCGTTCAGCAGTACAGGCTAAATACCTAATATTTGTATGTTGCATCTCTAATGTAGAAGCAGCAATTGCTGTTTATTTTTGAAAATTTAATTTTTTTAAATTATAGTTTAACTGTGTTGAGCATAATCTTGCATCTTTTACAATTTAAAAACTCCTTGAAAAAGTTTTTTGCAATAAGGGCCCTATTTTCACAAATTCATAAAAGCAGGACCCTGGTTAAAAGAATGTGACTTAACGTTTATTTTATATTCACGAATTACGAATAATTTTTTCACAATTTTTCAAAAACGGACCTTTCACAAAATGTCTGGACAGACCCCTGCTAATCGTTTAAGAGAAAGGTAAAATTCGCCATACTATTATTGACGTCAATGATACTCGATTAATTTTGGTAAAAGCTACTAATTGGAATTTTAAAAAAAAGATACGCAATAAAGAGGAAACTTCATGGAGAAATGATACTATTTCATAAGAAGAAGAGTAGTAAATCGCCATAGTATTATTATTAATGCCTATGACGTTTAATTAATTTTGTCTTATTTCTTTTGTTTGTTAATGAAATAAACTATGTACTAAAAAGCATAATTAATGGAGAAAAGACACTAATTCGTTTAGGAGAAAAGGAAAAACTTACCATACAATTTTTGACTCCAATGATGCTTAAAGTAATCTGACTAGCGCAAAAATATGATTTTGGACAAAATTTTCGTCATTGAGTTTATTATGAATTTAGAATGCCTAAAATAATTCCTCATAGCTTTCTAAAATTACTTTACTTTTGTTTTTACTCCAGTTATTTACTAAGTTATAGCAGTTTTTGTACAAGGTGATAACAGTGGAGAGACTAATGAGTTTAATACTTCAAATGCGTTTATTTCAAAATCAGAATTTTTTTTCATTTCTTACACCACCTTAAATACAATATCTCGTTTTGTTTTTTAAAATAATTGTCTATAATTTTTCATATGTTTATGATAATAGCAGACTTGTTTTGAACTAAAGACTAAGAGGAAAAAAAAAAGTAGAATTTCATTTTTTATGCATGTTTTTTTTGTTGCAAATAACAAATAAAAACGAATTAAATTTTTTTTTTTGTATAAATTATTAAAATAGGATAACATTAATGATTCTGAAAATTCCTATTATTTTTGACAAGAGGAGGGGGAAAAAATATAAATTTTCTCATAAATAAATTAAAAATTTTTCAAAGACGCTTAATTAATTAATGTTTTCACACATACGATAAAGAAAATAAATGTTTTTTTTCTTCTAAAACCATCGAAAGAGGAATGATAAAAATTTGAAACTGCTGACTCTTATTTATTTTGTATTCATATTTACTTCTTGAACGTAGTTGTAAAAAAAAGAAGAAAGAAAAGAAAAGAGTTTTTGATCTTAAATAATAAATAACGAAAATGAATTAATCAGGGGTCTGTCCAGAAATTTTGTGAAAGGTCCGATTTTGTATAATTGTGAAAAAATTACTCGTAATTTGTGAATATAAAATAAACGGTAAGTCACATTCTTTCAACCAGGGTCCGATGCAACATACAAATATTTGGTATTTAGCCTATACTGCTGAACGCAGAATATTCATTTCGGACGAATAATGGAAGAATCGTCTGCCGAAGACAAAATTTAGTTCGTTTACATGTTTTCTTCCTTACTGGGAAGGGTTTATTCGATTAACAGAACAATATTGAAGATAAACAAATTTGTGAAGGGTCCGATTAAAAGATAAATTATTTTGTGAAGGGTCCGTTTTTAAGTTAAAATATTTTGTGAAGAGTCCGTTTTTATGAAAAGATATTTTGTGAAGGGTCCGATAACGGACCCAAATTTCTTCTAAACAGACCCCTGAATTAATAGATTATGAACTTATAAGATTATTAAATTAGATTATGAAAATCTCCCATTCTAGAAAATAAATGTTTAGAATAATATGAATTTAGTTAAGATATTTATAGACGAATTACTACTTGGCATTTCTTTGAGTACGATTCGTATAATTCTTAATTGAATTTATGCGGAAAGGGTTTAAAAAAGGAATCATTCTTGTCCATTCTTTTACAAGAGATAAAATCATTAATTTTATGAATTAAAACTAATTATGTAAAATAAATGTTCTTAAAAAATCCAATACATTAAAGATTAAATGACTTCCAAAACATTCAATGCTTAATATGTTTAAACAGTCAGTTAAAACAATCAGAACATTTAAATGTAAAATAAATAAATAAATAAAAATAGAATTTTAGAACACTTTAGTTAAAACTAATACAGAAATAGAATATGTCTAAGTATTTTAATGTACAGACGTTAAAAATGAAGAGGGGCGTCGGGAAACTCCATAAACAACCATTCGAGATTTCCTAAATATAAAATCATAACATAAGACCACTTTAAAAGCCACGTATATGTATGTGAAACTTATTTAAAAACTAAAATTTTATTAATTCTTCGTTTTTCTTTGTAAGTATGATATTGAGTTTATGGAATAAATATGAATGAGAATATGAAATCATAAAGTAAAAATCTTTAATAAAAGCCACGTATATATGATACGATTCTGAAAATTAATACATTAATTAATTATTTTTTAAATGTAATAATGTAAGTAGAGATGAATATGAAATCAAATGATAAAACTCGGTAAGAAAATCCCCGTATAGGTAAGGTGAATATTATGAAAATCAATAGTTTATTAATAATTCTTTTTAATAAAATATTGAGATGAATATTTTAGCTCAATATTTTATTAAAAAGAATAATTAATAAAATATTGATTTAGATTATATATTTATTTTTAGTATATACATTTTACGATGTAGATTAGAATTAAGTAGATATATTTTAATCGTTAAATAAATCTACTAAAAAAGTCTACGTATATACGAAACGAATATTATGAAAATCATTATTTTATTAATTTGTCGTTTCTTTAAAAAATATTATTGGGGTATAAAATATGCTTACCACAGCAAGATTTTTCTACATCAGCCATTGTATATTCTAGAAGTTCAGACGATCTCAAAAAAAAAAAAAGACTTCAGAAGAGCTAAGATGATAGTAGAATGAAGAATTTCGCGTGCGCTTCCTGCTTATATGAATGGAGAATAAAACCGTGTGCAAAATGTACGGAGAGACGACTGAATGACCTCACAATCGCTGTTTATTTTATTCTTTTTTTATTTTATTCTTTTTTTATTTTATTTCTTTTATCTACGGCGTGTCTCGGTTGGTTAATGATGACGATTGGAATTTTGATATGAATCATCCCTGTTGATTAGTTCTTTCTTTTTTGCTCCTTCTTTTTAATCTTTTTCCCGCCACTTTTTTTTTTTTTTTTTTTTTCTAGAGCGGCCTCCTTTAGGTTTAGGTTTCCCGCTCTGATATATTTCTTTTCTACAAATCAGTTATTGTTGGATAAAATATATAGATAAAATTAATAATCCTCCCTCGCCATTTCTTTTTAGGGATGCGTGTAAATTATTTCTTGAATTCTTATTTTTTTAAAAATTTTAATGGTACAATGAATAAAAACAGCAATAAAAAATTCATAATTTAAAATAATATCGATCGTATGTTATTTTAAATTATGCATTTCTTTATCGATCGAATTTTTCATGCACCGTACCGTAATAAATAGTAAATGAAAAGCAATATGGAATAAAGTTATTAAATAAATAAGAACTCAATAAATTTCAGAATACCAGACGATATTAACTCGCACAGCTATTTGCAGGCAGGCAAATCTTCTGTTGGCGAATTATGTTCAACATATTTCTTTCAAAAACTTCGCATATTAACTGTACCTGGGACTTTGTCGCAGTATCTAATTCTTCGAATTTAAAAAACTTTTCAGTAACGGAATATCTGTAATAAACTCAACTTTTTAGAGAGTTTCAAAAATTTGGTCTGCTTTTCATGTCATCTTATTGCGCTGCATTTTGTTATTGCTTAGGTTAGCCTTTGCTTTCGATAATTGAGTATTTGCACGTTAAGATGAAGATTAAATATACTCGCATATGTGACCTATGACGTCAGTTCCAGCTGATCGTTTTTTATTTTATTTTATAACCATCGTTGAACAGACGACCCAAGTTTTGGGTTTACGACAACTAATGTTTAACTCCGTAGCCTTGTAATTTTGAGCTCTGTCCAGAAGTCAAAGGGAACTTCTGGATAAGTATTGGGAGATATTTTGCCTTTGTGGAGGGCTTTTTTTGATGGAACTAACTCGCATTTGTGTTACATGGAGAGGAAGACCACGAGAACCTCCCACGGTTAGCCTGATGGGACGGGGACTCTAACCCATGATCCGTCTACAACTAAGGATATTGTACGTCAGCACTGTGGTCGGGGCAAACCGGATGCAGATTCGTATGAACAGAGAATCTATCGTAAGTGTTTACCTTCTACGAATTTGAAGTACTTTAATGCAATGGATTATCAACAATAAATTCTTTCACTTAATTTTTTGAAGCAGCGAGTAACTATATAACTACAAACTATCCCGGCCGACATTAAAAAGTAAAAACAACATTTAAGTAAACCAAATTATTTATCTGTTCTTAGTTATACATATTTTAAGGGTCAAAAGTTCTAAATTGTCGATTTGAGATTCGCTTTATTCTACACACAAAAATACATTTAAATGTAGAATTCGGTTAAAAGACAGGTTCTTACTGGAAATAGTCATTTATTAATTACGCAAGAACGCATTCTCATTGAAGAATTACTTTTAAGAGTTGAAATAAAGTTTTATCTCGTGTCTTTCCTAACAATTATTGTAAGAGAGCAAATTACAAATGCCTGTCATAATTGTACATTTTTTCTAGGAAATTCGCGTCAATTTGGATTTCAACTCTTTCCCATTTTGCCGATAATGTTATCTGCAAAGTGGGTTATCGTACACAAAACCTAGGTAATGTGTGAAACACTTAACGGTTTATTGGTTGGTTTTCGGCAATGTAGACAATGCTGGGGCATTGTCTGCAATGCAGATTTCCGATTTCACAGGAAACACGTGTGTATATTTTTAAAAAAAGAAAATTTGAAATGTTTGTTTTAGAGATAAGGGTTCAACCGTTGTCTTACTAATGTGTATAATACATATAGTATATCAAAACGTTATCATAAGGTAAATACGTTTTGTAACGGATAAAGGGTTATGTTCTAAATCTTTCACTCTTGACGAATGGTTCGTTTAAGTTTCTCGAAAAATTGAAGTAATAACCCCAATATTTATTTATTTTTATTCAATTCCTACTATTAGTTCACACTCTCCCTATATCTTGTTCAAATTTTCAATCGTTCATAAAATACTTTTTATTCATCCACTCAAGTTCAAATACATTTTTTTTAAAACTTGTAGTGGATGACTCTTGATTTTTTCAAATATTAATTCATTCATTGAATTTATAAAAAATTAAAAAAAATTTTTTGTTGTTGACTTAAGTATCAATTGATTGAATTTTTTTTAAATATTACTTGTTTATGTTTTAAAATAAAATATTTGCTATATTTGGAAGAAATTTCTCTAAAAATTTAAGAAATATATTTGCGTTGTTTATTAATTCTAATTAGGGAAAAAAGAGTAATATCTTTTATTGGGTAGAAATATTTCTAAATCGTTAAATAATGTATTTAACACCCTAAAAATTTGAAAATTAACTCCGGAAATACAATAGCTAAATACTGATATTTAAAATTAATTTTTCGATTGCTCTCTTGATACTTTGAAATCGAACGTTTTTTGCTCAATATAAGGAGAGAAAAATCTAAGAATTATTTAAAAAAGACTTCATGTTTCATTAAAAAAAATATAGTTTAAAGTACGGATAAACAATGATATAATAAATTCAACCACACGATTTTAATGACTACATTTTCTACCTAAGTTAAAAGGCGTTTTCTCTAAATTGCATTTCTAAAAGCCTAATGAGCATTTCGCAGTAGGGTCAGTTTTTAATGAAATTTCTTATTTATACACATCATATTTTATTTTATTTTTTATAACCGACGTTGAACATCCGACCCAATTTTGGGTTTACGACTACTCATGTTCAACTCAGTAGCCTTGTCATTTGGAGCCGATCCAGAAGTAAAGGAAACTGTTTTATCAGTACCCCCAGAGGTATGGTTTGTTATGGAAATACGGAGGACTTTATGACTCGACAGATTTAACGTGCCTCAGTCACCATTTACTACACGGGGAGTTTTCGGCCGGAAGGGTTCGAACCCACGACTTCTTGGACATCACATCATAGAACAAAACGAGGAAAAACTATATAATCTTAAGGACATGTGTAAAACGTTGTAAAGATTCAGTTTACCGCTTCCCTGATTATGCCGAGTTAATTCGGGAATGTATATATTGCAAATATTTATTATCCCGAGTAAACTCGGTTATAACAAAATTCATCAAGACGTTTTGTTTTATCACGTTTTTATTCTGCCGGAAGCAAAACAAAAAATAATAATAATCTGCTGTGATTGGAAGTTTGCAAATATTTGTTTGGGAGTTTTGCTATGTGTGGGACTGCGTGCGTGTTTTGTACAATTCTATATACGATGGTGGATGAATTTACTTAGAAAAAAGAGTGAAAAAATGGCGTTCGCGAGCGAAAGTGAAAGTAATGCAGATGAATTTTCAGGTTATGAAGATGTCAACATATACAAAGACTTATATTTAACTTTTTTCATTTACCCGAGATAATTTAGAATAATAAACTGATGGTAAATTAAATATTTTTCACACATAAAAAAATTAAAATTTCAACTTAGAACTTGTGCATTATGTTTTGTTTCAGTTCCTTGTATTTATTAATTAAATAAAAAAATAAAAATTGGTAAGGGAATCGGTTAAATAATCAGATTTAGATGAAGCCAATTACAATTAAGTAATTAATTTTTATACTTTACATAAAATGTTAGGTAATTATTAATGAGTTAAAAAACTGTTTGAACATTTAATTATCATTTTTGTCGAAAGGATAAATAGAAGAGAAATTTTTGAGATTTCACAAATCTGCAAAGCAAAACCTCCATTGTCTAGACGAGAGGTTCCCATCTCTTTTCGGTCATGGAACCCTAAATAATCAATTTTCTTCCGACGGAACGCCGACTTTAGAAACGAAGTAAATAAAGGCAATAGTGTAAAAACAATTGTGTACCCATGAAACGAATACTTTATTTTAACTTTTAGACTCATATAAAGATTTATATATTTCTGTTGTCTACGTAGAGTTTATACTTTATAAAACGAATGAAATTTTTTAATCGTTTTATCATTAATAATCTTAAATTAGGTTTTTTATCTTGAGAGTTAAATTCGCTTTCCTGGAGCTGTATCTAGTTTAGATAAAAAAAAAATAAAAAAAATTTTATATTGCTATAAAATTAAAAAAAAAAAAAAATTATAAAAGTTGTGATCACTTTACTATGATCAGTGGTAACCCATGGGTCAAACGCTTTTTCTTTCTGCATTGACTCCGATAAACGCCACAACATATTTCATATCATGGGTTGCAAAAACTGCCTCCATGGATGTTTGTCGTCGGATTGGTTTTCATATCCTGCCTATATATGTGTTTCAGAACGTCACAAAATACTTTTCCTACTTCAGCATTCATATTTATATTAAAATCACCATCAAGCCAGTAATTATACGTTAATAATAAAAAAAAATGTAAAAATACTTTAAATTGTTATTATGTAAATACATTAAAAATGACTGCTAGTGAAAATATAAAGAAAAACAGCAGCGGTCGCCCTAGCAACGCATGCAATGACGGCGCATGCGCACTGTTTACTATTTACTCTTGAAAACAGTTGAAAAGTGTGTGGACGCCATCAAATCTATACCAAGACCCATTTTTTCAATGGGTAAAAAAAAGGGGCCGGGATAGCCTGGTCGGTAGGGCGCTGGGCCCATGTCCAAGAGGTCGTGGGTTCGATCCTTGCCGGCCGAAGACTCCCCGTGTAGTAAATGGGGACTGATGCACGTTAAATCTGTCGAGTCTCAAAGTCCTCCATGTTCCCATAACAAATCAATACCTCTGGGGGTACTGATCCAGAAGTTTCCTTGTCTTCTGGATTGGTTCAAAATTACAAGGCTACGGAGTTGAACATTAGTAGTCGTAAACCCATGAAATTGGGTCGGCTGTTCAACGACGGTTATAAAATAAAATAAAATGGGTAAAAAAAGAGCTGCTACAAACGTTGAAAAATGTTATTTGGGAAACATATTTATTTATTAAATGATGCAGTTATTTTATTTTGATTTGAAAAGCGCAATGTGAGATACTATAGCAGTTTTTTAAAAAATGCATATCCTTTTCATAATCTTTCATTAATGAGTAATAAATGAGTTATTGATTGAATCTAATTACAATTAGATATTTCAAAAATATTGAAAAAAATCTGTTTGAAAAATGTCTCAACTCTATCTTTATCAACTACCAACTCTGTCAACACTATCTTTGAGACTTCCCTGGAACCCTAGGGTTCCGTGGAACACCCTATGGGAACCCGCTGGTTTAGACAATAATATTTTCTAATAGAATAATTGTTTTAAAATGGTGCCCACAGTTAAGATGTGCTTTTTATGACAGTCCTAATCTATCGCATCACAATGTGTTTGAATTGTAACGTGACAAGAGATACCTGAAAAATCAATTTCAAACATTAGATTCGCGAAAAAATATTATAAATATTTTTTGGTAACTTTTCGTTTTTGAATCAGTTTGTAAATTTTTTTTGTTTTTATAACCGTAAAAAACATTTGAAAAATGTAAGATGTATTAAAAATTTAAACAATTCGCATGAGAAATAAAATTATTCTTGTATTCGAAAACGATTTGAATCCGGTTGTAGTTCATACTGGTTTTCTTAAGGATTCTAGTGATTACGGGATTCTTTTTCGGAAATTAGGTAAATTAATTTTTTTAAAAGTCTTATTAACTAATTCTTTTATCTATTATGCAAGTGTTATTTATGTCTTTTTTAAAAATGTCTTTCCTGGTTAATTAACCAAGATTTATTTACCAGAAAAGGTGATTATTACCTTCTCAGAACTCAAAGTGTTTCAAACAAATTTTTATGTTTTAGGAAATTTATGTTTTTATTGATTAATTTTTTGATTATAATTTTAAAAATCTAAAAAAAAAATTATATAATCAATTGCTAATGCCATTTAGCTGTAATAATAATAAAATTATTATATTTTAATCCTTCTATTGGAATATAGCGAACCATTAAACTTTTACCTATAAACCTCAGCCTTTTTCAATTTCTACTATTAACTCACACTCTCCCTATATCTTGTTTAAATTTTCAATCGTTCATAAAATACTTTTTATTCATCCACTCAAGTACAAATACATTTTTTTAAAACTTGTACTGGATGATACTTGATGTTAATACAGTTTTTTCAAATATTATTTCATTAATTCAATTAATTAATTTTAGTTTTATATGGGAGAAATTTTTTTAAATTATTTCATAAGAAATATCTAAAAATGTTCCTTTGTTGCCCTAAGCAGGAATTGATTTTAAATATTTTTTTATTATATTCCGTGTTTATTTAAAATTTATTATATACTTTTGAAGAGTATGTATTGGTTACCGTTTAACATAAGTGAATTAATTTTCCGTTAAAGATCAACACAATTTGAAATGAGTTGTTTTTTTAATCGCTTTGTATGTTCTTTCAAATCAAGAATGTCTCTCCATGCAGGTTCCATAGCGTTTTTAGTAGTCTGTTTCGATAACCTACACATTTTTAAAAATCCTATAAGTAATTTTCAAAATATATGTAAAAATTCCATATGGTTGGATAAACTCATTTAATTAATTTTTAAACTTCTTGTTATTTCAACCACTGGTAAAAGAAAGTATTTATGCATTATGTTTGTATTTTAAACTAATTATTAATATATACCGTTTGATAGGATTGTTCAATCGTTTTTATTTAAAAAATTATTAAGTGATTTCACACAATTCTGGTTGTAGGTCGAGGCTACCATTTTTTTTACCACTTCAAAAAGAGAAAAAAAAATCTATTGATAATAAAATTTTATTTAAAGAAGAATACTTTTTTTTTTGGATTATTATCGGTAAACCTCGATATTAAGAACTCAAAAAGACACACAAATTTATGATATTGAATGTTAATCCGTAATAATTATTTGTAATACTTAACTGCATAGTTATTTTAAATGTCATACGTATCAATTTCTGTGACAGAGAAACAATAATTTTAAATAATTTATTGTTAAAAATTAGTTTGCTGCATTTGTTTCTGTTTTATTCTCGTTTAACTATATTTTTTTTAAAAACTTGATATACTAGCTCTAAATGTTTAAAGTCAAACCTAGATTTCGTTATTTGCTTTCGTCTTCAAATTTGAGATTCCATCTATAAACGTTTCATGCGAAACCTAGACTTCATTAAATTATTTTCGTGTGCAAATTTGATACATTATTCCCAAATGTTCCTGCCAAACTTCGATTTCATCAATTATGAAGTTTATTAATCATAATTCATCATATATTAATCACATAATCATGTAATTTTATTAATTATTTATGAGGTGAACCGGATTCGAATCCCAGCGGTGGCTGGTCGATATGAATTCCGAATCCAGCTTGTACCGACCACAGAGCTGACGCAAAATATACTAGGTGGTAGACGGATCATGAATTAGAGTCCCCTTGGCGTTCGGCTAACCATGAAAGTTTCCCTAGTTTTCCTCTCCATGTAACGTAGATGTGGGTTAGTTCCATCAAAAAGTTGCCCACGAAGGCAAAATTTCTCCCTATTCTTGATCCAAGAGTTTCCTTGCCTTCGGGATTGGGTTCAAAATGACAAGGCTACGGAGTTAAACATTAGTTGTCGTAAACTCAAAAAATTGGGTCAGCTGTTCAACGACGGTTATAAAATAAAATAAAATTATGTTTTCTTAAATTATGATATTCTAGCTCTATATTTTAAAAAAAATCGCGAACATTTAATTGCGAATGCAATATTTTACGTATACTTTGCCACTTTCTCTATAGCTATCTTTTGTTATGCGAATTTTTAAAAAAGTATTTTTACATTTTTTGCTTTCCTATACTTTCTGGAATCGATTGATGCCTTTTTCGCAACAATCTTTTTTATGCAGGTTGCAATATTGCGATTTTAAATAATAAACTTCTAAAACTAATAAAATTTAAATAACAGTACTCAGATAAGAACATCAACTTTCGTTTAAGAGCATTTTTTTGTCAAATAAAATACGTATTAAATTCAATGTGATTATGACAAAATGAAAGCGTAGTTGTAATATCAAAATATCGTGATAATCATGTGGTTACGAGAAACTCAACACACCTCTTCTTTTATTTCTTTTATCTTTAATTCTTAAAAATGTGAGTAGAAAGATTACAAATGTCGCCGCAAATTGAATGTAGCGGCGCCCTTCTAAAACAGGAAGAATCGATGATAGAAAAAAAAATGAAATGCAAACGACTCGTGATTCCTATCTTGGAATAAACAAAACATCTTATCGCAGACGAGAATTGAAAAAAATAACAAGGCAATATTTGGAAGAAGAAAAAATTATGCAAATTCTTTTTTTACTTTCTCGAAAGTTACTAAAATAATTGATTTCGAGGTTATTTATCCTTGCATGGTTGACGCTATTCAATAGGACAGTGGCGGCGATTACAAATTTATGATTCTCCCACAAAATGTTTAAAAAAATTTTTAAATTAATAATAATTACAATTTTCAATCGAAAATAAATATAAAAAAAACTTCATTGTATTGAGGAATACAATGAAGCCATTTAAACATTACGAAACAGCCAAGGAAGGGATTTGTTTTGTCTTTCTTGAAAAAATGTTGGGATATCAGCAATGTCTACATGAAGCATAATGTTATGAGGGAAAAAAAATATCTAGTAAATGCAGAGCCTGACTTATGCAGGAGCTGTTGCCCTGATCCCTCACATGTGAGGGGGCTCCCAATTCGAATAGAAAGTTTAATTTACATTTCTTTAATTAATGAACTTTTTTTAAACAAAATATCAGCACAGTGATAAAATCCGCCAGGTTTATGTTAGCTTCTTCATTAATCTATCGTATGAACAATGTGACCAACCAAAAGCCTATATTTTTACCTATCGCAAAATGCATTATGTTTACAAAAATACAGGCTTTTGATTGGCTTAATTGAGTCATCGTAATTGCGAAAATTTAACTTCGTTCCGGCCTAATGTCAGCAAGGATATAAATTTTTCGCAGCTAGATGACAAAATTAACAATCACAAAACTGCATTTGGCATGATGGACGGAGAATGGTTAGAAAATCAATAAAATGGATAAAACAATACTTCGTCTGACCATTGAAGGGGGATTTTCTCGCTATTTTAGGTTTTAGTCAAATTTCTTTTTAAATATCTATAATGAGGCGAAAATTTTAAATACCTCCATAAAGTTCGGTAAAGTAGTGAAGCAGAGGAGGAGCCCCAAAGAAGTTTTTGCCCCGGGCCCCAAATAGACTAAGTCGGGCCCTGGCCAGCAAGTCTGTTGTCTGGAACTGTTCTCGTGGTAGCCAGACAATAGCAAAACGCGATTCATGCGTTTTCCCAGTTATTAGCGTAAAACATATAATAGAAAGACATAATAAGTATAAATAGAATAATAGAGTACAAATAGAAAGACGTATAATTGAATTTTTAATAAACAAATATTATTTTTTGCTTCGAGTTTTTATGTAACAATTATATATTTATTTAGAATAATTAAACAAGAGTCATTAGTATAATAAGAATGATAGTATTAACTAAATTTTAAAAAAAATATTTATCATGGGTTTGAAAAACTAGGTACCGATCTTTTTTTAAAAAAAGTGGTTATTTTTATTTACAAATGATTTAGTATGAGCTCACAAGAAGTTCCAATAGGTAGAATTACCCGATTTTTTTAATTCTTGATTATTTTAGATAATTTGACGTTTTAACTTTTTATTCAGCCGTTATTTGCGGTTGGTTTTAATACTAACTTCACTGGAACTTTTTAGGTTTTTTTTCTGGATGTTATTTAATTTGAAATCAGTAATGACCTTGGGATATTCATCCACTTTTAGATGCACCTGGATCCGCACATGCGCTGTATAAAGCAACTACTTCAATTACTCTTATCTGGCGCAGTTTTTATTATTATTTTTCTTAATTTTAAAGCAATAATTTCGTTATCAGTTTAAAATTGATTCAAACGCTTTGTTTAATTTTTTTAAATATTTAAGCTATAGCAAAAGTGGCACTAGACCTAGCATATATTTCGGACATTTACCAAAGGTCAAGTCATACTAGACTAGGTCTGGTTAAGTGCCATTGCCCGGTATATTCTACACTGATGTTTTTTAAGGTCAAGTGCCATTGCCTGGTATACAATTGACCAGTATACCCTACACTGATATTTTTTTAAAGTCAAGTGCCATTGCCCGGTATATATTTGCCCGATACTCCAAACACTGATGTTTGTTCTAATCTATCGTCAGTAGGTATTAAAATATCGAATAAATGTAGTTATATCCACGAATAAATTAATATCAAATCGGATGTAATAAATATTTCGGACATTCACCAAAGCGACTCATTTGATTGTCAACATTCACCGGTGAAAGTCAACAAGCACCGATTTCGGTCAGTCACAGTAACATGCACATCACTTACATAATAACCTCATCAGGACAATTATTTCATACTTTGCATAAATAGCATCCGGCATTTCAAAAAAATAAAATAAATAATTGGTTTTGTTGGCGATGATCTCGTAAGGCGATAAAGAATCATGCATAGTACAGGTAAGAAAGATATTAACACCGAAGGAAAAGTGGATGAATAACCCAAGGAACCGACAATAATAGTTTAAATATAAATATATATATATATATATATATATATATATATATATATATATATATATATATATATATATATATATATATATATATATATATATATATATATATATATATATATATATATATATATATATATAAATAAAATAAAACTTTAAGAAATATGTTTCTTAAGAAGGAGTGGTAATTTTGTTTTTGTCAAACTTAAAACGATAATTTTTGAAAGACTTGGGCCAACAGGGAATTTTTGTTGACTTAAAAGTTGGTTATATAAAATAATGCGAAGAAAAAAAATTCCTTCTTTTTAATGCACTTGAAAATCACAGTTTTTTAAATTTTTTTTTTAAATTCTGTCTATGTTAAAACTTTTTATGTTCAAAAATATTTGAAATCGCGATTAGCAATAAAATGGCGATGGCGACATTGAAATAATAACAACTTGAATAAGCATCAAGTGCATTGTTTCAGTAAAAATTTGAGCATTATAGCTAATTGATAAACTGACTAAATTTCGATTGATGATAAATTCTATTTGGTAACTAAATCGTGGTAAAATTTTGATTTAGCGGTAAAGAAACAATCACCAGATCGTCAGTAAAATTTGAGCTATTCGGTAAATGGTGAAAATCACGCTTTACTATAAATTCTATTTGGTGATGATATGACGATAAGTCTAGTGATTAGAAAATGATTTAAATTTGCATTGTCATCAGATATTGAGCTCCAGTAGAGATTTAAGTACTCTAGCTATTTAAAAAGTGGTAGAAATTTTTATTTTGTTTTATTTCAAAATCGTCATTAAATAGCTGACCCAAATCCGAGTTTACGACTCTCAATTTTCAACTTTATAGCCTTGTAATTTTGAACCTAACCCAGAAGACAAATAAACTCCTGGATCAAGAATTGTACAAATTAGTCTCCGCAGAAGACTTTTTGATGAAACAAACCTGCAATTGAGCGGGAAAAACCACAAAACCTTTCACAATTAGCCCGACGGATAGGAAAGATTGAAATTTTGATTGCAAGTCGCAATCATGAATGTGTGTTAAGAAAAACGTTGTAAAAAAACTTAAATGAGACGAAAAGGAAAATATTTGCCTTTATTTAATACGTTCTTAACAAAATACGAATTAAAAACACGAATTTTTAAGGCATGTGCATCATAATCATGCCGTGACGGCTCAGGGGATAGAGCGTTCTCCTTATAATTAGATAAACAGGGTTCAAATCCCAGCGACGGCTGATCGATACGAATTCCGCATCCGGCTTGCACAGACCACACTGCTGATGAAAACTATCCTCAATGGTAGACGGATCATGGGTTAGTCCTCTTGTCCTCAGGCTGACAGTTGAAGGTTTTGTGGTTTCCTTCTCCATGTAACGCAAATGCGGCTTAGTTCCATCATAAATTCCTCCATGAAGACAAATTTCTCTCAATCTTGAAACAGGAGTTCCCGTGTCTTCTGGATTGCGTTCAAAACCACAAGGCTGCAAAAATGAAAGTAGTCTCAAAACTAAAAAATTAGGTCGGCTGTTCAACGACGGTTATAAAATAAATTAAAATAGTAATGTGCGTTATCAAATGATAAAATGAGACTAGTATTTAGTATGCTGAAGTTGAAGTACTGGAATTGTTATACGCGTATGCTTAGATAAACGTCATTAATGATATTCTTTAATGTTTAACATATATTGAACTACTATTGTATTTTTGGCTTATGAATTGCATTTTTTCTGCATAAATTATTATTTTTTTAAAAAACTTAATTAAGAGCTTTGAACTTCAGACTCTTAAGTTTATTTTTTCCAATGATAATTCATTCTCGAAAATGATATTTCATATCTGTTAAGTCTTTACAGAATATTTAATTAAAATTTTGAGGACAAGTGGATTTAAAACACTTATACACATTAGTTTTGCCACGTGTCTTCGAATACATTGTGAGTAAAAAATAATGTGTGTATACATTACGCTTTATTTTTGTTAGATCAGATTCATCATCTTATTTCTTAGACGTTTTACGAATAAAAATATCCCCGACAACTAATTTTAATGTATGTAAATTTGTTTTGTTGCGAAAAATGATCTCTCTCTTTCACTCAATGCCAAAAAGATAACTGTTTATTATAAGAAGAACAAAATAAGCAGTGTTCTTCAGTAGTTAATAATGAGATTTTTTTTTTCTTTTTTGATAAGCAGCAGATGTTTTTTTTTTCTCATTACGTTAAATTCGTATTTTGTCCCCCACCTGGAATAGACATTAACATGTTTTTTTTCTTCTTCTAAATATTAATTATTTTAAATTAATTGTTATATAAATTAGCATTAGATAACAAACAATAATAATGAAATACTAATTTTTATAAAAGTTTAAAAATAATTATTAGTAGTGCTTTAACAGGATAGTTTGATTTATTATTACTTATTTAACATGTAAGCCATATATAATTAATTATGGATCAAACTATAGAATGATTATTAAATAAAATATTTGTTTGAATTGGTGATATTTGATTTAATAAAATATTCGATTGAATTGTTGATATTCAATTTGTTAAAATATTTGATGTGATTAAATATTTTACAGAAATTTTATTAACTATTTGATTAACTGGTTAATATTTGATTTTATTTGACGAAATATACTTTATTGAATATTTGTTTGAACATTTAATACATTGTTCGATTGAATATTAAGACTTAATGAAATACCTAACAGAATATTTAATATAATGAATAATTAAAAACAATTATTACTACTTAACATATAAGCCATATATAATTAGCTTACATTAACTATTGATCAAACTACAAAATGATAATTTAATAATATATTTGTTTGAATTGGTGAGATTTGATTTGATAAAATTGAATTTTTGTTATTCAAGTTGTTAAAATATTTGATGTGATTAAACATTTTACTGAAAGTTTATTAACTATTTGATTGAATGGTTGACATTTGATTTAGTCAATTATTCGATATGATGAATTATTTTATTAAGTATTAAGCTCGACTGAATCAAATAGTTAATTCGAGCTTAATTTATTTGATTTAACAAAGTATTTTTTTTAAAAATATTTGATTAAGTATTTTATTTGACGAAATACTTGATAGAATATTTGCTTAAACATTCAATACATTGTTTAATTGAATATTAGACTTAATGAAATACTTTACTGAATATTTAATGAATAATTAAAAAAAATATTGTTCTGAATATTGCATCTGTTTTTGTAAATAACCCTACTTTTCGTTTTATTGTTTAATTTTCCCCTTATATAACTTTTTTCTATAAATATTTTAAATAAAAACAGATAGGTAACTTAACGTTTTTATATTATAAAATATTATTAAATGTAAAAATAGAATTTCTGCAAATAAACTACATAATTATAAATTTAGATTTAAAAAAATTTATCTGATTTTCTTGACATATAGCAAATATGAAATAAAATGAAACTAAAGTAAAGGATTTAAATTTTAGTATTTTATTATTTGATCTCACTAAAAATACACAGGCAATGTAATACGAACAGATTTGTCATTAATATTTTCATAATTTAAATAACACAATTAAAGTTTTTATTAAAAAAAGAGCATTGGCACAAAATCAATAAAGTATGAAAAAATGTACACATATTTCGTAAGAATGATTAAACAGAGGGAAAAAAATGGAATGTACAAAGTGAAATATGATTTACAGAAACAAATTATACAAAAACTGTACTGTTAGACAAATATATAGCACAATATTATAGCATTTTTTCATCTCCTTTCCACTAACAGATTTTGGCAGGTAGAAGAATTTTTTGACTTTTTTTCTTCCCCTAAATAAAATCGAATTTTAGCTCTCCTTAGAAAGAATGTTTGAAAACCTCCTTTAAAGAAGGCATGATCATCTTGCATGCTCATAATTCAAATTTATTAACTGTTTTGTACAATTTCTTCAAAAATTCAAGCCAAAATAAAGAACAAAAAATTTGTCAAAAGACATGTTCTTGTTAGTTTAATTTTTAGTTTCGTTTTCAATAATTTAAAGTAAGATATGATATTGCTATAAAATAAACCATATATTGATCCCTTATATGGACTCTGAAAATTATTTCAATTAACAGCATTGTTTTAGGAACACAACTGTGCTACCAATTTCATGAAAAATTTAAAACTTTAATTTAATTTATAAAAGCGCTTTCTTTAATAACAATGTTTACAACATATTTGTTATTTTATGGCACGATTATATAAGATGAACATTATTAATAGGTATAAATTTTATAAGATATTTTAAATTTTATTTTAATTATAAAGTAATGCATACAGTATACAAGTACCAAGTTCGTTATAAATATATTTATATTAAGTGTTTTTATATTTTTAGCTGTTATAAATATTGTATTTTTTTATAACATATAACTTTTTAGAAATATGGAGAGTGATTTTTTTCCCCCGAGAATAACGCGTAGTTATTATATTGTACAAATCTTATAAGTTGTTTTAAGGAAAATTTCTTTTAGCCGTATAAAATGTACAAGTTTTGCAGTGTAATTACATTATTTCCTTAGCACCGTTCAGGGTCCGTACTCAAAAGAAAAAAAAAGTCTTTAATTTTTATATTATTTCAATTTTAGCAGGTCACCAAAATGATTTTCTTTTTAAATTGCGAATTTTGCAAGGCTCCAAAAATAACATTTTTACAGTTGGAGACAATACAAAATTTAAATATTTTAAAAGTGTTAAAATCTAAAAATGGAACACTTTTAAGTATTTAAAAAACCTTTAACATTTTTAAAGTTCTGAAAAAGCATTTCGTGAATTAAAGTCAATTGTAAGGATTTTAATAACTCGTACGAGCCCTGACGATAAATGTTCACAGAACGTTTTAATGTAGAGAGAATTAATTAGTTTACGCATATGCGCGAATTTACAATGGTTGACCTTTTTTTTTTTTTTGCTGTCAATTTTAAAATCATTTTTAATCATTGGAGAAGTTTATTTTAACGTGTTGTCTGTCTCTGGTGAAAGCTCCAAACGCAATATTTTCCTATAAATGAAACTTTGCTAATTTACGGTTAAAAATCATTAACTAATGCCTACATTTCGGACAAAATGTTTGAAAATATTCAGTTTTATATAATGTTCTCTCTAATTTCTCATATAATTTTCTCGAATAAAATTTTTCTTAAGTGTGTTTTTTCTTTCTCCAAAAACAATACGAGGGTCTTAAATCAGATGTTCAATCCAACATCTAAAGCCTGAAACGAAAGACTACAAAACCAGATTTTTTTAGAACTTCGCCAGTCCTATGGATTAAAGAAATGTAGAGGCCGAAAGCAACTAAGTTGTAAGTGAATTCGTATTTGAACAAACCAACTTCAAAGTGTTCTTTAAAAATAAAGCTATCTAAAAAATGCTTCAAATAAGTAAAGCATAACAGGTGCTAAAAATAAGCAAAGATTTTAAATGCCAATATGTTTTTAATTAAAAAAATTAAACGTTAATCAAAATCGAAATTTTAAAAAATGTCATACAAACATATTAAGTAGAATTATACGCATATATGTAAAACAGGCATAATAAAGGTTATACAAATTAGGCACAAAATTAAAAACTAGAAAGATGCTTATAAAAATCAATATTTCTCAATTTGAACCATTAAAGCTGTTTTACGAAACTATATTTATCACGGAAAATAAAGGAAAGTACAATTTGCTTAGTTAAGTGTACTTTGCTTTTGTAAATCTTTAATTTTAAACTACGAGTACATCATCTCCCTAAAAAATCCTAATCTTATATTAATATTTGATTTTATTTGACGAAATACTTGTTTGAGTATTTGTTTAAACATTTAATACATTGTTTGATTGAATATTAGACTTAATGAAATAGTTTACTGAATATTTAATTTAATGAATAATTAAAAAAAGATTATTATAAATCCTCTTATGAATTTTTAAAGAAAAATTAAATTACAATTTTTTAAATATTTGAAAATTTTAATGAATGCGAACAAATCAGAGGAGAAATGCCTTTTTAAATGTGGAAAAAAATAATTAAAACAAATGCTTTTTGGGACTTTTTATAATAAAATTTTGTACCTTTATCAATGTCAGAACATAGAAGAAGTTAAGTTAAAAGTGCAACAGTTATGTCAGGCTTAAAATGATAATTTTATATGTCATTATATAAGGTCTTGATTCAACTTATAAGTAAGTGCTCGTAAAACTAATAATGCATTTTATAAGTCATTATATAAGCAACTGCTCCGGACGAGCCATAATTATTTAAAAAACTAAAATTTGCAAATATTTGACTAATTTTGCTTACATCAAAAACGGTATAGCAGGATTTAACAAAGTGGCGAATTATATGAGCTTTCGAAGTTTTTAAAAATAGTGGTGGATAAAAACCTAATAATTGAATTTTTTAAACCAAGAATCACACATTTAATGAACAACCACTCGAAAATATTTATTTGCTGTTCGGAGCAAGTTGGCATCTTTCAATTTATAAATCCTTGTAAAACAGCTTTAAATATGCAGTACATAACCCAAGAATAATCGGCGGTATAATAACTTAAGAAAAGGGTTTAATCACTTTTCAAGACTGACGAAGCGAAGGCTTTTGTGTGGATCTAGTCTTGCATTAATATATGTCCTGGTCTTTTGCATAGGTTGTACTTTGTTTAGAGCCTGTGCTGTGCTAAAAAATCGAGTTGAAAAACAAACGGTGCAAAACACTACTGAGTGAATCACTTGAGGAGATGTCCTGCGTGTGTATAAGCATTATCTTCCTACATATTTCATGCTAGAATAAAAAATTAACTCATATACGCAGTTTTTATGTAAAAAGTTCCCTAAGCATTCGTTCATTTTTCTTGCACACAAGGTTTTACATAAATAACTAGAAATCACATACAAATTCACTTTGACTAATCATGTACAAACAGTAAAACTAAATTTACAAACGTGCCTTTTTTTTTGTTTGTTGTTGTTTAACTAATAGATACACACGAACATTTTTTGAAGGGCGTTTTTTAGTATAAAATGGAGTTTCAGCTGCACTTCAAAGTTTCTTCTTCTTGCTTTTAAATGTTGAGCATAAAATGCAATTTTTTATTTATTTTCTTCTCTCATCTAATTTTTATCGTAAAAAAGATCGATGCAAATGAAGTGACGTATCTCGGTTACAAACATTTTAAAAATTAGAATTAAAAAAACTCATTTAATTTTCAATAAATTAAACAAGCAGAAAACGAACAAAAAATAGAGATGTCTAAGCCAAAGGCTGAGCTATATCACTTGACTAGTATAATTCAATCAAGTGCCGTAATTTTGAGGTTTAATGGCAACTAGTTGTATACAATATTCCTATTGGTTGCAACTAGCGTTCGATTGAACATTGATGAATTTTCAGTAGGCAGGTAAGTGAAGTGACGTCAGCTTAGGCATCTCTATAATAATAGAACGCACACACAACCAAGTTTAGAAGATTAAGAGTTAACCACGCAAAGTAGAACAGTAGTAATACCATATCAATAAAGTGTTTACCATTATGAATGTGAATTCTAAATCAGTAATGAGAATATTTATGTCGTAAGTTAACTGAATCATCCAGTTCTTTGCAAACAGCAGTCCTCATTTTACACTCCGCCAAGCTAAACGGAAAAGTCTTCAGTATTTTCTAATTAGCCTAACACATTTTAACCTTATTTCAATGAGTTCTTATGTTCATTAGGCTTATCGCTGTGAGTCCATATACTTTTAGGCTAATACTTTTAACAATGCATTATATATTGCTCATATACTTTTGCTCATATATTGCCATATACTTTTAATAATACATAATTTATTGCTCCATTAGTCTAATTTGTTTTAGATAGTTTTCAATATGCTCAGAGTCTAGAAATGCTTTTTCAAATAGCCTTATTTAATGTATTATAAGCCTAAACAAATTCAGCCAACACAACTCATAATTAGCCTATATGGGTAATTGTAATAAGCCTAAAATTATCGGGTAGATTAGAAAATACTGAGGATTTTTGTAATTAGCCTAGCACATTGTAAAATGCCGATGATATTAGTGGATTTTTCAGTAAGCTAACAGCATATATGTTAATCAAACAAATCTGATATTTTTTTTTGTAACAGATATAGGTTTATTAGGTTATGTGTGATTGGTTGAGATCAATAATATGGTATATTTCATTTGCACCGACCCATGCTTACTCCAAAGGGGGAATATTGTACCAATCAGGACTGAAGTGGGGGATAAGGAAACATTTTTGTTCCAGAATATAGAACATAAAGAAAGCATTTTTAAACATATCACTCGTATTTTCTTCTTTCACACATACATAAAAGTATCCCTTTTTTCTGATTGGTGAAGAGCACTTAATAAAGAGAAGTGTCCGACGGCGGATGGGATGAATTAAATAAATAAGAGAATCTCATGAATCAAGGTTTACCCCAAGGAACACTTCCAATGAATTGATTGGAATTCGCTTCACCTTTTTTTCCTTTTTAACACCAGAAGCACACACTCTTCTTCGACTCGGCCAAGGAACAGAGCCACACAAAGGTATCGAGTTCGAACACATTGCGAGTCAATTATCTCGTGAGTTTCTATTTATATGCACGCACAAAATGTGGAGGGAAAAGTAAAATGAAAGTAAGAGAGAGAAAGCAATAGACGCTATGCTAAGTATTTTGACATTCAATTGACTGGTTGACACACCTTCAAGATTGTATATTTTGCCTTTTTTTTTTCTTTTTTTTGAATAAGTAAATCCCCAAAACTCTTCTTTTAACTGATACGTTTTACCCGGTTTTTCTTTATTTTTAAAAATCACGCCCTTCCATAGTCGGGAAAATATTTTAAATAAGGTTGACTAGAATCTTTAATCTTCTTCGCTTTCTCCAGGTCCATACATGTCTGCGAGTTTTTGAAAGCGAGGACCCCATCCGTTGAGGTAGTCGAAATCTTGCTCGTTATCCTCGGTACCCGAAGCCAGAGAGCTAAGGGAACCAGCAGTACTACCACAACCCTCGTAAGCGTAGTTTCTGAGATCGTCGAAGGGAGGAGCGTTTGGATCGTTGTCTGCTTTGTCCAAATGATCTCGAATGAAGTCTCCTACCCCGTCCGTTCCAGGAGGAACTGTAACAGAACAATAACATCAATCAATGCATCTCAAGCAATAAAAAATATATAATACATAACATTCAATGGGGAAACGTAGATTTCTTCATCAGGACTCATCCTTTACAAGAAATGCGATATTTCTGAATAAAGAATAATTATCCTAAGTTAAAAAATTACTCTTTATAATGTGTCTACTGCTCATCCCTTTGCCAAAGATTCTTCGCAAAGAACCACACATTTAGTGCAGCAGAAATAAGACATGTTCTCACAGGTCAGTAGTTGCATTTTCAATAGTGGCCACCTTTTTAAAAATTCTAAACTATTTAAATAAAAAAGACTAACTCTAACGGTCTAAAATTTCTCAAAATATGATTAACACAACTGGGTTTATTTCTACCCACCTGATTCTCTTTTAAAAAGTCTCCTTGAAACAAGCTACTGGGTTCATTGCTTTTGACCTAATTCTCTTTTAAAAAGTCTCCTTGAAACAAGCTACTGGGTTCATTGCTTTTGACCTAATTCTCTTTTAAAAAGTCTCCTTGAAACAAGCTACTGGGTTCATTGCTTTTGACCTAATTCTCTTTTAAAAAGTCTCCTTGAAATTTTGAGTCAGTGTAAAATAACCATTACGGGAATGATTACAGTTTTCCTGTGTAATAACTAATACGAGAAGTTGTAAAAACGTGTTTTGGAGCACATGTGGCAAAAGTGGTAATTAACAAATTGTGGTAATAATTTTGGCAAAAGTGGTAATTAACAAACAAATTTAAAATCTCCATTTGTTTTATATTCGGTTGTCCTGTGGCTGGTAGTGACCGTCAGTTTTGTCCTATAGGTTGCTACTAGAATGTTTGGTGAATACATTGTTAGAAATTTTGAAGAACGCTAGACCATGAAATATCATGGACCTGCTGCAATCCTAATCCAGATATGGTACAAATTAAAGTAACTTAAAACTTTATTGGAAGATGCTAAAGACTCAAATTAACTCTTAAGGTTTTTCTGTAAATTTGCACTTGTTCAAAAAACCGATGTTATGACTCAATGCCAAACCAATTATTCTGAAAGTGTATTCCATAATATCACTAGACTAGAACATATTTATCCTAATGATTCTATTCTATAAGAAAAGGTGCCGTTAATGTTAGTGTGTTACTTAAAGTTTGTATGTTAATTAAAATGAGTTAAATATATACATTGCATGGAGTTAAAAATATGTTTAATAACATGGCAAACTGAAAATTATAAAAGAACTATTTTTTAAAATGCATTTTAAAATAATTTTAAATTCTTTTTAAACGTAAGAAGTTTTAAAGCATGTTGAACCACATTATAATTCAAATTTCCTACAATCTTAATATGGTTTCAAGTTGAACCATATAATTTTTATTTCCTAATCTAGATTGCACGATATTACGGTTGAACTTGACGTGAAACAATGTTCAGTTTAACTTGCATTAAATTTACACTGTATTATGGCGCAAACTACCGATATTATGGTTCAACGTTGAATGAAAATTTTCTGCGAGAGTGTTGTATCTGAAATAGAATGTGAGGATTGTATCTTACGTTGTCTTTGTCGATTATCTTTAATAATGGGTTTTTCCGGCTTAGCACCGAGAGGCGTTCCTGTAGCGGCGTCTATGGGAATGCGTAGTGGGGTGATGTCGTAGGCGTTCATATCGTCTTCTCCACCCCCTTCATCGTCGTAACTGATGATGTTCTCTCTCACATCATCATCAACATCTCCGTGACCGTACTTCTGGTTGGGTCTCCTGTTTCGAGTATAGGCCACAATCACCAGAACCAAAACTGCAATGGAACAAAATAATTATTATGATTTTATAAGGTATGTTATATTGTATAATATTATGATTTTATTGTTTTTAAGTTATCAATAAAAGTACAAAAATTTTTACTTGAAAATAAATATTTTTTTTTAATTTTATATAAATCTAAAACTCAAAACATATGAGACGTTGAATATACGTATATATTGGGCGGAACTTCTTATTCGGTTTGAATGTTTATGTTTGCCTCATAAGTAAGGCGATCTCCAAAGCAAGGAAAGAGGTTCAACTCTTCAGGGAATAGAGTGCCCACCTATCAATGAGGTGAACCGGGTTTGAATCGCAGCGATGGTTGGTCGATACGAATTCTGCACCTGGCTTGCACCGACCGAGTGCTGACGTAAAATATCCTACGTGGTAGATGTATCAGGGGATAGAGTCCCCTTGCCATAAGGCTAACCGTGGGAGGTATCGTGGTTTTACTTTCCATGTAACGCAAATGCGGATAAGTTCCAACAAAAAGTCCTCCAAATTTCTCCCAACTGTAGATCCAGGAGTTCCCTTGTCTTCTGGATTGATTTCAAAATTACAAGGATACGGAGTTGAACATTAGTAGTCGTGAACTCAAAATTCTGTCGGCTCTTCAATGACGGTTATAAAAATTACACAACAATCTCTACTCTGTGCATGAAAGGGAAAAGCACACTTAAGAACTGGTTCATGTTCAAATTCAAAAATAAGGCCTTTATGAAGAAAATACTTAAGTTTTAAATTTAAGCTTGGTCAATCCTATAGGTACGTCACATAAAATGAAAATTTGACCAGTTGTCCATTCTATCAGTTTTACTTTATAATTTGAATAATGTTTAATATTTTTTATGTGCTCCATAAATTTCCCAATTTCTTTTCTAATACTTTATATTCAAGTATCTTGTAGGCGTAAAATTTATGCAGTAAATGAGGGCACTGATATTAAAAAATAAAAAAGTTTGCTTTTAAAGTTCTACAACCTTTTTAGATGTTCCTTCAAATAAACAAAAAATTGCTTTAGAAAATTTTTTTAAGTGCTAAAATTTCACTTTTAAAAATTTTATTCCGCGCGATAAGCAACCGTACCTCATGTTGGTTCGTGTGCTAATGTCAGAAAAAAAAATACTCTTCTATTGTAGCTGCATTAACCATGTCATAGTTTGTTTTTTCTTGATGTACTGTAAGCTTTAGGATTAATCGTACATTTCTTGAATCATGTATGGATTTGCCTAAATATGTACGAGTTAAATAGCAAAACTTTCTATAAAAGGTAAAAAAGATAAACCAAGCATTTTTTACAAATGAATTTTTTTTATTAAGGGTAAAACAATAGACCACTTCGAAAAATAGTTCAACAATTCATGAAGAGATGGCGCCATACATTCTCCACAAAATAGCAAGCCACGCCACAATGGTTGCAAAAGCAGAATGAATATTGTTTACTAAAATTATATTAAGTCTTCTAAGCATCGAGAAGACTTCTAAGAAAAATTACGTAAGCACAAAATCAATTTGAAATTATCGAATTTGCGAAAAACTAGATAGTATAAACTGTCTAGCTGCATTGTTGCCTTACGCCAACTTATACTTTAATTTTATTGTATTCAAAAATTATTTTTAACAGATATAAATAATTATATTTTTGACATCATCATATTTGATATTTATCTTTGTTGACAGTCATCGTAATTTTATCGCAAGGTATTCAATAATTATCGTTATCAGCAATACTTTCATCGTATTAGATATTTATCGTTGTCTACAAACATCACGATTTTATTATATTTTACAAATATCACGATATTGTTGCATTTCATTTTTAAAGCGATATTAACTTCTTCTATTATTGATCTTTATCGTAAAAGGTAGTATTCATATAGAACGCTTTTTAAAAATATTTTTTTCGCAATGTTTAAAAAAATTTTATTATCGTCACCGAACTCTTTCATTTAGTAATAAGTACTATTTTATATAAAATGTTATTGCTGTGTCTATTAAGTTTAAACCGTTTAAATGTTAAGGTTTAAACCGTTAAAATAAACCGCTATTAAGGTATTCAATAATTATCGCTGTCAGCAACACTTTCGTAGTATTTGATAGTTATCGTTGTCTACAAACATCACGATTTTATTGTATTTAATAAACATCGTGATGTTTCATTTTTAAGACGATGCTTCTTCTATTATCGTTCTTTATCGTAAAAGGTAGTATTCCTATAAAAAATCTTTTTAAAAATATTTTTTTGGCGATGTTAAAAAATATATTGTTATCTTCACCGAACTCTTTTACTTAATAATACGTACTATTTTATATAAAATATTATTGTTGTATCTAGTAAGTTTAAGATTTCCAATTCTAACATAATGGAATATGTGTGTGTATTGCATTCTAAACAGTAGTAAGAAATTTGCATGCGAATGATGGATAGCCTTTCATAATAATTGCTATTCTGCTTTAGAAACTCTCAGACCTGTTTACGTGTGTTCGATACATGGGAAATGTATAATATAACGGAAACATTTAAAGGAACGTCAATAAATTCCGAATGTAGATCAAGAGATAGTAAATCTGACAATGAACTAGAGTTACTACTTACTTTAGATAAAACATGCGAGTTGTAAGCGGCGATTGCAGGCTTGTTTATAAAACATGTGAACTTCTGAAGATAATAATAAAATGTTTTTGCGTAAGTTTGTATATTTTAATCAGTAATCGGAAATCGCTTATATTGCACAAAATGTGGTTCAATTTTATCGCTTAAAGATAGATTTTATCTTCTTTATATGCTTTTAAAAAGCGATTGTCTATGTAAAAATATAGTGGGATTTTTCCTCGTTTGTTGGAGTTTTATATTAGAATGAAAAACAACTCTTTGGACAGTTTGATGGTATTTAAATGCCTTATTATTTAAGTCAAGTGAATTTTATTTCATGAACAAAATGTTACGAAACTCACAACAATAATATCCTACAAGATAAAAAAGTGCTAAAACTTAAAATTTATCATTTTTATGTAATAATTAAACTAAACAGTTTCTTAAAATTAATTATTATTATTTTTCTAAAAGTTTTTTTTATCACAATTATATGTTTACTTACTACTAAGGTACATATTTCAAAGTAAAAAAAAAATTTTTTGGCATTATTTAAAGCTCGAGCTCGGGAAGTAATAGCAGTGGGTCCCTACAATCAGTTGTCGAAAGTAGCACATTAAAATTAACTGAAACTCCTGTAGCCGCTACTTTTTTTCGTAGATTGCAGTGTAGTACTTTTTTTTTTTAAAAAAAAAAGTAGCGCAGTGAGTCGTTCGATCCAAAAAATAGTAGTTTGCAGCGATTCCTGGAAACTACTTGTTACGTTAGTTTAGTATAGAAGAGAATTCTAACACAACTAAGTTTTTGATGTCAATAAATGTTCGCGGGTCAGTCAAAAGATGAAATTTTAAACGCCCCTGTGACTGTGAGTTAACAAGAATTGCGTATTTAGAGTAGCGTATGACTAACATTTAAGTTAGCTGCTAAGTATTTTGCAGTGAACTAATAGCCATTGATGAAACCTTGATTCTTTCCCGTGGTAACAAGATATGGGCTCTGTCCGATAGCAGAAGTGCAATACAGCACTTGACCAATTGGCAAAGCGTGTGAAATAGTGCTGGAGTGTCAATACTCAAAAAGTTAAAACGGCTTTCCATTTCGCATCAGATTCATCTGCAATGGATCCCTTCCCACGTCGATCTTGAAGGTAACGAGATTGCGGACACTTTGGCTAAAGCTGGTGCTTGCGAGTCCTCTGTGCCGTCGGCACCCCTCACCTTTTTGGAAATCTTCTCAAAAATAAAACACAAAAACAAGAACACTTGGAATGTCCCCCCAAAGCACCTATGGTATCAGTGTTCTCGACCTGGAGGCTCTATGCCCCAAGGTTTTAATAGACAGGAACAAACTATTCTTGCCCGCTTTCGAAGTGGTCACCTCAAATCAATGAAATTTTCGGAAAGATCCAAGAACTTTGAAATTTGTACCAACTGCTCTTCAGAGCAGGCTTCGTCTCACCACATCCTCGCGTGCCTGGGGTTCACCAAGCAGGATTTAGCAGATGATCCATTCAGGGTGTTGGATTTTTTTGAGGGTGTATAACGTCATGGACCTGGTCTAGCATTGCTGGCCAATGGGGGCGTGCAACAACAACATTATGAATGATGGATAATTTATCACTTTGTTCACACTTTCACATGCGAATGTACACTCGTAAAACAGTGATATTATTTCAAAAAAAGGAAACATATTTTCGATGTACTTAATTTCTTAGAGGAAGTAAAATACCATTAAACACCTAAGGAAATTGCGAGCATTTGATAATTTCCTAGTATCTCAAATTAAATATTTGCTGACAAAAAGGCCGTAAAAAGTTGAAGATTAAATGAACAAATTCGAAAAAATATTTTTTTTAGAATTACTTAATGGCTTATGTTTCTAAATAATTCATGTTTAATATAAGCCAATTTGTTTTATTCAAAACCATTTTGAACATAATGTGTAAATTAATTTCTACAGCAGTGTAAATTATACAGGTGTAAATTAATTTCTTCAGGAAAGTTCAGTTCTTAAATTGGCAAAGTTCCAAAGTAGTTAGATGTCGCTACATATCAGTGTTGCCAGGTGCCGATAACCGTTCACCCCCCGATGGCGTTGTAAAATCCCCTAAAATTTTTTTAAAAAGCCCAAAATTTTTAACTTAATGTATAAGCATTAAAAATAGTACAAAACTTAAATAATGTATGGAAAACGTTGCTTTAATACTTTTTAATATTTTAGTATCAGCAAATTAATCTTTTTTACATTTCAATCGTTACATTATCTTTAATGTTTACTAAAATATTTAAGATATTTTTTTCAATACTTTTTGACTCGCACATTTTTTCATAAATATTTTATTATCAACGATATAGTTCCTTTACTATTTTAATTCTAACATTATGCTTAAATTTCTGATAAAATATCCAAAATATTTTCGTCAATACTTTCTGATTTGTTTTAGTTGTTAACCATTTTTAACTTAAAAGAAGTAGGTACAAAATTTTGACAACCACCGGAAAGTTCATGTCGAACGCGCAAAATAGCATTAGCTGTAGTTATAGACATTTTATTTCTCAATTAGTCTTTAATAATATTTAATATGGAGAAACATCTCTTCACAGCTGCATTTGAAAACGGAATACTTAATAAAGCTAAAACAAGTGTCGAACACTAAGTAAACTTAAGTCAAGAATCGAGCTAAGTAATAACTTACTACATTCAACAAATTCTAAAATTAAATCTTAATCTTTTTGTTTTGGTTTAACATATTGATTTTCATATTACCATCTCACACAATCAGTCATAAATTTTGATATTAAAACTTAACCAAAATGAAATTAGTAAAATTCACAAATAACCCTAAAACAAACCCCTAAAATACCACTGAAGATAAAAAAAATCCCCCTAAATTTGGGGGGGGGGATTCCTAATCTGGCAACACTGCTACATATAAAGAAAAGTAGTTATAGTTAACTACATGTGTAACAAAGAACTTCTAAATGTTGTAAACTACAAAAATAATGTAGTTTTTCGGACCACTGAGTTTAATGTAATAGAATTACAATCTATGAAACTATTTTTAAATTTGGTTTTTAGTCTGAGCGTATTTTTTTTTTAAATCCAAACTTTATAAATTTTATCTTCTGATTATAATTGATTATATGAAGGTTTTTTTTTTCCAAAATCTATTATTTCCTTTTTTAAGAGTGGTGGTGGATATAATATCAGAAATTTGTTATTGCCTTTTATCAACTGTAACTCTTTCTTATAAAGTCTGATAAATATATATTTAATCAAGCTCTTATTTCGCAAAATGTGCTCGTCAACTTTCTATGGAGACTGTTGAAGAATAGTCCTCCTGGGCAAAAAGCAAGAATTTTCCCTCTGGATTCCAAAGCAAAATCATTCTTAGATCTTCCCTCTAAGAATTCTAGATCATAACATACGCTATAATGTTCAGAACATATGTATGGATGATCTTTTAAGCAACTTATTTATTCTTAGCTGTATTTTATATTGTTAACTGTATTTTCATTAACTAATAATTCTGTTTCTATAAATACATTCTGTATGCTTCATGCAAAGCTCAAAGTCTTTGAATCTTTGGTTTTTTCATATATATATATATATATATAAAAACTTCCTTCAACCAATTCATAGAAGCGTAAGCAGCATCGAAAATTAAGAAAAATCCTTGTAAAGAGCAAGAATTTCATTTATGCGATTCTAATCGAAAGGCATCTTTTTCTCGAGATATTAAATGATGCAGTTTATTTGAGAATTTCAGTATTAAATTCGTTTTTTGAATTACTATTGGATATTTAGTGACGTCATATCAAGGGGATTGATGTCACTATTATTGTTACATCTCAAATATTATTTTGATTTTAAAGTTTATTTTGTTTCGAAGAGAAATTTTTTTTTTACTTGCGTAACTTTTTTTAATGATCCTCATCAGATTGTACTGCCTCATTCACATGATAGAAACGTAAGCAGCATAGAGAATTATAAGCAATGCAATCTTGGAAAGTACTGTGATCCTAAGCAGTTGGAGGCTGACCTTTCCTATTGCAACTCTATTAAATATTATAATTTACATGAAAAATGTGGCACAATCTTACACTGAATTTATATTACAAAACTTATTTCCCTTAGGAAAATTTGTCATAGGAAAACCTATGTTAATCTATGGCAAGATACCATAGGCCTATTGTAACCATGCAGATCTATATGGCATAACTCCATAGGCTTATGGCAACCATAAAATTTTTTATGATAGGATACCATAGGTCTATGGTAACCATAGATATCTGTTTAGTATTTATAGGGTTAGACAATCCCTTATGGAAATGTACCATACACATATGGCAAATGTATTGGAACACACCTTACTTTTACGGTAATCTTATGCAGGGTGTGTAGCCAAATCCTTTAACCAAAAAATAAGCACCTTTTAAGTACTCAAAAATATTTTTAAGCTCTGTGTACATTAATAAAATGCAAACTAATTTCAAAGACTTTACATGATCATGATAAAACAACTCGTTTCTAACAAAGAACTTTTTATTGATTATATTAGCCACCCTAAAAAGATCGAGAGATTTTTCTGTTTGATTTCAGAGGGGGGAAATGAAGCCTGAAATTGAGAATATCTTTCAAAATGCAACAGAGTTGCACATGAGAGTGCTAGAATCTCTCCGAACTCAGCTCAGTAGACGAACACACGGATTCGCAAGTATTTCCTCAAACATGTAAAATGATAGGCGCTTTCATACGCTATGGACCGACGGTAGGCAGAAATGGATCGTGAAAACGTTGAATAGTACAATGCGAAAAGCACGCTTTTGCATAACACGTGGCGAAAACTGACTTTGTAAAAAAAAAATCTAATTTTCTAATTTTCGAATACACCCAACTGAAAAAGCACCTTTAAGGTCTTTTAAAAAACAAAAATAAACACTTTTAAAAAACGCTACGCATCATGTAGAAGAACACACACAGAAAATTGTTAATTATCTCTTACTTAAGAGAGTTGCAACCGAAGCCACCATAATAGCCAATGCTTCATAGCTCAAGACCAATACAGAAGCACTGTTCACGTGTTCGGTCTCCTTCTTAAGAATATTCTCAGCACAACTGCAGTTGAAGCACAGTTCTTTGGTGGGGCAGACGCAGAAGAATCCACGCCCACTCACCAAGTTATGGCACTTGCTGTCTTGGACACAGGGTTGGTCTTCGCATTCGTCTTTATCTATGCATTGCTTACTGTCCGAAGGATTTCTTGTCAGGCCACTTGGACAGCTGCACGCGAGCAAAGGAGACAAAAATAATAAAACGAAATAAAAAGCATGTGTGGCAACAGAAACTGATCCGAATTAAATCTTCGCAAATGAACTCTTTCGGACCGATGAAGGTACAGTCGAACCCCGTTATAGTGAACATTCTGCGGACGACTCAGCAATACTATTAGCAATAGTTCACTATATCCAAAAGCTTAGAAAAATATTTTTGCTTAAAACAAATTTCTGTCTGCGGCGGAAATTTTAATAGAAACGTTAAATAAACATTCAAAATATTCTCCTCTCCTTGTAAGGAATTTTTCGATGTTTATTCCAGTGATTTTTAAATAAATTTGCAGCTAAAAATTTTGTGTAGTAAATTCTCTTTCCCACGCACCGATTTTTAGAACCATTTGCACAATTCAATCCAGCATTTTAAACTTGCTTTATAATGTACATTGTTTCGTTTTAAAAAATATCATAATTATATACCTTATTATTAAAAGTCATAATTATATAACTTTAAACTTATCACAAAGACCTAATCATTTCTTAAGAATTATTTAAATACCCGCAGGAAGAAAATTTCAGTCCACTACATTCGAACTGCAAATTTCTCAGTTGCGAACTACAAATTTCTGTTTCCATTTGAAAAAGTTAAAATTATATACCATATTATTAAAAGTCATAATTATACCTTTAAACTTATCCCCTTATCATTTTGTAACATTATTTAAATACCCACAAAAAGAAAACTTGAGTCCACTCTAAACGAACTACAAATTAATGAGCTGGTCGCTATAAGCGTATTAAATAACATAAGTTAAACAGCAGTTCCCATGGGATCCCTAATAACTTACTTTATATCCGATTTTTAATTATATCCTGGGTTCGTTATAGCGGGGTTAGACTGCATTATTTTAGGGCAACAGAGATGGTCATTCGGATCAATTCTTGTTGTCCACTTATAGACCAACACTTACTAAGTATATTGAGCAGACAGATTAGTATGGCAGCCAGGGCAGCCATGCTAAGGCGCATGACTTTTTCTTCGTGCCTCGCACCGCAGTAAAGGCCTCCAAAACCGTCTGGGCAAACGCAATAGTAACCCTCACCGTTAGGCAAGTTGACGCAACTACCGCCGTTTAGGCAAGGATCACTTAAGCACTCATTGGCGTCAGTGCAGTTTTTACCATCTTCAGTAATGGTGAAACCTTCAGGGCACCTGCAGGGGAACATTCAGGTTTGGAAAAAGGATATGTTAGGTTAGAGTGGAAAGACTGTTAAAAAAGCAATATGATGAAGCATCGGCACACAGAAAAATCATTAAACATACAATATTTAAAAAAAAACTACAATGAGCATGCGTACATGAGAGCATTTTAACATTATTAAAAATACTCAGATACAGAGAAACACTTTACAAAAAATTAGCTTTAATGTGCTAGGTATATTGAATTTAGTGAGTTCTCCATTGAGAGAATATCAATATAAATTTTTTTTTTAAATATCTGTAAACACACATTTTAAATTACTAACGTATCTTGTACAATAATATTAGTGTTGGTTTTTCATCTAATCTTATATTATGATGAGACTAAATGATAATCAGCGATGGTTAAAATAAAGAGTCCGCTAAAAACTGAAAATGAGTCAACGGTGTTTGCTTATTATTTTGCGTTATAATAAAGTCTTTGAACAGATGAACATTCTAAGGTTATCAGACGGCAGAAATGAAAGCCTGTGTTCTCAAGGGCGAGCTAGCTGAAAAGGAATTGTTAATATATATATTTACACGCGTCACCGCAAAAGCTCATTAGTATAAAAAGTTAGCTCAAAGCAGGGTTAAATATTAAGTTAAATTTCGTTCAAGACACGTAATTTTATATGAGTTGTAGGCTTATGAAAATATTTGGCTTTCTGTATCGTGCAAGGCTGATTGGAAAATATCTGTAGTATTTTCTAAGGTGCTTGAAATTTCTTAGATTTATTTCAATCAGGATAATTAAAAATGCGTGGAGACGGATAATGCTTAAGGTTGTTGCAATAAAATTTTAAAAAGGCTAACTGTATTAAGCCCTTACAACTTTGCGTTTATCGCAAACTGACTGAAATTAATCAGGCTAATTAAGCAATGCATTATATATTTGGCGCATTGCGAAATATATCAGATCAAAATATCATTGTTGTATCAAAGATTTTAAAAATGAGATTTTTCGAGACTTTATGTCTGATCTTTTTACAGATTTTAAGTTCCTTTTTACCGTATTTGTGCTTATGAGCAATGGACGTTGCTTTGCGTTCTCGTTTTGAACATGTTGTAGAAGCCAAATGAAGCTTTTAAACTATGAACTATAACAATGGGGGGAAAACTTACCGACACTCGTGTAGCATCCATAGATCTAGGCATATGAAGGGTTTAGGGCAGATGATGCCCTGACAGGGGTTGTTGGATGGACACTTGTTAATGAGGTTCCTCCACTCTAGGACGGCTGCGTTCTCTGAACCATTCTCCATCGGGAGATACCGTTGATCCAGGCGGATGTCATTCATACAACCTGGAAGATACAAGTAAAATTTAGAAAGGATTCAATTAGTTAAATATGCTTCTAAGGTTTTCTGCAATAACTGCCCTTAATATAATTTTTTTTAGTTTACTTCACCACTTGGTCAGTCTGCGTAGGAACCGAGAGTGTGTGGTATCGGTCCTCGTTAAACTGCTCTACCGTCAAGTGGCTCGACTTCGCGTGCAGGTCGTCGGGCTACCGAAGCGGGGGAGTCATCCCCTCTGCCGAGTATTAAAATTGTGCTTCGGATCATCCTCAGGGATGTTTCCCAGACCGTTGTCAATAGCTCATTGTGCAGCTCTAGTACGACGTAAATGAACTACAACAACCTTCAAATAGTTTTATCCAACATCCTTTCGTAACATGAGAATTTCGTCGATACATTTATTTCACAGAAAATTCCCTTAACCGACACAATCATTCTTCTCATAACTTTGCTGACATCATCCTTTTTACCCATATTGATACATTTTACTTTTTAATCTGCATTTTTTATTATAAAGTTCCTAACTATAAATTACATAATTGCAAGATGGTATTTTGAGAATGAACTAAATTTGATGAACTGATTTTTTCCAAGTTACCGCTCTCATTAAGTGCAAAGTTTTAATGTAAGAGTTAAACGCCTTGATTTAAATTTTTATCGTCAAGTATTATATTTCTTTAAATTTTAAGTTATTTATAGGAATTTTACATTTATCACAAATAAAGAATTTGCATGCTAGTAGTTTTTGCGCTCAATATAAATAAACATAACAGCATTTCACTTTCCGATCCTACGGAAGAAAAGACAAGATCTCAAATGAAAGTGAACAACGTCCTTTGATTTTGCATCCTGAATTATTTTATTTGAAACCAAATTCTATGAAATGGCCTTATTTGTTATTGTACTGACCTTCTTGGAAGTCATTATCGACGACCGTGACTCCAGGCCCCACGTACTGTACATCACCGCCAGCGATGACGTTCTGCTTCTCAATCATCATCAACTGATGTTGACCTTCGTACTCCAGAAGCTCGTTGTACCTGCGGCCACCGCCGCCATCCACGGACATACTGGCCGTACTGCCGTGTCGCAGGACTCGGACCGTATGCCATTGGCCGTCACTCACTTGCACATTGGGTAACCAAAGCTCGTGCTCATCCGATGATCTCAGATGGTTGAGGTTAAAGCGGAGGCGCAGCTTTTTATCTCTGATCTGAGGGACAAAAAATAATTTAAATTAATTACAAATGGCTGTAATTTAATACTGTCAACTGTTTTTGTTAGAAAATAGGGACCACATGTTGACAACAAAATAATTTAATTAATGCTTGGAAGAAATTCTTTAAACTAATGCGTATGACAACGTGCTTACTACAATTCTTATAATAAGTCTCTGGTTTAATAATGTTGTCCACAAAATAGATATAGGATGTCTAAGCTGACGTCACTTTCCTTACCTGCTCACTGGAAATCTACCGATGATCAATGAGCTACATGTAGCAACCAATAGAAATATGCTGCTATTGTGATGTGGATATAAATCGTCCAATAGGAATGACGCTAACGACAATTTGTAGACAGTGATATAATTCAGCCTCTGGCTTGGACATCTACTTCAAAAAATTAACGGTTTCATCTACATATATTTCTCTAATATGGTACTTTAAACTCCGGTATTTCTCGATCTATTGACTACATTATAGTTATTATTCATTTTGTTAGGTTGTTTTAAGTAATAACTTAAGTAGAGTTGAATTTAAGTAGAGTTAAATTTGAATAAGTTTAGAATTTATTTTGAATAATTTTGTATTTTCATAGAAGTAAAAACTTAGTTACGGTGTAATTTAAAACTTTTTAACATAAACGGTGGTGCCACATACTGTCATAACAATTATTGGTGATGAAGCTTGCCTTTTTCAAGCAATAGGGTGTGTGAGGAAGTAATACTGGAGAATTTGAATGCGTTTTTTAAACCTTATTTTTGAAATGGAGATTATTTTAATACTTCTGCTGCCTACTATTCTTAAATTTCCTGAACTAATATTTACGTTTTTTTTGTGATTTAATGACTGTTTGATAGTTTTTTTTAAAAATTATTATTAAAATATTAACTACATGAGGAACTCTTAAGCATAGTTAAAATTGCAATCGTAATGATTTCGAATGGGCAAAGTCACGTTTAAAACCTATAAAAATTGGTAAATTTATTGTTTAAACCTAATTAAATTGTCAAGATTAGAGGAGAGGTTGAAGAATTAAATACAGTAGTGCTGTGTACCATTACAGTTTGTAGTGATGTCGAAGTAATATTGAAAGGTGAGTAAGCTGGTCGACAAAAGTGGCCAGTTATATTTTTCTTTAATTAATCTGTATAATTTTTAATACTGTCGTTTTTTTTTCAATTAAAGCTTTTAGTAGATAAAACATAAAATAATTTTGTTTAATGCTGTTATTCAATATGCACATCAATGCAAGATGACTACAAATGTGCAATATGAGCATTCGATTTTATGTATTCAGCGTGTAATTCTGCGAAGATATAGATCTTTCTTTGTAAAAATTTAGTATTTGGAGATTTGGAGCAACCTTTTTATCTAAATAATAAAATACATTTTTTTAGAATATTAAAAAAAAAAAAAAATACATATTAATGTGAAATAGAAAACAACAAAAATTGTTAAAATAAAAAAATAAAGAATCTATAAAATTGAAAAGTTCTTAGTAATGAGTATTTCGTATAGTAACTTTGTACTGCGCGTATCTTAAAAAAAATATGAATTTAACGTAAATTGGTATATTAGTCAACTTATGAAATATTCCATATTTATAAAGTTGTTGACAATTATTCTCATTTTAAATATTTCCTGTTTATAATACTGTCAAGACCATTTTCACTGACCAGAGTATATTAAACCGAATAGGAACAAACGAACGCATGAACAATCATTCTTGATTTTAATTGATACACATACAAATTGTAATGGATTCAAACAGCGATTTCGTCAAAGCTAAGGTTTTAAAATTACGATTTAGATTACTACAAAAAACTTTTTCATTGTTTTAACTCGAACTATTTTTACCAATATTTTGTATTTTGCCATTAGAAATTACTTTTTCGAATAGACTAAAACTTTGTGTGCTTTATAAATCATTTTTCTTAAATTTCATAAAATTTTTTTTATCAAAAACTCCATCAAAATTTTTCTAAACTAAAAATTAGGTTATTAGGGTAACATATCCTTTTTTGGCTAAGAGTATAAGATTATTAGTACAGTATACTCTCGAAAATGTTGCCAAAATTTTATTTTTTATCCCTTGGCATTATAAATAATCTACCTAATGTTAATTTGAATTTCTATGTCAAAGAGTTTCTTCTCAAAACCCCGTCATGTCAAATTTTTTTTCGAAATAGAAATTGAATTTTTTTGGAAAAATCGCAATGTAGATTTATTGTAAACCAATTCTTTTCTAATGAATGCATAATTATTTTTGTCTTACTTTTAAAAAATAAAATTATCATTGTTGCATTTAGACTTATAGTCTACTATCATTAAATAAATATTTATTAGTAGTTATTCTTTTGTTTCATGTATCTACTTTTTAGCGTAATATTTCTTAGAATATATTTTTCTACTTTTTAGAACATATTTAGTTCTGATTTTGTTAACACGAAAACTCGCTATCTCAAATTTTTTTAGCGTCCCTTCAACTTGGAGATATCGAGAGCCTAGTGTACTTTCATTATATCAATAAAGATGAGTAGACGTACTTCAAGTATGCAGTACTCTCGTCCATGTTTGCTGGTGGCTCGAAACAGTTCTCCGTGTTTCTGCCTAGTCCGGAACTGCAGTTGAATGTCAGTCTTGTAAGGATCCGGCTCGAAAGACAGAGCGTATTTAATATAACTATTCTGCTGGAACATCTTTGAAATTGTTTCTGAAAATTAAATGATAAGAATTAGAAAATAGTAATATGGTAGTTGGGGTAAAAGCGTTAATTCAGTCTGATTTTCAAGATTTGCTTTTTCACTCAGAAAATTCACGGCTTTAATACCTATAAAACTATAATTTTAAATTAGAAATCTTTCGGAAACGAATTGATTGGACGGATAGATAATTTTTACAAACAAAATATAATTTAAAAAATCAAATTGTGACTAGATTTTTACTTAAATGAAAATTAATAACTAATTTTCGTTTTTTTTGTCTATTGTTTTCCACTTCCTAAGATCCGAAGTTTAAATGTAGTAGAAAATGATACTTTAATTAGCTAAGAAGAAAGTAAACTCATGAATGCGATAAAATATTTTTTTTAAAAATACAATTGATTATTTTTTAGTTATTCTTAAATATTGTACATAAAAATAAAATTAAGTTTTTAAATTTTTTTTTGCATAGTTAGTTTTAAATTTTCCCCACAAGTGCTCAAAAGAAACTATACCGCGCTCAACGTTTGGTCAAAATTTAATATTACATTTCGTATGTTTAATTATGTTAACTTTCATATGTTTAAATTACATTTCGGTATGTTTTTCCGGGAGAATCGTATCTTTTATAAGAATGTTTGCAAAAAAGTATATTTTAAAAGAAAAAATAGTATTAAAAGAATAAGTAGTATTAAAAGTATAAGCATAAATAATAAAAGTTTAACTGGTTTACCAACGATCAACCGCTGTTTTTTATTCTTCTTTTATTGTTCTAAAAAAAAAACATGATTTTAACAAACTAGAAATTATTTTTTACAAAACAAATGGATTTGTATTAGCTCCTGCAAAGTTAAGGCTTACGACTATTTTCAAAAATATATTTTATTTCAATGTTCTCAACATTCCAGCAAATTTACTCTAGTGCTAGAAGTTGCCATCCCGAACCTAGAGAATAAAAAGAGGGTTAGTTCTAGGCCTAACTTAAAAGGCTTAGAAAAAACTTCCAAAGGTACTCACCTTTATCACACCGACTACCGAAGTAGCCAGGATAACAAGTGCATTTGGCAGAATTGTAGGTACCAACGCAGGTACCGTGCTCACATTGTCGAGTGATGCTGTTACTTTGGCAAGCATCGTCTGCTGGTTTGCATCCCGGACTGCTGGCCGAGCTGCTGCCCGGATTTCCAAGATCGTACATCTATAACGAGAAAGAAATCGAAACAAGTTTCACAGGAAATTTCAAATTAGATCAGGTAATTTTAAAGGCACCTTCCTCAATAATGTTTCGTTAGGTTTTGATAACGTTTTTGTTCCTTTCTCACTTTAATGAATCTTTATTGTGTTTTCATTTCTGTATAATGATCAAGGTATAATCTTTAAAACAAAGGTTCAAAGAGCCAAAGTAAAGATTCAATAAGTCTTGGCAATGGTATTTACAACTTCGTAATGATTCGAAATATTACTTCTTTTTATATTTTAACTAACGCATTTAAAATATTAATGACGGTGATGACTCTATTTTAGAATATTAACAGCTACAGGAAAAGTATAGTCTCATGTTTAAACGAATTTATTATTCCTTTTTAGAACAAATTAACGGAATTGTTTCAAAAGATCGCTGTATTCATTTCATTTTAGAACAATTTGTAAATGCGTGTTAAAATGTTACAATACAGAATTTCTTTCGATATTTTTTTTTTCGTCATTTGATTGTCATACCTAATCAGGGCATCTTTGCTAAGATAAAATATTCTAGAAATTGATAGAATAATTAATTAACTTTTCAATCGGAAAATATAAGGCATGAAAGGTTTAGTGAGCCGAAAGCTAACAGCTTCGTATCCTGCGAGTTTTCTTTGCGCCGGAAAAATTTAATGAAGTGCAACTTCTAACAAAGGTATTCTATAGAGAGGGGAAAAAATCTTGATGTCAGTTTCTGTTGGTAGGGCCGCTGACATGAAAAAAACACATTTGAATAAGTTAAGAGGGTTAAAATAATGAAACCTAATAAGCCTACGAAATATTCCTATGGAATGAGTAAAACAATAGCGGGCTTTCATAATCTTCATTTGCATTTAAATTAGCTTTTCATCAGCCTAAATTTTCTTCGACGAGAACGAAAAGTACTTTTAAGTTGTCAGGAGACTCCCGAATTCTTTAACAGAAGCATCAAACTCTATTTTTGGTAATATTTCATTCACTTTGTGACAGAATTTTTGTTTTATTAAAGAAATCAGTAAATAATGGATAATTTTTTTTCAATATGATTGAATATATATGTAATTAAAGTATTTTTTTTAAATCAAACAATGTTTAAAAGCATTTTTATTCAAAATTTAAAATAAAAAGTTTGAAAAATATATGAATGATATATACCTCTAGAGTGTTCTATAAAACAATAAGAAATCAATTTCATTGTATCCCTTAAAGTTTGTTAGACTATTTATGTTTTTTTTTTTTTTTTTAAATATGAATTAATTTTGTTTTATGTATTGTGTTTTGGTACAGGGATATTTCATTCTTGGATACATCTTAAAAGATTGTTTTTCGATTAAATTATGATTAATTAATTTTTATGCGTCACGTGTTGAGTATCTACAGTAAGTCCCCCACGTGACACATGCAAAATAATTATTTCAATAAAAAAAACATTTTATAACAATGTATTTTTGCCTGAAATGTCTTAGAATAGGTTGTCTCTTTATAACATAAAAACATAAAGGCAAAATATTGTTTTCTATTGTTGTCAGCTTACTCTTATTTGCTGTAAAAATCGCATGACATGATCAATGTTTCTCTCACAAAGAAGTTCGTTGCTGAGCTTTTTAGCTTTTTATTATAGACACAGCTAGCTCGAAGTGCGTTTTTAAGAAAATGGATGGAAAAAAAAAGTCATTTTAATGTTCAACTCAAATTTCGCTCTTACTTTTTTTTTAATCTCTAAGCATAATCATTTTGCAATAAAGTTCCGAATTTCGGTGTCGGGGGTAACTGGCAATAATACAGATGTAACTTTTCTGACATCTCTTTTTATTCAGAATGCTAAACAATTAAGAGGTTTTTAAATATAAACTCAAACAGCGTCAATTTTATAACACTATTATCTATATATATATTTCTCTTACACGGCACCAAAAAAAAAAGCCTCATTACAACTTCCCGAATGGCAACGTTCGAAAATCGACCAATGAATGCATCTAAAAATGTCACATGCCAAATCTAGCTGAGGTGGCTCAACATATTACGCTTTTAAAAACGGAAACAATAACCAGAGTGAGCATTATCAGGTTGTTCAATTCAGCTGCGGCAAAAATGAAAATAAACAACTTAAAAAATAAAAATGCTGTTGCCAGTCATAGAATTTTTCTAAAGTTAACTTAGCAACATAAATCGAAATTATGATACCTGAGCGCTTGACGTAACAAATCCTTCAATTCTATAAGTGTTGTATCGCCAAATGCCCAAATTAACAATTGCAATTTCAAATTAATATTGAAATGTACAGGTTTAGAATTTTCTACAGTGAAAAGTTTTCGGAACTTCAGTATTCAAAAAAGTATACAAAAGCTAGACGTATCCAATGAGCGAGCAAAGCGAGCATTGGATTGCGAAGCAATCCGAAATGAACTGCGAAAGCAGTTCCGGGGGTTGGTGAGCGCCAGCCATCAGGGGGCGAAGCCTCCTAGTAAACTTACAAGACTCGTGACAATGTAGAAAGAACTGTTAACTTTTAATATCTTTTTTTAATAATTTTTTTCAATAAAAGACTACTTTAAAAAAATATACTAAAATTGATTTAGGCAAATGGGAGATATGACATAACTAATTTATTTGGATTTGAATTAAGTTTGGATTTAAGAAAATAATTTTCTTAACAGAAAAACGGAATCAAATAATTTGTCCATTTTCTTTAAGTAATTAATATATAATTTTATTTTAATTTCATTTTCTTAAACACGCATTTGTGAGATATGTCCATTTTCTTTAGAATGCATTTCAAGCTGCGTCCATTTTCTTAGACTCACATGAAAATGTTTGTTGTATTTAGTTGTGTCCATTTATGTCCAGAATAAAAAGCTCACCAAAGAGTTATTAAATCGTTCCTGAAAAATGACCACTACTTGTAGAACACAACACTTGACATTTTCAGCAAAGAACGGAAATTACATTTCATTCAGTCAATAAATAAAACGATAAATAGGAGGTAGCCTAGTGGTTTGGGAAACGTACTTTGGTCTGGAGGGGCTGGGGTTCGATCCTCGACTTTGCTAAGACACCCGAGTGCACGTTCTCGTAAAGTCTGTGGAATTGAAAGTCCTATGGTGGGTTGCTGAGAAGTATCAAGAGCACAGGGATCTGGAAAAATATCCCTTCCCCTTCAGATATATGTCTAAAGTGAAGAAGTAGCTTCACGAATGAGTGATGCTGCCATCTGTTCATAGGGTTTTGAACTAAGACGTGATTTCACCCTTGCGGTGCTCTCTTTTCAAACGAAAGACGCACCTTCTTGATTAAATTCACAAAAAACTAATAGCTGGCGAGCTTGGTTTGTACAGGTGTCATTAAAAACTACAACAATAAATAGGAAACTGGTAATTAATTGGTGGATGGGTTAAAGAAAAAAAAATCATACTTCGCTGTTGTGGATGACATTCTTAATGCAGCCTTCAAAACCTTCTCTTGTGTGCTGGTGTTGCCACCGATAATCTGTCAAGTACTGGTGATGAACGCCTCCTAGCTGCAAGGGAGTGTTCACATTCAAAAACTCATTGAAAGGTGGAATGTTGCTTTTCGTTTCACATCTGGATCGATTAATTTTGGGTGGATCGGAGTCTTCGATTTTGGCTTTTTGGCAATTATCAATCACTAATCTAACAGTCTGAAAATAAAAAAGAAATGGAAAATTTGGTTAGAAAAAAAAATGCTAATTGCATTAGATTATTAGGGATCTCTTTGTGCGCTAGTATTTTTTTCTACTTGTATACATTTTATTTTATAAACGGTGTTGAACAGCCAAACCAATTTTAAGTTTGCGACTATCAGTGTTCAACACCGTAGCCTAGTAATGTTGAACCCAACGTTGCAAACATTGAGATCAAGCATTGAAGCAAACTAGCTTTCGCCGAGTACTTTTTTTGAGGGAAATAACCCGAATTTGCGCCACATAGTGAGGAAATCCTCCTACGGCTTGATACGCCAAAGGAATTCTAACCCATGATCCGCCTACCACTGAGGATTTTTAATGCATCACTGTGGTCGGTGCGAACCGGGTACAAAATTCGTATCAACCAGTCACCGCTGGGATTTGAACCTGGTTCACCTCATTGAAAGGTGAACGTTCTATCCTCTGAACTCTGTATACTTGAAATTATTAAGGGTAACAAAAACACTGATATGACTTGGAAAGAAAGTAATTTAAACAAAATATGTATGAAATAGTCAGATAGGGAAATTATTTTGGGCTAATTTTGGAATCTTATAATATAGTGTATATCGTCTATAATCAAAATTTACAATTTACAAACAGTACAAGTTATATTTTCAGAAAATTTAATTTTTAATATATATATATATATATGTAAGATAAAGGCTTGTTATTTGATAAAAAATTAAGATGAAAAAAATACAGTAAAATGTTGTGCTACATCGATGCAATGCAAGAAAATCGGAGCAGAAATTTAAGTATGTGACGCCATTCACGAATAATATAAAATTAAAAATCTGTATGGACCAAAGAAAAATAAGATAAAGGTATAAGATTCTGTTTTTTTTTTGTCTGAAATTTAACGCATGAAGGAGAACAGGTGACGTTTAGGTTTCTGTTGCTTTTGTCTGTGACTTTAATTTTTTATTCTCTAACTTTCAGTAAGAAAGTAACGGTGGTTAACTTTCTTTTATTTTCTCATTTTATAAAATTATTAAGAGGATAAGGTTTCATAGAGTTTATTCAAATAATAAGAAATGTTAGCATTTATATATACAGTCAAATCCCACTATAGTGAACCTTCGAGGGACCGACATTTTGGTTCACTATAACCGGGAGTTTCGCAAACAATTTCAACAAATGGTTCTTAACCCCCTCCTTTTATTACACATTATTTAAATAATTGACCAATAAAATGAAATACGAAAATGACTGAAAAATAATACGTAATAACAAATTAGTAATCTTTAGCTGAAGAGCAATCCTCAACATCAGATATAGAAATACTTCCCGACTCTTGGATAATTTTTCTTGAATTTATGTTATTCCGCTTTTTAAGCCCAGAAATAATGAAGCAAACAAGAAAAAAATGCTTATTGCTACATTCCATGCTATGATGGTTTAAAGAATCGGTATATGTATTTATTTTGAAATAGAAGTTTCAAAATTCACTACGAATTTGTATTATAAATGAAGAAAATGAATCAGTCGAAGACAGAAAAAAATTCATAATATCCAACTTCCTCTTTTTTTTTGGTTCACTGTATCCACAAACAATAAAATTATACGTGGTTAGCAAGGCACGGGAGCGAACATTTCGTTCACTATATCCTGGAGTTCACTATAGCGGGCTTTGAGTGTATTAATATTTCTTAATTTTTGGTTTTTATGAACACTTTATTCAACAAAAATAAGTAAATTGTAAACTTCCCCATTATTTACGTAAAAATTAAGTGAAAATTAGAGTCTTACGAATGTATTATTGATTCTCCTTTGTGGTTAAACAATATTCGAACTTTAATAATGAAACTGATTTATTTTAAGAACATAAGGAATCATACCTCTCTGTCCCAGAAGATATCTATTTGATGCCATTCGCCATCGCTTAATGATTCGTCCACGTAGACCACAATCTCGGCAGTGCCAGAACCAAAATCGATGAGTAGTCGAGGCCTGCCGCTCTGAAGTTCCAGTGAAATGAAATCTTGGACGGCCACCTCACCAATATCCGGATTGGATATGGGTCCGTTGTAGAGAAGCAGACCATCCGGCTTCCTGGTCATGAATTCCAAGCTGAGATGAGAGTTTTCGCATTGCTGAAGGGAAGGAAACCAGGCCCAACCACGACCGTCGAAGCTGCGGGTTGTCATCTGGCATTGAGGTCCTTCATAGCCATCTAGGCACTTGCAGCTGTGGACAAACAAAAACTTATTTATATAGGCTGTTGAACTTGCTTTAAACTAAACATACTATAAACGGTCAAATGACCGTTTAAGAACTTTTGCATCGAAAATGCACTTATTATCTTATCGTTTTTGCACATTCGACTTCATGACTTTTCTAACATATATACAGTTAATATTCTATTATTATTTTTTGTGTGTTTTGTTTGTTTCGAATAATACTTGTCATATACCTATTTCTACCACAACCGGTCATTTGACCGGGAGACCAATTTATTGCTTTATTAGGTTATCGGAGCAGAAATTACGATGTAATGCGTGTTCAACGTATTGCGTTTGATTAGTTGCACATTTCTGCGCAGTTAGTTCCATCAGAATAACTGTGAATTCAAATTTGAAGAAAGCACCTAAAATTTTAGATTGGCCTTTTTGTGTCAGAAAAAGTGACAAAAACTAAATGATTCGGTAAATAGCTTATATTTTATTTTGATAGCTTTACTTCATTTCTAACTAACTGTAAGTTTTCACCCAGAAAAATGTCGAAACAATCAAGACAGCACAAGTTCTTAGAAGAAGTAATATTAATTACAAGAAAAATTATAATTCTTATAATTATAAGAATTATAGAAATAATAATAATTAGAAGAAATATATTTTCGGAAAATACGTTGAGCAATGAATTAAAAACTATTATTCTTTGTGTTTGTAATACATAAAAATATGCAATATACAATTTTGTTTAATTATAATAGTTTTTTTAGTTTATTCCCTTTCTAACATCCATATTTCATACATTCAATCAAGAAACATTAAGTCCTGTCATTTGACCAGCTATGGTAGAAATATGTATATATTGAGTGTTGGTATGTGTGTTTAGTGTTAATAAAGTTAAGTTAATTTTAAAACAGAGCATCCCAGACACTGCTTTCTAGTCAAGTAAGATACTTGAACTTCCTACTCATGATATTCAAAATGACGTCTCTTGAAGGTACCCCACCGTCAGAAGTGAATTAACTCACCAAAAGGCAACGAGAATAAACGGAAAACTGCATTCTTGCCCATACCAGTCAAGGATATATTGCACTAGTGAAAGAAATTAAGAAAATATGCAGACTTAGTCGATTATCTCTAGAACTACTGGATCAATTTTATGTACATATATTGATAGAACACAAAACAAATAATAATTCAGCAATTGTAATGCATACGCATGATCGTGCGTAACACTCGTTGGAGTCGGAAGGTTGCAGAATAAATAAATAAAATGGGTTAATAGGGGGGTAGGGTTCCCTCTTACAGATATACAGGCCTTGCAGCGTGATTTCATTCTTGAAATAATGCAATTTATCATTACCTGTGGCAATTGGCCTGAATTGTCCTGAGGCAATTTCATACTTTCCGACTCCTACGAGTGTTACGCACGATCATGCGTATGCATTACAATTGCTGAATGGGTATTTGTTTTGTATTGTATCAGTGTATGTACATATCAAGATGTAGTTCTCGAGATAATCAACCATGTCTTCAAATTATCTTAATTTCTTACAGTGTACTTAACGACAACTGATCTAGTTCATCCCGATAAGTTGAACATCAATATAAAATTGTACTTTATATACAATCGAACGATAGAGTTTATATTAATTGATTATTTTTTCTCCGATATTATGTACTCTATTTAATTAAAAATAAAGAAATGCAGTTACCTCACACCGCCGTAGGATTCGAAGCATCTACCACCGTTATGACAGGGTAGTGGTCTCTTCCTGCAAGTCTCTATCTCAGAGAAATCACGGGCACCGCACACGCACTTGGGTTGTACCCATGTGTTCACACCCACGAAGGAGGTGCGGTTGGCATTCACAACGATCGGTTGACGATCTACCATCAAAATGTTAGTACAGCTGGTCTCACAATTTATATTCTCAAAGAAGCACTCGTCGATTCCAACCATTGTGATGTTGATTCCGACTTCTTGCTCAATCTGAAAAAAAAATCCTGCATATTGAATCTACTCAAAATACTACATAAATATTATTGCGTATAATACGACAGTGCTGAATAAAACAGGAAAGAGATGATGTACAGGGAATAAGCTTTAATGCCACTGGCACGCCTTTCTCCAGACATGAAAATGATTTTAACATCAGAATTAAAATATACCGCTAGTTTTTTTCCTCACATTGCTTTAAAATTTGAAATACAAAGGGAACATTGATAAATTTTTGAAGCATGTTTGCATATTATATATAAATAATGAACAAATAGTAATAATGAACAACCTTTATTTTCATTCGCTTTAAAACATCGTTAGATGAAGTGGGGATGTGAACCACCATGCACGAGTGTTCTTTTTAGTACATAATGCTTAGTTGAATAATTTCAACTGTTTTGAGCTAAGAAACAACAATTATTGCGAAGCGATCATCGGGGTTGGTGAGCGTCACCGAACAGGGGGCTTAGTCTTACTAGTTAGACATAAAAATAGCTATTTATTAATTTCTTTCACTGTATTTCTTAAACATAAATTGATACAATTGTTATTAGTAGAGAGGCAGGCATTTAATATAAACTAAATTGAGTACAAAAAAAAAAAAAATAATTTGCTTATAAACGTATTTATATGGAAAAACTAAAAGTTTTATGTTGAAAAGGCGTAGCTATTTCTTTTAAAGTAGCCTTTTGATCGTCACTTTTTTTTTTAGATAGCAGATCTCTCGATCTATTTGCTAAATTTCATGATTCCTTCGTCAATAACCTTTGATTCTAATTGCCAAACAGATTATTCCTTTTAAAAGCTATTCAATTAGGAGGTAAAAATTTATACATACTCTTCTTTAAAAGAACATATGTTTACTTGCTTTATCCGAAGAATTTTTTTTGTCGCTCTGTTATCTTTTTTTTAAAATCAGTCACTATAAAAAATTTCAAGAATTCTTCCGTGGTTTAACAGTTTAATTGCCTAGTATGATATAAGGAAATAAATTCTTATAACATATTTGTTTGTGTGCACGTGTTATTTAGTTTTTAATTAACCTGGAAACAAGTAATATATATTTTTTAAAAGTCAATTCCGACTTAGGTCAACAAAAATTTTGTTTTAGTTACTTTTTATTAAATATTTAAAAAATTTTCTCCCATATAAAGTAACATTAATTTTTTAAGTTTAATTAAGTAATTAATTAATTAATATTTGAAAAAAACAGTATTAACATCAAGTGCCATCCACTACAAGTTTAAAAAAATGTATTTGAATTTGAAAGGATGAATAAAAAACGTTTTATTAACGATTGGAAATTTGAACAAGATATATAAATATGTATAGGGAGAGTGTGAATTAATAGTAGGAATTGAAAAAGGTTAATGTTTTAGAAATATTCCATGGTATTGGACTGAATTGGCTGGCTACTTAACACATTATTTGCACCATCACTGGACAAATGTCGACATTTCATGATAACCAATTATTTACTGCAAAATAAATAGGGAATTTTCTATTAAATACTGATTGTTCACTGTGAAATACCCAATTTTCGTCGTCTAGATTGTGTTAATAAGAATAGATGTATGAAATAGAATTCTAAGAAAAATATGTCTTATCTGGGAAAGAAGAAAAGTTTTGTCAAAGAAAAAACCTAATTTGGACATGAAATCTTAGCGGATTTTTTATACATTACTCTATTTAATCTTTTCGTATTTCAATCCAGGGCGAACACCATCACTCACAAACTAGCAATAAATAAAAAGAATACTCATTAAAAGAATAATTACCAGCTCCCTGTTGAGGGCTACAATACCGTTCAACATGCTCGCTTTAAAATATGGCGTTCTGTGAGCAGAGAATCGAACGTCTGTGATGGGAGGACGCTCTTGTTTGAGGATAACGCTGAAGATGTCCACATTGTCCTTTCGTGTAGTCGTCAGGCTCGCAATCATGTCTCGAAACTTGTGGTACTTGCTCTTCACCTGTCGGTTCTCCGTCCAGTTCCAGACACGAACGAAATCTTCAGCGCTGATTCCTGAAACAGCACACCAAGGAAAAAAATAAACATTTGTGCCATTTTTAATAACAGATATATCGCTGAAAAATATCAATTTTAAAAAATACGGAGCAGAAATATTGCCCGTCATAAGCTTATTCAGGGTTTTTCAAAAAGATGGAATCTTAATTAATTTGTATTTCATGAAGTACAAATTGGAAATGAATACTCTATATAAAAATAAAAACGTATGATGTTTTTTTTACAATTGTTATTCTAAAAAGTTCAACGTGTTCTACCCTTTTCTGAACAGCAAACACCTAAATATTAGCAAAACTGATTCCACACACGTGAAACCATGTTTGTTGTTGTTGTTACTGACATCCTCAAGGTACAACAGGGCTAGACTAGGTCCATGAAGCCAAACACCCTCAGGAAGTCCAATCATAAATGGGTAAATGTGTAGCTTCCGTTGTCTATTGTGCGACTTTGAGGAGAACTCCTTCAGACTAAAAGTCTGAGACTGTCTGCTGCTATGGTAACAAGGGAGAGCACATTTCTAATGTGGGCGCAATGGAGGAACGGAGGTGTTGATTGGTTTACTCATGCTGACTTATTCCAAGATCAAGACAAAACTATTCACCCCACACCCCTATTCGAAATGACTTTTCTTCGTAACTATGGTACCCGCCACGTCGCGAGACTGATGTCTGGAGGAGTTCTCCTGAATTTAGAATACATGTGATGGAAGGCTGACTCTGCTCCATTGCACGCAGATGTTAGCTGAGCATAACGCCTTCACGCCTAGGCTGACCTTATCAGGAGCAAGCTGCCGACGTATGATCTTGTCGTAAAGCATGTCTTGTGTTAGAGAGTGCACCGCAACAGCAACATAGTTCCGCAGGTCAGCTACAATTGTTACTAAAGGTGTGACAAAAACAACCTTCGAATCTTAATCGCCACAAGAAAAGTCACACAACGTGAGAACAGGAGATTTGAGGAACATTCGAACATGTAAAACCCTTCGTGCAAACTCAAGAATGCAGAAAATCTTAGGCTACGTAGCACCCATTTTACAACTCGTGGTGAAAAGAAGTACTTTTTATTGGCTTACGCAACAGCACTATCACCGTCAAAGCGATGATAAAAGAAACTTTAAACCTTTCCTCTTCTTTATTAGTATGTAGACTGTTCATATCCATTATATATTTCAGAAAATACATTTCAAATAAATTGTGTCCATCTTTTTGAATAAACCCGTGTATTCCTATACGAACAACATTTTACCTCTTAACAGTTTTTAAATAATATTTAACGCTTAAAAATCATTAAAATATTTTGAAAGCTTATGGACAAATTGAACTGTTTATTTTAATGAAAAGTTTTTATAGGCAATGATTTGTGGTACAAGTGAAACGTATAGAACCTTTTTAAATAACAACTGTTTTAAAAATATTTGAAATAAGAATATCCAACTCAGATATGATTGTTTTTAAGCAAAACAGTAAAACAAGAGTAAACAATATACATTACATGCTAGTATTTTATATTGCATAAATGCAGCATAGATTTGCTGCATTGGTTTTTAAAATTTTTTTGTAATTCAGAAAATAAAAAACTTTTGTAATTTTTTCATATTATAGATTGTAAAGATTTTCAATTTAATCAATAAAATATTACGTTTTTTGATAGCTTTGATTACACTCTTTCAAAATAATTTTAACAATTTTGAATTATAAAATTTTCTGGTGAAGTTTTTGTAAATGAAAATGCTGTTCCTATGTAAAAATAGGCATAACATACTTGTCTAGTATAAATGCTATTATATATCTTATGTCTATTTATGTCATGGCATATACAGTAGTACATCTTGCCATTATTTTAGATTGACATGTATAGTTGTAAATGCTATTGTATCATATAGTTGTACATGCTATTGTATTGTATGATATTGTATTGTTTATAGCAGAGATATTTTGTCGGAACAAAACATCTCTGCTATAAATAACATTCAAATAAACATATGTACTGATGTATATGTCCATCTGGACACATGTACATGACACAATGAACACATGTACCGATGTTGAAATGGACATTCATACCTGAAATTCGGATGGATCCGGAGTTGTAGATGGCCTCCTCCGGAATCTCTTTGACGGTGACGGATACATTTGCGGACACTTCTTGGGTGTGGACTCGATCGTGGACCAGGAAACGCAAGAAGTATGTCCCTCCACTGGTGACATTCTTCATGACGATCAGACCCGTGTCTTTATCCAGTTCGAAGTTAGGGTGGGCAATGTTGTTCTCCCAGTAAAAAGATTTGTCCGGCAAATCCCAGTCATCCAGATCCTCAACGTGTACTCGACCTATGGGTGTGGGTGGGGACTCACCTATAAAAAGAATAGCATAATGAACTTTCAGAAGCTAAAAAATCTTCAATGAATTAGGCTTAGCAACGCAAATTTTTAATAATATTCCTATTATGGTGTTTGCGTATTATCTCGTCGATCGTTTTCGCCAACATCGCGCCAAAGTCATTTTGGAATATTTCAAACTTATTTTAATATAATAATTGATTATAAAAAATTGACAAAATACAAGTGCAACTTATTGCAAAAAATGAGGTATTTGAAACATTTCCAAATTTATTTTAAGATTCGGCATAAATGGTGTGCGAGTACGAAAATACGTAAATATCCGTAATACATAATTAGATGTTACTTCAAAATGTTATTTGAAGGGTTTTCCGCAAACACTTTTAGTTTTACTCTTGATGAGGTTGGATCGTCAAAAAGAGCTCTCTAAATAAGAACCACACACATTTTGAAAACATCTACTTATTTGTTTTGTTAAATTGTTTGCTTTGATATTTTTTCGTGATCTTTTTCGACACTTTGATGGTCTCTCCTAAAGGTTTTATTCAACACAAAGTCTATGGAAGAAATGGTTGTAAATAGAAGTGTTCTTTCCTGGAGGTAGCAAGAAAATATGTTAGGAATTAAATGAATCTGCAATAACATAAATTGACAGCAAATTACTAAAATCTTTTTTTGCCTTAATCGACAAATTTGAAGAATTAGTATCATTTTATGACTCAATACAAAATTTTAAAACTATCAAAACCTGAAATTAAATGCGAAAGAAATATCAAGAAAAATATTCTTTTATTTGCTTTTATCACGAAATTAAAAGTTAGAAATTTCGTACTTTGTCTCGAACTGTATATTTTTCTGAAAAATAACGGAAATTAATCGCCAAAATCATATCCATGTATTACTAAATTAAATTTATCACATCAAACACAAGATCTAGAAATGAGCTTTAAGTTATTGTCTAAAGATTGCGACAACTGATGCCAATTCAATTTATAAATTGTTAAAATAAAGAATTGATTTTTGCTTCAATTTAATTGCAACCGTCTTAAAGAAGAAGAACAAACGACGTTATAATAACATACGAGGAAATAATTAAGAGATGGAACCTTTTTTTCTCCCCTGCATTCTTTTTTCGATGATTATAGTAACAGAAAATGTGACCTGAAAGTTAATAACGTTTCTGGAAATAGATTAGTTTTTGAAAATTAATTCTAAAAACTCATTTCGACGAAAAAATTTTTTTTTTGATAAATCACGAGGCAGAAAACAGATTTCCTTTTTTATTTTATGCATAAAGTATGGAAAGAATGAAATTTCTTGATATAAATTATCGGTAAAAACAAAACGTATTAATTCAGGTGAATTCTTCTGCAAATTTTTCCTTTCTTACAAATCTTGTAAATTATACAAAATGAGGAGATATTGTTGAAAGCCCTTATTGAGTCAATAATCATTTAGTAGATTGATAAAGAATTCGATAAAATCTGAGACTTAAAATTCTTAATAAAAATAAATATATCAGTAAAAATATATCTTTTGTATTTTAATCATATTTAATTTAACATATTCATAAATAATGGAAGGAATGGAACTTTTTTGATGTAAATTAATGGTAAAAATAGAATGTATTAATTTAGGTAAACTTCAACTTTTACCTTTCTTACAAATTTGTAAATAGCACAAAGTGAGATTGCCTTAGTTATCCAAATATTCTTTTTAAATTATTAAATCTGCATGATTTTAATCAGAGTAAAACAAAATAATCCAGGTCGCGCTTTCCTATAGGTCAAAAATGGGTCACATGCTCTTTATATGGTTAATATAGGGGAGGGGGAATTTTTCTTTAGCAATTGTTCTAAAATTATTCCCACCCTTGCGGTACACTTTTTTCATGCTTTCTCTGAAAAACTTTTAGCACTAATATATTTCTCTACAAGATACTTTTAATGGTAACAACTACTTATTTAAAGTAACAGAACAAAAACGTTGTATTTGCAAAATAAAGAAGAAAGAAAATTACGAAATTACACGAATTTGACTCGTTTTAAAAAAGGGTTACGAAAAGTACTTGTTTCATTTCGAGATTCAGTTTTTTTGTATGATATCGTATTAAAAATATCTGATTTTAAAAATTACATTGAAAAATAAAATAATAATTACAAAAAAATCGATAAAATAAACAAAAACAGAATCATTGCAAAATAAATACTCAAATGAGCGGTTCGAGTTTTCTACTTTTTCTGAAATATATAGGGACATTTAAAATCCACGTGAAAATCAATAGTAATAACTGCCGAAAATAAAATCGAAGCACCTTTGAGTCGCAATGGCTCAGGGAATCGAGCGTTCGCCTTCCAATTAAGTGAACTGGGTTTGAATCCCAGCGATGGCTGGTCGATACAAATTCCGAAACTACCTAGGACCGATCACAGTGCTGACGTGAAATATCCTCAGTGGTAGACGGATCATGGGTTAGAGTCTTTTTGCCGTCAGGCTAACCGTGGAAGGTTCACGTGGTCTTCTTCTCCATGTAACGCAAATGCGAGCTAGCTTCATAAAAAAGTCCTCCACGAAGGCAACTTTCTCTCAATACCTGATCCGGGGGAGTTCCCTTGTCTTCTGAATTGGGTACAAAATTACAAGGCTACTGAATTATACACTAGTAGTCGTACACACAAAAAATTGGGTCGGTTGTTCAACGACGGTTATGAAACTCCAACAAAAGGAATTTCAATGAGAAAAAAAAATAAAGACAGAAAAACCTTTGAAGTTGTAGACGAAGATACTTTTGCTGCCGGGATGCATTCTGTTGTCATTGACGTCACCGATGATAACTGTGAGAGTGCTTGTTCCGGTCATGGACGGTGTGCCACTGTCTTTAATGACGATGGGCACTAGGTACTCCTTCTGCTGCTCTCTGTCAAATCGTTCCTTTGATGTAACAATGGCCATTCCGTCACCATTTGCACCAGCTGCAATTAATAAAAAGAGATTAATATCACTGCAAATACTAGAAAATAAGTTCTAAATTTATTAAATGTTTTCCAAGTTATGCTTAGAATACATACACTAATGAACGGTGATTCGGTTTTTCATATAACTAAAAAATAATAATAAAATTTAGTTAGAATTTATTTAATGAGCCGTGATGGCTCATGGGATAGAGTCCAATGAGGTGAATCGGATTCGAATCCCAGCCATGGTTGGTCGATACGAATTTCGCATCTGGGTCGTACTGATCACAGTGCTGACGTAAAATATCCTCAGTGGTTGACGGATCATGGGTTAGTCTCCTTGCCATCAGGTTGTTTTCGCGGTTTTCTTCTCCGTGTAACGCAAATGCGGGTTAGTTCCGTCTAAAAATCTCCCACGAAGCCAAATTTCTCCCAATACTTGATACAGGAGTTCCCTTGTCTTCTGGATTTTGTTCAAAATGACAACATTAGAAGTAGAAACCCAAAAAGTTGGGTTGTCTGTTCAATGACGGTTATAAAGTTATAAACTATTTATTTAATTAATCTTAATTATATTTATTTTAAAGTCAGCCCGCAGTACCATGAAAGTTGGAGGAACCCAGACTCAGTATCATGTAAGTTAGACTAACCCACGCTCAGTATCATACATGATGTATGAACCTACAGTCAGTAGTATCATATGCGTTTAATAATTTTTCGTCATATGTTGGATGAAACTAAGCTCATAATCATACATAGACGTTTAATGAACAGACGTTCAGTATTAAGTAAATTGGACGAATCAACACTCAGTATTTTGTAAATTAGATGAGTGCACGTTTGGTATAATAGCAAGTTAATTGATTTTAGTTGCAAGCAGCGAATAAGAAACTTTGATTCCAGCAATGAAATTTAACTCCACCGCAAAATTTGTAAGCTACAAATTGTTTGTAGTTGTTCTTTTCCACGCGGTGGACTCTAAGAGCTGGAGATAAGGATTGATAGATTTATGAAGAATCAGAATGCAGAAAGCCTCATCTTTCAATTTCTTCTTGTAGAATATAACATTTCTTTCAATCTGTTTTTGTGGGATATTGATTTCATTGTGGAACGAAAAAGTTGATTGCGTACAGCCTAAAGATTTAAATTGCATTTTGAAAATGGCACACATTGCATAGAAAGAAGACTCACTGGGATCGTGTTGGACGTCAAAGAACTGTTTGATGATGTCTGGAGCGTTGGGGTCCATTCTGAAGGTGAAGGGGGGTCCGTTTCCCTTGGAACGATCGTCGTCGTCTGTAGCCAATATTTCCTCCACCTTCTGGGGCGGCGAATGCTCCATGATGACCGGTCTGTAGTCGCGCAAGAAACGAGGTGCATTGTCATTTATGTCGCTCACCACAACCGTCAACGTTGCTGTCGCCGTCCGCGGAGGTGTACCTAAAACATCACATCGATTAGAAAAAGTGCCAAAATTAATATATTTTACATAAAAATCTGAAACGAGTATTTTTGATACTAATTCTTTGTCTTATTTATTATCCAGAACGAAAAGCTTTCTCTTAATACTTGCAAGAGACGTCACTAGTGGGAGAATCAATTAGGTCCGAAACACTTGATTCGACGTCGCTGGCAGGTATTCAATTAAATCTGATCGAAAAATTGATTCAGCGTGCTATACCCAAGTTAAATTTTATATAAAAACATGAAACGAATATTTTTGATATTAATTCTTTGTCTAGTCTAATCCTATTTATTATAAAGAACGAAAAGCTTTCTCTTAATACTTGCAAGAGACGTCACTAGTGGGAGAATCAATTAGGTCCGAAACACTTGATTCGACGTCGCTGGCAGGTATTCAATTAAATCTGATCGAAAAATTGATTCAGCGTGCTATACCCAAGTTAAATTTTATATAAAAACATGAAACGAATATTTTTGATATTAATTCTTTGTCTAGTCTAATCCTATTTATTATAAAGAACGAAAAGCTTTCTCTTAATACTTGCAAGAGACGTCACTAGTGGGAGAATCAATTAGCTCCGAAACACTTGATTCGACGTCGCTGGCAGGTATTCAATTAAATCTGATCGAAAAATTGATTCAGCGTGCTATACCCAAGTTAAATTTTATATAAAAACATGAAACGAATATTTTTGATATTAATTCTTTGTCTAGTCTAATCCTATTTATTATAAAGAACGAAAAGCTTTCTCTTAATACTTGCAAGAGACGTCACTAGTGGGAGAATCAATTAGGTCCGAAACACTTGATTCGACGTCGCTGGCAGGTATTCAATTAAATCTGATCGAAAAATTGATTCAGCGTGCTATACCCAAGTTAAATTTTATATAAAAACATGAAACGAATATTTTTGATATTAATTCTTTGTCTAGTCTAATCCTATTTATTATAAAGAACGAAAAGCTTTCTCTTAATACTTGCAAGAGACGTCACTAGTGGGAGAATCAATTAGGTCCGAAACACTTGATTCGACGTCGCTGGCAGGTATTCAATTAAATCTGATCGAAAAATTGATTCAGCGTGCTATACCCAAGTTAAATTTTATATAAAAACATGAAACGAATATTTTTGATATTAATTCTTTGTCTAGTCTAATCCTATTTATTATAAAGAACGAAAAGATTTCTCATAATTGGATACTTGCAAGCAACGTCACTTATGTGAGAGCCAATCAGGTTCGACACACACGCGTGATTCAATTAAATCTAATCAGAAAATAGATTCAGCGTGATAATAAACCAGTTATAAACTTGTAACGTTAACACGACTTCTACAACCATGGGATTAATTGCAAGCACCCAATTACAGATTCAGTTTTTCTGTTTAAAACTTTTATGATAATTATCATAGTATAATAATTATTAAAAAAAGTTTGATCTTTAAAGAAAACGAATAGTTCACCTAAATGATGAATATATATATATATATATATATATATATATATATATAATACAATCGGGCCGTTTGTACTCTGGCAAAAATGGGCAAACTTTTTTGCATCGTCTAGTTATCAGTCTTTTCAACAGTTAAAATAATAGAATAATAGTTTTAAATTCCATTTTTCAAAATATCCAATTATAGTAATGGCAAGTTTTATTCTAGAATTTCGTTAAAAAAAAAAATACATATCAAAAGCTTTTTTTTCTTTGGTTCCAATTACTGGTTCAATTTTTTTCACGTAATAGTTTTGTAAAAAAAAGGGTTTGAGGATGATTCAAGGAAAAATTTTTACGTTTTTTGAAGTGCAATTTTTTATTAGATAATTACATTAGTAATACAGTTTTCATTCAATGTTCTTTTTTTTTTTTTTTTTGAAAATTATAATCCATTATTTTTCTGAAAAATGATAAGTTTTACGTATTTATTATTATATCATTTAAGAAAAATGAGATGTAAAGAATTTCGTTTTATTAGTGAATGACTAAGAAGAAACGTAAGTTTGCGAACAATAAGTGAGAAACTTTTGTCCACGATTCTGTTTTAGGAACGGTTTTTAACTGTATAATAAGCTTATGTTAATTTCAAATGAAAGAACTTATGAAATGTTATGTGGATGGTGAACATGTTTTATGTCATGACCATACTTAATGTATTTGTTTAGAATCTTTCTCGAGAAGTATAAACATTAGGAAAAAATTTGAATGAATTGAAAAAAACTTTTAAAAATTATCGAATCATTAGTGAGGATGGTGGAGGGAATTTATCAAACCAGTGGCGTTTCTAATAAACACTTTTCTCTGACAATCAAACAGAGTCACACTCTCCTCAATAGTGATTGGACACATTAGACTCCTAATGTGTGTATTTCTTTTCACTTCAGTTATAATAAAGATTTAAAAAATATATATAAAGCGGGTTGTCATTGCGGAACACCTTATTATTGTTTTATTCCTTTACTATAACTAATGTTCCGTTTGTTTCTAACATTTTGCAAGATTATATTTAAGCAATTCATTAAAAATAGTTCGTGCGAACAACAAACTAATTATTGATTTTACTCCATTTATTTATTATTATACATTTGCTATTAGTATTTAATTTTATTCATTTAATGTAACTAATTCTTTAATTTCTTCTAGCATTTTGCTATATCAAGATAATATCTGTATCGTCACGAAATTCATACAGCGAATGACTCATTTTTATGAATTATTTTTTTTTATCCATTTGCTATTATTATTTAATATTTTATTCGTTTATTATAATTAATATTAGAATTCCTTTTAGAATTTTGCATTGTCATGTGATAACAGCACGCATTCATTATTAATCACTTTTTTTTTATCAGTTTACTATTATTTTTTGTAATGTCCGTTTACTATAGATAATTCTCTTAATCCGTCTAGCATTTCACAACGTTAAGATGGTATTCTAGCAATTCAACAAATAAAAAGTTCGTGCGAACAATAAACTCATCATTAATTTTTATCCGTTTATTAATTATTTGCTATCCATTTAATATTTTTATTTAATTTTACATCAATGTAACTATAACTAATTCTCTTATTTCTATTACCATATTGTGTTTTTTAGATGTCTGCATTTTATTCTAGAAATTCGTAAAATAAAAAGTTCGAGCGAACAATAAACTCATTAATAATTTTTATCAATTTATTAATTACTTACAATTTTATCAATTTATTAATCTATTTACTATTTTTATTTAATTTTTCATCGATGTAACTATAACTAATTCTCTTATTTCTATTACCATATTGTGTTTTTTAGATGTCTGTATTTTATTCTAGAAATTCGTAAAATAAAAAGTTCGAGCGAACAATAAACTCATTAATAATTTTTATCAATTTATTAATTACTTACAATTTTATCAATTTATTAATCTATTTACTATTTTTATTTAATTTTTCATCGATGTAACTATAACTAATTCTCTTATTTCTATTACCATATTGTGTTTTTTAGATGTCTGTATTTTATTCTAGAAATTCGTAAAATAAAACATTCTTGTGAACAATAAACTTATTTTTATTTTGCATCCAGTTATTTATATATTTTTTTATTATCTGTTTATTATTATTATTCATTTACAATTATTAATTTTTTTTTTTATAATGTTTAGTTTAATATATATTTGTATCAAATACTAATAAATGGAACAAGTATAGTAAATAAGTTAAACTACAAAAATATGAAGGATAATATAGGAAATGGAAAAGACTTTGGCAGTGGTAGGGGAACGCAGGCAGAGAAAGCTAAATAATTCAGATGTATGAGATTCAGACTAGCAAACATTCCCAGACTATTTGCTTCGACTTTCGCTCTGTGTTTTCCACTATCTAGTTTCTCAGACTATTTCATCGAAAGATAAAATTTTATTCGAAAGGAAATTTCTGTAGAACTTTTAAAATCTCACTATGGTTATTGCTGATTTAAACAACCAAACCATAAAGAATACTATACAGACATTCAACCATTAATAAACTGGCTGATGTTAGTCACTTATTAATGACTGATTGTGTAGGGTATTCTATAATCATCGCCTTTAATATGTATTTTTCATATTTTTTTTTATAGAACTTTTGGAAAAGAAGGATTAAAAAATATTAGTTATTAGGAGGAGATATTTATGCTTAATCAATTATACACTTTTAAAGAATTAGTACTAAAAATAACAAAACCAGTTTGATTGTCGGATGAAACTTGAAATTGTTTCTATCATAAGTTGTTATCTACAATGTCAACCTTCATCTATGAAAATGTACCCCACCATCGAATCGTGTTAACATGTCTTTTATAGTGAATTGTATTTTTGTAGTGTTAGATAGACTACAGTACTACCCCACCAGAATTATAGCTGTGATAGAATTAGATGAACGGATACCACTAGTTGTATCATTGCTGTTTTGTGAGAAACCGGGAGAGCTGTATTAAGATCACTGTACTTTTGCTGGTCGTGAAAGCTGTATTAAGTTCACGGTCGTGGTTGCTCCCGTGTTACCATTAGCAATCGAGTGTATGCAGGCCAACGTTATGTGAGATCGAGTAGCAACAGAGCGAGTCATTAGTAGTGTTCACGAGGGTCCTAGAAATGAGAGGTTCTGGGAGCTAATTTACAATCCAGCAGCCTTTAACGACTCTAATCTCTCTCTTTTTTTTTGTGTGAGGAGATTTTCCTCTTGATTGTAGTTGGCCGCAATTATAAAGCAAGCTATTATTTTTTTTAAAAATTTGAAACCTGAATATTTAGAAAAAAAAATAGAGTCAAATTTCTTTTTATCTTAGAAAATGTCAAACTCTTGTTTTGTCTGGTTGTTGAATCAGAAAATGACGTTTTGGGCACATACATATATATTATAACATCTTTCTATGACGGCACTGTACAAAGCGCAGAAAAAAAAAGTTCTTTTTTTCGAATAATTACAATCCACCTACCATCATCAATGGCCAGAATCTTCACTTGATGTCTCGGCGTCTCTTCCCTGTCCAGAGTACGCTGTATGCGGACCACTCCGTTTTGGTCGATTCTAAATTGCCGTTTCTTGTCCGAAGAACGGTCGATGGTGTAACTGCAATCAATAACACAAAATAAAACACAAAATTCTTTTTAAATAAAAAGAACGGAAGAAGAATTTTCTTCCAAAAAAAAAGTAGAAGAAATCAATTTATGAAGCAAAACAAAAGGAAGATGGTGTCCTTAACTGATGACCAAAATAATGCCTCGGAATCTGTACAATTCTTCTTTATTCTAGATTTGTTTCGGCGGTTGGATTCATTGTTCTTTTTTTTGTTCTTTTTCCAAAGGCGACAGCGAATGGCACCATTTTCTTTTTCTTTGTTTTCAGTCATTTGCTTATGGGTGGAAGGGGGGGGGGTTGAGAAAGAAAGAAACAGAGGGAGTGGAAAGTTAATAGCCATTAGGGTCTGAAGGCACGAAAAAGCGCTTTTCCCCGTTTTTTTATTTCTCCTTTTTTTATTTTTAGTTCAAATTTTTTTTTTAAGTATTTCATCGGCGTTTCCCATAAAATCTTTCAAAGTAATACAAATAAAATCTGTCATTTAAGGGGAGCGGGGAGTAACAGAAGGATTCCCGGTAATTGTTATTGTTTTTTGATACGATATGTCTTTTATCGGATTTAGGAAAAAAAAATATCTATATAAAGTAAAATATATTTTTTTTTATCATTTAATTTTATTTGAGTTTCCATAATTGAAATTGAAGAAAAGAAATACTAGGTAAATTATAGTGTGGTGTGTAACTAATTCCGAAGTTCTAATTATCAATTTTAAAATAATGTAGCTATAGAATTTATTTTAAGTAAAGTATTTGCTGTTGTTTTAGAAACTTATTTTTATAACCTTTGTTTTGACACGTTACTGCAACCTTTTCATAACGGTACTTTAACGTTATATTTCTATATTTTACAATAACGTTGCTACAATATTTAATTTTTTTTATTTTTTGTTTAATTTTTTTCAAGTATTTCATCGGCGTTTCTAACAAAATGGTTCCAAATCTGTTATTTTGAGAGAGAACAGAAGGATCCGGGTTAATTATTAAATTTTTGATATGCATTGTCTTTTATCAGAATCGGAAAAATTATATATAAAGTGAAATATATTTTTTTATCATTTAATTCTTTTTGAGTTCTGTTAATTGAAATCGGAAAAAAGGTATTAGAGTTGGTTATATTTATAGGTAATATTTATAATCAGTTATTTAAAAAGACATGCTTTACTTATAAATAACATATTCGTGATTGTACTTTAGAAAATAACACAGAACTTGAAGTAAATAATTGCACGGCGACTAGTATGCTTGAATAATATGTTAGGTAAATAAAACATTTCTCTAGAACCAGAATGTATGAAAATTTAACATTTTTCAAGCATTCATACTGCCATCTGGTGCTACGTTATGGATTTAAGAGTAAAACAGGAAAATGAAAACAAATTGAAGTTGAGGCATCACAAATGCAGTTAAGCGTATCGATTGAGACAACGTAATAACTTCTATAAGTTTTGAAGCAAAAATTTTAATCAGTAGGATTGAATACATTCAGAAAAGTAGTATTTTTTATTATTTTCAACCACCAAAAATCGAAAGTAAATACAAAATGTAGGGTGTCTCAATGTTGCGAGATACTTTAAGAGGAAGTATGTAGGAATTGCAAATTAACTCATGACCAAAAATGACGCTGTACGCCTCTTGGGTTTACTATTAAATGCTTACCCTTATTGTAATCTTACTGTGCAACTAGAAGTACTATCTCAGATTGCACTGTTACTAGATTGCAACAAAAATACATCTGTCACGGAGACTCATTTGTAAAGTCACATGTGACCTCCACAACGTCGATGCGTGGGTTTTCGAAGGTTTCTATGTTCATCTTTGGGAACGTTACATTTTGACATCACTCAGACGTCAACATGAGACATAACTGTAGAAGTGACGTCACCGTGTGACAAGAATGTGACATATTCACGTCTCAGTTCAGTCACACAGTGACCCTATTCAGACGAAAATGTTACATTTGTCACACGGAAATTTTGAACAGACGTAAATATGTCACGGCTTTGTCATACCTTGACCCTGTTGAGACGTTTCACATCTTCGTCACAGCGACGAATAAATGTCTGATTGCGGGTTCATGTTGACGTCTTTGAGATGTCAGAATGTGACGTCCCCAAAGATGGGCATTTTATAGCCCCACGCATCGATATCTCAGAAGTCACAACAAGTCTTTGTGACTGTCGCATTTTTATTGCCATTTGGTAAAGATATTATTTTTTTTTTGGAAGGGAGGACAGTATTTCTATCGATTATCGATTATTCAGTCATTCATTAATGATTCAATTTCATTCTTGATTTAATTGATGTATTCATACAGCTCTTATTAAAAATTTTTTTAGCTAAATTTAGATAATTTGCAGACCTGGTCAATTATCTTTAGAATTACTCGACCGTATTTAATGAAATTTGATATGTACATACATAGATACAATACAAAACAAATTACTATTCAACAGTTGCAATACAAACAAATGATCGTGCGTTACACACGTTGGAGTCGGAAGGGTTAAACAAACGTACACACGTCGTGCGTAACATACGTTGGAGTCGGAAGGAGTTGGAGTCATACTTGTGACAGAGACTGCTGTGACCATTATTGCTTTTTAATGACTGGTCGATACGAATTCTGCATCTGGCTCGCACCGACAACAGTGCTGACGTAAAATATCCTCAGTGGTGGACGGATCATAGGTTAGAGTCTCCTTGACGTAGGTTAAACGTGGGAGGTTTCACTGTTTTCCCCTCCATGTTACGCAAATACGGCTTAGTTCCATCAGAAAAGTCCTCCACGAAGGCAAATTTCTACCAATCCAGGAGTTCTCTTGTATTCTGGATTGGGTTCAAAATTACAAAGTTACGGAGTTGAACATTAGTAGTCGTAAACCCAAAATTGGGCCGGCTGTTCGACGAGTGTTATAAAATAAAATAAAATCATAGAAGTTACTGTGTTTGGCGATTTTTTTGACCGTGTTCTGTAATTAATGCTTTGCGATGTCTAGCATACATATCGTTTTAACGTGCAAAATTCGATCGTCAATGGTAACATTATAAAACCCATTCATCTAGTACGCTATTTGTATACATCACGTCATATGATACATTTATACAAGTCGTCGATATAAAGGGTTTCTATTGATAACTTTCGTGTCCCTCGAAATCTTTTACCTCTGCTACCACTTTTTCCGAGCATTTTTGGTCACGGATTATTAGTCCTTATGATGTTTCCTATCCTGAAAGATAGCGACAAGTTTTTTTAAACACCCTGTGTATGACTGAGATATCCTGAAGTTAATTATGAATATGGTAGTTACAAAAACATGAATACATGAGGGTCTATAAACTTTAATTCATTCCTAAGAAACGCTTGTCATACAAATTACAACGCCTTTTCCTGTTTAATGCCGCTAAAGTTAGCTTCTGAAAAATTCTATGGAAGATCCTTTTGAATTGGAGAGTGGATCAGAAATCTTTTTTGATTCTCTATCCCCCCCCCCCCCCCAAAAAAAAAATAATAATAATTCGCCAATTTGTATGCGTAGTACTCTCCAAACAAGACTGTCTAAACTTTCAAATTTTACGACTGTCGCTGTCCCTTGAATAAAAATAAGTTCATGAGGTTGCAGCATTTTTTCCCCTTCCACTTTCCCAATCTTGAGATGGTTTAGAAGAGAGAAAAAAATGTCTGCGTATGTTACTTAATGTTGGCGACTGGCCCTTTTTTTTCGCCAAAGATACATTTATATGCAATGAGATGACGAAAGTTCATTTAATTTTGAGTATAAAAAGTATTAAAATAGTTTAACATCATCACGTTTTAGGCAGTGGAGAATAAATAAAAATTTTCCACCCCTATTCTAAACTTTTTTTTTGTGTGTGAACACGGGCGAGAACATATATCTATGCATTTTAAAACTGTTTTTATCAAAATGTTCCCTAAAGCAAAATTTTAATGCAAATTTTTTCTAAACATTTATTATGGTTTGTTTTAATAATTTAACGCATCGCATATTTGTTAGTTGGTATATTGAAAACAATTCGTTTAGAAGGTAATATTCTGGGATCTTATATGTCCTTCAACAATATCATTTATGGTTTTGTTTTTTGTTGATGCTTCGTAATAAGTACTTATTTCAAAATGTAAGGCATAAGTGTTTTTTAAGACATGGGTATTTTTTAAAGGTCTTAACAACTAGGAAAATAAAACAAAAAGAGTTTTAGAGTTTTAAGCACAAAGATAATTTTAAACTATCTATTTTCCTGTAATGATTTGTTTTATTAAGACGCACAAAAAAACTTAGATTTAAACATTTTTTTAAAAAAAAACAACAACTCCAATTTGACGAGATTTTTCACATGACAGTGTTAGGTCAAACTTATAAAACTTCTAAGACGAAAAAATAAATAAATAAATAAATAAATAAAATAAAATAAAAAAAGAGAAAAAAAATCAACGAAAAAGTTGTGATCGCCTTATTGTAATCACTGGTTACCCATTGGTCAAATGCTTTTTCTTTCTGGATTGACTCCGTTAAACGCCACAATATTTAAAATCATGGGTTGCAAAAACTGTCTCCATTGAGGTTTGTCGTCAGATGGATTTTCTTATCCTGCCTATTTACGTGTTTCAAAAAGTCACAAAATACTTTTCCTTCTTCAGCATTCATAATTATACTTGTATTAAAATCACCGTCAAGCCAGTAATTATACGTTAATAATAAAAATAATATAAAAATAGTCTAAATTATTAATAGTCAAATACATTAAAAATGCCCGCCAGTGAAAATAAAAAGAAAAACAGCAGCGGTCGCCATAGCAACGCATGCAATGACGACGCATGCGCACTGTTTGCTATTTACTCTTGAACACAGTTGAAAAGCGTGTGGACGCCATCAAATCCAAACCAAGACCCATTTTGCCAATGAGATATAAAAAAAAAAAAGTAAAAAAAAAAAGAGTGTTACTAGTCGTTTGCGATGTGGAAGGTTTGCCAATTCCTGATCTCCAAGCTGTTTCGCCAAGGATTTAGTTTTATCTACACATGTCCAATTTTTATGGCTCTATCTTATAAATTATGTGCCTTACACTTGAGACAAAACAATCATTTTAAAATTTACCATCTTGTCACAAAGAATAATCTGGGTTTCAAATAACTTAAATAGCTTTTAAAATTATTTAACGTATTTAAAAATTGAGATTTTCCCTCCTAGATTAAAAATTATCGAAATCAATGAAAAATTTTCAATTTTTGCAAATTTTTATGCGTCCAAGTAATGCAGCTGTGGAGTTACTTTTTAAATATCAAAACGTTTCTCAGTTTCGCAAAACTGTGGCCGTTATCGATAGAGACATTTTAAAAGTTTTCATAATTAGAATAAAGGGCACATGCTAAAAATGAACATAACTCTGACCTAACAGTCATGAATTACTAATGTAATGTCACGGCAGCTATTATTCGCAAAACAAAACAACAAAAAAAATCTTATTTCGCGTGACGATGAGTCTTCGAAAAAACAGCCTTAAAACACTGTAATGAAAGCTTTTTTTAATATATTTATAACCGTCGTTGAACAGCCTACCCAATTTTTGGTTTACGACTACTAATGTTCAACTCCGTTGCCTTGTAATTTTGAACCTAATCCAGAAGGCAAGGAAACTCCCGGATCAGTACCCCAAAAGGTTTGATTTGTTATGGGAACATGGGGGATTTCGTGACTCGACAGATTTAACATGCATCAGTCACTATTTACCTCTACGGGGAGTATTCAGTCGGTGGGGATAGAACCTACGACTTCTTGGACATGGGCCCAGTGCCCTACCAACCTGGCTATCCCAGAGAACGGAATTATGATCATCACCTAATCACCAGGCCCAATTATTATGGCTCTATCTTTTAACGGCTATGGTGTAATTATTTTTTATCCTGATCAGATGACGTCGTCAGTGCCTGAACTGGCGAGTCTCGCTTTAAACTTTCACACCACAACCAACAAGAGGGCTTTCAGACACCACAAATTTCACGCGCACCTTGCTGCGTATACACGCTGATCGTTTTGCAGCCACCAGAATCGAATTCATAACCCCTAGCTCTCAAACCAGCGGTTAACTGCGTCACCATTGGGTCAAAATAAATTATCTGAAAAGTTTATTTTTGTTAACACTCATTTCATTTAATTTTTTTATAAAAATAATACCTGACTCTCGATTTTCCTCCCTGGTCTGCATCCGTTGCTCGGAATGTCGCCAAACTGGTGCCAATATCTGCATCCTCCTTCACGATCACCTCAATGTTGGGTTTTTCGAATTCGGGTTTGTTGTCATTGATGTCCCTCAACCTCACTCGGACTTTGGCGTAGTCAACGTGGTATGGTTCCGAGGACTCTCCCCCGTGATCGCTCACCTGGATGGTGATGTTGAAACCAAACCTCTGCTGCAAATCTTCGAAATCTAAAGGCTATATTTTGGAAGAAAAAGAGAAATTGGAAATCTTAGATATATTCTCTCTCTTTATATATATAATATATATATATATATGATATATATAATATATATATATAATATATATATATATATATAATATATATATATAATATATATATATAATATATATATATATATATATATATATAATATATATATATATATAATATATATATATATATAATATATATATATATATAATATATATATATGTAATACAAAAATTATAATACTTTTGTATTAATAAAAGAATTAAATCTCTTTCGTTTTAATAAAATGTCTTTGTTAAAGAATAAGCGTAGAGAGATTCTATTTTTGGAATTCAAGGCTGATAAACATACGATTGAGTTATTTATAGAATCTCTCCCCCTTTCACTTCCATATAAGGAAGCATGAAATGATTTTCCTTAATGCGTAAGGATACAAGTATTTCAAAGACTGTGCCTTTTTACTTCAAAATGTGTTAGTATAAAAGCGAGAGCAATGCTTTTCGCATGGCTTTTTCCATCATGTTGTGATCCTGAAAAGTTGTTCCGGAATTGTCCAAAGTCTTGTCCACCCCCTCCCTTGCGGAGTGTGGATGTGAAGTGTTATCGATACCAGCCTACTACCATTAATAAAGATTTTTTGAATGTAACATGGCTTACGACTGCATTATTAAAGCTAAATACACCACTGATAACAGAGATGAAGCTCTGTTATTATAAGCCTAGCAGGATATTTTGCTTGGTCGAGGAAACCAGTGTTCCGAAAACCTTTTGAGGAAACAAAAATTCGAAAACCTCATCCATCATCCCCGGGGGACGAAAGACGAAAAGTTCCGCAGTGAAAAAGAATGAAGGAAGGACTGATTGCACCACTCGATCTTTAACTACCCGTACCTTCATCGCTGTGAGAATGCTGACGCTCCATGCCCCATAGTGTTGATCGAGATGACCCTACAGTGTCCAATCTGGAAATGACCGATGACCCTACAATTCCGTAGTGCTCAAATTGTGAAAACAAAAGTGAATGTGCGCGATTTATAGTAAATTTAGAGAAGCTTTTTGCTTCTTTATTAAAAGTTCCTTTCTCATGAAAGTCAGAGAAAAATTTGGCAAGTGAAAAAAGAAAACAAAAGTGAATGTGCGCGAATCTTAATCATGAATATTCATGAAGTACAATGATAAAATTGTGTAGTTCTTCTCTTCACAATCATGAAGGTCTAAGAAAAGTGTGGAAAATGGAAAGAAAGTACTGTAGATATATATATATATATTTTTTATCCTCTTATATTTCTTTCTCGCTAGCATGATCAAATATTTTAGTGATATTAGATATGAGTAGTATTCTAACATTTTTATTTCAACAATTGAATAGTATTTTATTATGAATAGTTAGATTGCATTTCTTGTATTTATATTGCTTTTCTTTAAAATGATGATATAATATTGTTTTTTATCGTGCATTTAAAATGTTTTTGAAAGAAATAAATGTGATTCAAACGTCAATTAAATTAGTGACGGCAAACAAAATTAAGTTATTATTTAAACTTTTGTTTCCTAATGATTTTTCTAGATTAAACCGTAACAAAATTCTAAATTTTTCAGAATTTTCTTTTGAACCTAACGATGAAGAATTTTCAAACAAATTACAAGAAATTTGTAATACTTTCAATTTTTCGGAATTAGTTAAAATTTCAGACATTTTAAATATTTCCAGTGAAGGAAATAATAAAGATGAAATTGCAAAGCACATTTTAACTTGTTTATGTGATTTTGATAAATTAAAAAATTCGATAGTAATGGAAAATCCCTCTGAAGATGAGGATGAAACTAATCAGTTTCAATGTAAACAAACTCAAACTGATTTTGAATCACATTTACCAATTAAAACTTGTGTAAGTCAATTTACGCAAGTTAGTTTAAATACTAAAATATATGTTGATAAAGAAATACAAACTCATGTTTATACTGATAAAGATATGGCATCCTATAGTCAAAATTCTAGCAAGGATATAAAGAATAGAGAAACAGAAACTAAATTAATAGTAAATTTTTCGGATATTGAAGCAGTTACTCCTATGTTTAAAGGAGAAAAACACGAAAATATTAATTCTTGGTTTGAAAATTTTGAAACTCATGCCAATTTATTTAAATTATCTGATATGCAAAAATTTTTATTTGCGAAAAGATGTTTAAAGGGTAATGCCTTAACATTAATAAGAAGTGAAAGTTGTTTAAATTCATATGAAAAATTAAAAAATCTTTTGCTTGAAGAGTTTGGATTTGATTGTAATAGTGCAGAAATACATGCAATGTTGCAAAAAAGAAAGCAAAGATATAATGAAACTCTTCAAGAGTATTTCCTTAAAATGAAAGAAATTGCCACTCAAAGTGATGTTGATGACTTAGCTCTAATCACTTACATAATTCAAGGAATACCAGACCAAACAAATAATAAATCAATTCTTTATGGAGCCAATAATCTTTTTGAATTTAAACAAAAAGTTAAAATCTATGAAAAAATTAAAAGTGACTTAGATAAAAATAAATTTCAAAATAACAAGGGACCATACATGAAGAAAATGGAAAACCCTAAATATGACATTAGGTGCTTTAAATGTAATGCACCAGGACATAAAGCTCCGGCTTGTCCTAAAAATAAAAGTGTAACCCCGAATGTGACAAAACCCAAAATACATCATACAACACAGGAGATCCCAATAAATCAGTGTAAATACTGTTCGAAGAAAGGACTTTTGAATCAGTTTCACATGGGATCCTCGTGTGTAAACAACCCTAATGTTGTTGAAATGAACGTTCAAAATATGACAAATAAACAATAGCAATTAATAATATCCGGATATCAAGTGGAAAATAAATACTTAAATGGACGTCCAAAACAAAATGAAAATGTAAAAAAAGAGATATTATTGAATGTTGATACCGGGTCAACATTGAATATAATACCAAAAGACCTTGTGTCAAAACTAAAAATTCCTATTAAAAAATGTGAGGAATTAAATGTTATCCAAACGAAAGGACAATTAACACTTAACAAAAGTTGTGAGTTTCCCCTTAAGATAGGCGAAATTATTAAATCAGCTAAGTTTTTTATAATTGATACTGATTTACCATATGCTTTACTAGGGTTGCAGACTTGCAAGGATTTTTGATTGTCTATTGACTGTGTCGGGCCAGTTGTTACTCAATTTGGTAAGAGATTGATCACCTCTGCTAATTCTAACAGTGACAACTTATCTTTGCACATTAGACAGCAAAATTCTCAAAGTGTTAGGGTTAAAAATGGTGAAAAAAATAAAAGTTTAAGATGTTTCAATAAAAGTAAACATTTTGAAAAAAATAGAAGTTTAAGATGTTTCAATAAAAGTAAACATTTTGAAAAAAATAGAAGTTTAAGATGTTTCAATAAAAGTAAACATTTTGAAAAAATAAAAGTTAAAGATGTTTCAGTAAAAGTAAACATTGAAAAAGATAACGTTAATGATAACAAAAATAAAAAGAATAGGAAAAAGAAAGAAGGTCCAAAAATTTCAAATGATTCGAAGATAGTACTAGGTAATGTGTGCACACATTATCAGGTCAATATCGACGAAAGAATAAAAAATGAGAACAAAATACAAAATGTGGACTTAAAAGAAATTTTAAAAAGTTATGATGATATTTTTGCAAAACATAAACACGACGTGGGAGAAATCAGAATGGAACCACAAAGAGTCAGGTTAACCTCAGATTTACCTATATCTCTAAGGCCGTACAAAACATAACAGAGATGAAGCTCTGTTATTATATATATATATATATATATATATATATATATATACACATACACGAAAAGATTAAAAGTAGTTTTGGCAAGTTCTAATTGGTAGAACTATAATGGTTTGAAATCTTTTACTTTGTGAATACTAATTTAATTAATATATAACTAGTATATTCAAATCCTTATCTTAGGCGCGCATTGCAAAGTGACGTCGGCAATTTGCTAAGACCCGGATTTTCTAATTAGACTACGGAAGTGATTCCCATAAGCTGTTCCTCGGAATTCTGTAACTCAGCAGAAGGATTACAGGGTTTCCAGGTGTGAGAACTTTATTTTCTTAAAAACAGTAGTTTTTGAAAATCAAATTGTACAGATCCAATCAATAATTCATTATTTCAGTTGTTTTTATGAATTTTCTTAGACGAAAATGTCAGTGAAAAAGGAAAGGGCAAAATTTTAAAAGTACATATAGTTTTTTTAAAAAACATTGTATTAAATAAATTATATATACGACATGCCTTTATAAGACATGCAATTGCATTAATATCACCCATCGGGATTTTCCAATCACGAATAAAAAAAAAATTCCAGTTATAATCATTTTCAACATTTCTAAGTATTTTAATTTCAACGAAAAATGTAACTCTGTTTTTTTTAATTTATTTTCGCGTTATACAAACACCTAAATCAAGTTCAGAACTAGCCAAGGTGCCGTTTCAGGCCTGCAAATGCCGGACACAATTTGATTTTAAGATTATTAATGATAAAGTAATAAAAAGAATTATTCTCCTCAATAACTATTTTCAATACAATTCGTAGTCTTTCATAGTTTGTTTAATTTAATCACAATTGTTTCCATACATTTTATTGATAATGTCAGGATTCCAGTAAAAGAACATTTTATTTAAATTATTTTCTAACAGTCGTTGAACAGCCGACGACAAGCAATGCTCAACTTCGTAACCTTTTAATTTTGAACCCAATCCAAAAGAAAGGAGAAATCCTGGATCACATATTAGGAGAAATTCGCCTTCATTGAGGACTATTTTGATGGAACTGACCCGCATTTGCTTTGCAAAAAGAGGAAAACCAAGAAAACCTCCCACGGTCAGCCTATTAAAACTAGGGGCTAGGGAAGGGGTCTCTAACTTAATATTCGGCTACCACTAAGGATATTTTACGTATCGGGTGCGGGATTATTAAAAATAGCGGTGGGGTAATAGAATGTCGGTTTATTAGAACCTTGATAATAGGTAGCACAGAAAATAAAAATTTACACACTAGCTTAGTGAATAAAAATTCTTGGAAAATTTTTCTTATTGTGTGAATAAAAATATTTTTTTTTTTTTTTTTTTTTTTTTTTTTATAAAAAAGACGATGTTTCAAACTGAAATTGTAAACAGAATTATAGTTTTTTTTTGTACTTTGTTTTTAAATACAGTCGGAATTCCATTTAACGAACTTCCGTCTTGCGAATTTCTCCATTTTGTGTTTTTTTTTTCTCCCGAGGAACCAAGAACATTTTAGAAATTTCTTCGTAAAATAGCTTCCAAATAGCGAAGTGAATTTTCTATCTAACGAACTTTTCTTTCCCTATTTTCCAAAATATATTAAAACATTTCAAACTTGCTAATACATTTTATGGTGGAAATGACCTTAAACTGTTTTTCGTAGCCACCTAACTTTTAGAAAAAGCAGTTAAATCCCTTTCCTTTTATGTTTGCATGTCAAACTAAGAACTCAGACAAAATTAACGGATTTTATCAGCAGCAATTAAATTTAAGAACGCATGAGGTAATGTATGTTTAAAATTACTTTTATAATAAATGCAGTCATAATTTTATACATAAATTTAGCTTTTTTTGGTTGAAAATGTATGTTAGCATGATAGTGTAACACTGGGTAATGTTCTGCTCTATTCTTGCTTTCAATGCAGATTTCTTTTATGGTTAAGATTTATAAAATAGATTGTGCATCGATTGCCATTTTAATTATGTGTAGTGTTTATGAATTTAAAACCTGTTCTGTTTTGTGTCAAAAAGTAATTTTTTATTTAACGAATTTTCCACATAACGAACTTTGATTTAACGATTTCATTAAATAGACGTCCGTTGTAATATTTCTTTGATTTTAGACACAAGTGCACCAAAACAAACCCGGATTGTCTACCCTTAATCAACACACTATTTATTTCGGATGCAAGAAAATACATCAGTAAATTAGTTAACTGAAAAAGGTGTAAACATTTGATATAGCTTTTGAGCATTGAGAGGGTAGTTTACCTTTGCAATTTTGAGAGATCCTGTACCGTCTGAATTGGTTACCATGGTGAATTTATCAGCCCCGAAAGCATTATCGATGACTTTATAACTGAAACGATTCGTCTCTAAAAGATCTCCGTCGTTTACAGATACCACTAGGATGGGAGTTTCTGGAATATTATCACCTTCTGTTTCATCCACTTCCACCTGCCATTCTTTTTTAGTGAATTCTGGGGGCATGTCGTTGATGTCCTTGATCTTTATAGTCGCTGTACCCGTACCTACAAAATACAATGGTTTTTATTACATTTTTTAACCACCATAAATTCATCAGCAATTATTACAATCTGTTTCAAAAAAACAAAACAAAATGGAATTCTGATGATGAAATTTAATGAAAGAGATTGCACAGATGTCCAAGCCAAAGTCTCTTAAAAGTATCTAACTTTAAATCATACATCAATTGAATAATTGCTAGAGCAACAAGAGGGATAGAGGAAACTGTAATGTTCTCATTATAAATGCAATAAAAACTAATGGAATGGTAAAGGTAACCTGATCAATACTGGTATAAGAAATTAAGAGAATATGCAGACTGGGTCTATTATCTCTAGAACTACTGGACCGATTTTAATGAAATTTGATATGTACATATATCGATACAATACAAAACAAATAATCATTCAACAATTGTAATACACACTCATGATCGTGCGTAACACTCTTTTGAGTCGGAAGGAATGAAATAGCCACAGGACGAGTCAAGCCAATTGTCACAGGAAATGATAATCTGCCTTATAATTTCAAGTATGAAATCACGCTGCAAGGCCTTTGTATCTGTAAGAGGGGACCATAACCCCTATTAACCCATTTTTCCGTTTATTCTGCAACCGCTGTTTCATACCTTTCGACTCCAACAAGTGTTACGCACGATCATGCGTGTGTTTTGCAATTGTTGAATCATTATTTGTTTTGTATTGTATCAATGTATGCATATATCAAATTTCATTAACATCGGTCCTGTAGTTCTAGAGGTCCAAAGCAGCAAATTCTCTTCATTTCTTACAACAGCGTAGTTCATCTCAATAGGTTATATAGCTCTATTATTTGCCCTTTTTTTTTAAAAAAAATGTTATGTGTGCTTATATTATGGGTATCAATTGGCAACCAATTAAGAAATTGGAGTGATTGACGAAAATACATTGTTGCCGTTAGCAACCAGAAAATGCAAATATTTGAATTGGTAAAAGTAATATGATCTAGTTCAGCCAAATAGGACATCTTTATAATTTCCATATTTAATAAAATGTTCTATAGAATGGTTATAAAGTACCTTTGAGACCACCACCGTCCATGGCAACCACTTTTATTGTGTATTCGGGGTTCGTCTCCCTGTCCAGACAGCAGACAGCTGTTGAGATGACACCCGTCTCTTCGTCTATCGTAAAGATGAGTTCTCCGTTTTCGTTGACTTGATTCTGTTCTATAGAGTACTTCAAACGAGCATTCATACCTTCATTAGGATCGTCGTAGTCTGTCGCAGTCATAGTCATCACAGTCATACCTGAAAAATTGAAAGTTGTTAATTGAATGACTTTTGAGTCAAAAACAATAAATTAAAAAGAAAAGAATTATTAGTACAGTTAATTTCTTATTATTGAGTCGAATATTAATGCTAATCTTAGCGGACTATTTTTACAAATGAATAGAGATTTGAAGGATTGTTCAAAAATGTTTGAAGGTTCGTGTATGTTGGTTATAAGAGGGCGGAGCTCCCTAGAATTGAATAAAAATTTCTGCTACAATTTTTATTTTAAATATAAGTGCATGCTGAATATCGTTATTTTCCATTGTAAGTACAAAATACTAACATTTGCAGGATTAAGAGAAATTAATGAGATTTAAAAATATTTCGGACGTTCGCTATTAATCAAGTGTTTTACATCAACTTGTTTTGCATAGTAACAGTTAAGAAAGGACATTTACTTTAGAAAAACAATTTAGCAACATTGTCAGATAATTTTAAAACTTTGTATCAATGCTTAAACCACAAATAAGTTATCCAATTAGCTAAAAAGAAGCAGAAAAAATAAAAAAAAATCATTTCAAATGATTAAAAAACAAAGTTATGTGATGATTTGTAAGAATGAACATATGTTGGACTTACAAGGAAAATAAAATATCCTCCAATTGTGATTTAAAACCCATAGTTTTGTCATCTAATTCATAAGATTGGAAAAAGGAAGAAAAAAAACACATTGATGCATCTTCAAAAAAAAATATAGATGATTTGCATATTAGGAAATAATCCCTTCATTATCTTGGACAAAAAATTTGAGGAGAGAAGGATTAGCGGATTACTTCTAAGAAAATATTGAGAGAAAAAACTGAAATTTTTTATTCCTTTCATTAAGATAGAATTTATTGCTTTTTAAGAACGTTTTGAATTCTACACAGTTGAAAGACTTTCCCTTTTATCAAAACCTCTTTTCAAATGAATCAGACTATAGTTTTCATGACATAGATAGCTGAACTTATTTTTTTCCTTTCACATTAATATGTATTAATATGGGTACCGAAAGCTAATTAAGATACACAGTTTTTTGCAATTCGTCAGGTTGTTTGGATAAATGTCTAATATTTTCTATTTCATTTGATTTTTTAAAGCTTATTACAAGCAGCTTTGAAAAGATCAAACCTTTGCTCTAATATGTAAAGAATTAGCCAGCCTTAATTTACTCACGCTTATTGCAATGAGCTTTGGCATTTGACGGCTCTTAGAATAGAATAAGGGCTAGTTTTAATTATAACTTATTCCTTTCTAGTTGATTTAATTTTCAATAAGCTTTCTCTTCACTAACTCATTACTGTGAACTTATTGCAATCACAGTTAAAATAAATCAGCATAATTAAGCTACGGATTCACTATTTAGCCTAAATGTTAATGAGCTCATTGCAGTTGACCCAAAAAACTAAAAGGTTGATTCCAATTAGCTGGGCACATTGCCAAATTACGGTGGTTGCTTGCAAACATTTACCTTACGGCCTTTACATTCCATTTTCATCAGTCCTACGATCATGCATCATAATAATTACATTTTCGGTCTATCCCTATGAACGTAAGTTCAAAACATGTATACATGAATAAACACGTTTTCAAAAGCAGCGTATTAGCAAAAACATAATCAGTTTTTATTATTTTTTAACTATAACGGAATCTAAAGTTTAATCGCATGCATATATATATATATGTAATATTCGTGTTACATCACTGATATTTTTAATTGACTTTAGTTCAATTTAATATAAATCATAAGTCATTAAATTCTAATCAAGCTTTATTTAGATGACAATTGGTGACAACAGAAGTCTCACCCACTCTCCCAGCTGGAGGGGGATGGACTTACATCCAGACAGTAGTGGCGAAGCTTAGGTTGGCAACATCGTACAGCAAAAAAGCCACGCTAAAACAATTGTCCTGCATTATACACTATTAATCCAAAGGGGTGAAAAGGCCATTCATTACATTCCTTGTATTCCTACAGCTTAACGAAAATCATTTTATGCTTCCTAATATGGAAGTGACAGAGGGAAAGATTCTAAAAATAACTCCTCCTTTGAAATATAAATCTAATTATAATTCAATGCATGTTTTCAGCCTTGAATTCCCTACGAATTCCCTAGAATATCTCTACGCTTATTCTTTAACAAAGACATTTTATGAAAACGAAAGAGTTTTAATTTTTTTATTAATACAAAAGTATTATAATTTTTGTATTACATATATATACAGCTGGAATCTCATGATCATATTCCTAATAAAATTCGTTATTCCTTATTTATACTATAGTAATCACAATTATAAAGGAGCACAGCAAATTCTGTATTAATAACTAAACGTTTTGCGTAGACAGCAAGTTTTGTTAGTCTTCGAAAATTTTAATGAACTAAATGACATGACTTGCTATGGATTCGGTAAGTTTCAATGATATAAGATTGGAGCAATCAAGTGCTTTACTATAGATTCGGTAAGTTTTAATTGAAGCAATAAAGTGATTTCCTATAATTTTATTAATTTCAATGAACTAAGATTGAAGAAGTGAAATAACTTATTGTATATTCGGTAAATTTTAATGAACTAAGATGGAAGCAATGAAATGTGTTTCTATAGATTCACTTAATTTAAGTGAGCTAAGCTCTTTTTAAGGTAAGTCGCCATATAATATTTGAGCTATATTATCTCTTATTTCAGATATCATTAGTAGCTCTAGCAACTAGAAACTCGAAATGAACCCTCAAAATTCATATGATTTGTGCTCTAAATCTCCAATGGAAAGTCGATATTTATATTAATTGATTTACATAGATTCATTGAACTTCAAAAAAAATAAAATATAATGAAGCAATGAAGTGCTTTGCACTTTGAAGTGAAGTGGTTAGGTAAATTTTAATAAACCAGGATTGAAGCAATCAAGGGCATTGCTTTAGTTCTGTTAACTTCAATGAACTTAGAATGAAACAGTGAAGTATTTTACTATAGATTGCGGTAAATTTCAATGAATTAGGATTGGAGCAATGAAGTGCGTCCCTATAGTTTTGATACATTTTAATGAACTATGATTGTCGCATTTAATAGCGCCGCTATAGATTTTATTAAATTTAATTGAACAAAGTTTGAAGTAAGGAAATGGTTAATTTCAATGCACTAAAATTTAAGCAATAAAGCGTAAAACTATGATTAAAAGTTTGGGAACTCAAAACTTTGAAAATAAAGGATTTTTGTCCCATTTAGTTCGTTTACTACTAAAAAGTTCATTCGTGCAAAAGAAGTGATTTCCGTGATACATTGACACATGACGTTTACAAAATATTTGATTCAATCGGTTGTTCAACTCCTATTTCTGCTTTATTTCCAAAAAAGATATAATATTTTACATTTCGGGTGAAAACGTTTAGCCATTATTCATTCTTTAAGAAGAACATTATATGTTTTTCTTCATTTTTATAGATCACTGCACTATTTATGTATTTATTCATCAAAACTTGGCTAGAGTCTGTGGCAGGTATCATTTTCTCTCTCGCAAAGAGAGTTAAGTTTGAAAAATGTGCTCACTCACACAAAATGACCCCCAACTTCAAAAACAACTAATGAGGGAATGAAATAAAGTACAGATGGCGCTGTTTGGAAAGAATCATCATTTATATGAACAAATAAAGAGGTATAAGAAGGCACATAAAGGCTGAATGGGTCAGAAGGCACTTCAGTGAAAATATTTAGTAAATCTCTTTTGAAGCAATAATAATAATAAGAGCAGGTGATCTTGAAGAATTTCAATGCGAAAAAGTATACAACAAAAGTCGCGTAATGAACTATTATAGATCACACAAAAAAAAATAATAGCATATCATTAAGATAATGAAACTATAATATACAGCATGTTTCATTTGTACAGTAAAATACTTTTTTGTTTGTTTTAGAAGTCACTATTGCAGTTTAAGAAATACTTTATTTTTTATTAAAGAACTTTATTTTGAAATTGCCACGTAATGTATTTTTTTTTCTCGAATGTTACGGAGTTTTAATTGGGCCTCGAGGAAAAAATATGCCCGGATAACTAAAGTTTTTTTTATGATCGATATAAAAAAAACTATGGAAAAAAAACTTGTTATCTCCACTTTAAAAATCAATATATCCGGTAATTTTAAATTTTTTGTCTAATATTGGGGGTTATATACTAGTACTTGTACTTTAAACTCTTGGGAGAAATGAATAATCATGAACATCGATTCAGTAACAGAGTTTTTAATCGCAATAGTTAATTAAATTCTAATTAGCATGCCATGCAAGAAACAAAAACGATTAAATGCGGATTTTTAATGGCACAGGTACGGAGGGATTGCTTATGGAGCTTGATTTATTGAATTTGAAGTTTATTGGAACAACAAGGAATCGCTCATCAAGATTGACTAATTGAATGCGGATTTAAACGGCTAAATGAAGATTTTCACATCAAGAGTAACTTATTGAATGTTGGTTTAGGCGGCATAATGGTGGATTGATCATTAAGAATGATTGATTGAAAGTGGGCTTTAATGGCACAATGAGAAATTACACAACAAGAGGAATGCATGTTTTCACGGCAAAATTATGAATTACATATCAAGATTGACTTCTTGAATGCGGATTTTAACGGCATAATGAGATATTGCTCAACATGATTAACTAATTGATAGTGGGTTTTAATGGCAAAATTATGGGTTTCACATCAAGATTGATTTATTTAAAGTGGGTTTTAGCGGCATAACGAGATATTGTTCATAAATATTGAGTGACTGAATGTAGGTTTTAATGACAAAATGAGGGAATATTCACATCAAGGTTGATTTATTGTGTGGGTTTAGTGGTTTGGGTTTATTAATGTGGGTTTTAGCGGCATAATGAGATATTACTGAGGAAGACTGACTGATTGAAAGTGGGTTTTAATGACGAAATTATGGATTTTATATCAAGATTGATATATTTAATGTGGGTTTTAATAGTATTATGAGATATTGTTTATCAAGATTGACTTATTGAATGTAGGTTTTAATAACAAAATGAGGAAATTCTCATCAAGATTGATTTATTGTGTGGGCTTAGTGGTTTGGGTTTATTAATGTGGGTTTTAGCGGCATAATGAGATATTACTCAGGAAGATTGACCGATTGAAAGTGGGTTTTAATGACAAAACTATGGATTTCATATCAAGATTGATATATTTAATGTGGGTTTTAATATGGCATATTGAAATATAGTTCACCAAGAGTGATTCCGAGTGAATGTGGGTTTTAATGGCACAACAAGAGACTGCTGATTAATATTGGCTTGCTTTTTTTCTTTTTCGAGATTAAAAGATATTTTATGCATTCATTTGAGTGAGGAGGTGAAGAAGGTATCATTTTCAATAATAAATTCAGTAAAATATTTAGCATTTCATATGAATATAGATTGCTAATTCTCAATATGCACATTATTAAGCCTTTAAGGGGCTGCCCAAATATTACGTTACCTTATTTTTTAGCTATATGAGCTCACAAAAAAGTTTGACCAAATAGTTACCTATTTTATTTTACAACCGTAGTTGAACAGCAAACCCAAGTTTTGGGTTTATGATTACTATTGTTCAACTCCATAGCCTTGTAATCCAGAAGACAAGGGAACTCCTGGATCAGGTATTGGGAGAAATATGCCTTCGTGAAGGACTTTTTTGATGAAACTAAACCGCATTTACGTAGCATGAGGAGGAAAATCACGAAAACCTTCCTAGGCACTAGGGTTGGTGCAACCCTGATGCGGAATTCGTATCGATCAGCCATCCCTGGGATTTGAACCCGGTTCACCTGATTGGAGGGCGAGCGCTCTATTACCTGAGTCATCACGGATGTCGTAAAAAAACTCTTAATCGGTAGCTAGTTAGCCTTTTCGTTGAATAAGAAAAAAACCCACGAAAACCTCTCACGTTAAGCCCGACTGCACCAAAAATCTGTCTTCAGTACATTACAAAGTGTAGTAGTTATATAATTAAAACATTAAAAGTCCTTTGCTATTTTCCTTATCAATAATCACTTATTGATTAAAAATACTTTTAGTGAATCAATAATTGTGGCTGATTGTGTTTCGAAAATTATGCAAAAACAAATATGTGATTCTTTTCTTAATTAAGGAAATTATGCAAAAGTTTTTTTTTACTTCTCTCGCCTTGCTTTGTGAAAGAATGCGAGTACTTTTATTTTCTTCTTTCTTCAAAAGGAACAAAAAAAAATAAATAAATAAATTAACATCGTAAAAAAAAAAATGTCGTTTTTAAGAAGTGCAAAATACTTTTACGCAGTAATTTTAATCTCTTCTTTCGCATTCATGAGTTTTTTTTTTTTTTTTCCATGCACATTATAACGTTTTAACGATGAGTTTTGTTTTGAAAAGATACTTTTTTATTTCGAAAGTAGTCATAAAATTTTAATCGTTTAATGACAAGAGGAGAATTACATTTATAAAAGAAAATGTTTCGCTTCACTAATTCAAAAAGAATAGCTATAGAAGAACATGCTTTTAAAAAAAAAGTAACGCTGAAAGGTAATTTTTCCATATATTGTGAAGAAAATTAATAAAACTATATATTTTTTTTTTAAAGTTTGGAACAACATTTTGAGATAACTAAATTATTAACAAAGAATTACTTCAATTTTTATATTTAAGTGTAGCTATTATTTTAAAACAACTAAAGCTGTTGAAAGAATTCTTCATACCTTTAACTGGGGGGAGGGGGATGATTTCAAACTAAAGTTGTGTCATTTGATTGTTCATTATTGTATAGATAATCATCCAGGAAAATAATACAAAATACCGATCATTTATGAATTTATGCAATATATCCCTGTTAGACTAGATATTAAGCGATTTCTTTTACGAATAATTTTTTCCCTTTTTTTCTATAAAAAAATCCCCTCAAGTTTTTACAGATAAAAAATATAGTTTACAGTGTTACAGAAAAAGAGAAACAAAACTTGAAAAGTCGAGGCACTTTTGACTAAATTACTGCTGACATTATCAGAAACCACATGAAACAAATTAAATTCATCCGCTATAATATTGATGAAATATGGAATATTTGTAAGCGCCAATGTTTAAAAAAAATTTGATTAGAAAAATTATGATTTTACTCTGTAAATTAATTGATTTAATTTAGGTAAGTTCAACGTCGGCTAACACCCCTTTCAGCTATCAATTTTAAATATTAAAACGGTCTTTCAAAATCTTTTATTCTTCTGCTGTATGGCGTTGCCAGATACAAACCGGTTTCTTTTCTATGACCGGATAGTTTAGAAAGCTAAGTCACTTTTTTTAAATTTTTTTTTTTATAACCGTCGTTGAACAGTCAACCCAATTTTTTGGATTTACAACTATTAATGTTCAACTACGTTGTCTTATAATTTTAAACCAAATCCAGAAGATAAGGCTAACTACTGGAACAAGTATTGGGAGAGATTTGCCTTCGTGGAGGACTGTTTGATGGAGCTAACCCGCATTTGCGTGACATGGAGAGGAAAACCTTCCAAAGTTAGCTTGACGGCAAAGGGACTCTAACCCATGATCCGTTTACCACTGAGAATATTTTACGTCAGCACTGTGGTCGATGCAAGCCGGATGTCAAACTCGTCGCATCCGGCTCGGTCGTCGGGCTACCAAAGCAGGGGAGCCATCCCCTTCGTAGAGGATCAAAATTACAATGGCATGTCTTCGGACCATCCTCAGGGATGTTTCCCAGACGGTTGCCAATAGAGCCTATGTTACGTCGCACTAGAGCTGCCCATTGTGCAGCTCTAGTGCTCTTAATTGAAGTAAAAATGCTTAATGTGCAAATTGCCAGTAGGTTTTCTATTTTTTTCCACCCAAGAATTTTTATAAATTTTCATATAATTATGAAAGGCAAGTTGTATTACCTGCTGTCCCATTTTCTGTCACATTTCCCGTGTAGATGGCATAAGGAAAGAAAGGAGAATTGTCATTGATGTCTTTCAGATTGACCAGGACATCGGCATAACCCACGAGACCATTGCCTCCTTCGTCTTCGGCAAACACAGTGAATCGCCACTGGGATCGACCGTGGGGCAAATCTCGATCCAGAGGTTTCAAAACATAGATCTCTCCAGTTGTTGTGTTGATTGCGAACTTGCTGTTGGCCGGATCCTGATCGTCCACGCCTTGTCCTGTCAGGAAGTAAACAATATCCGGTTTACGGTCCCGGTCACCATCAGTCGCTGTCACCTGTCAGTATAAATGGTTAAGTTAGAAATTAAAACAAATGCGTATATAAAGTTTGTAGAAAAAAAAAAGGAATGAAAAATAAAAGGAAGAACGAAGAAAAAAAAAATGGAAGAAAGCTGCTTTTGCTTTTTGATAGATTTCTTTAAACGCTCAAAGCACTGCACTTTTTCAGAATAGGTAGAAATAGAATGGATCAAGCTAAGAAAGTTTTCAGTTGCTTCAACTGGTTAATAATATACTTAAGATTTGAGGGCACTTTAAGATCTATTGATTCCCACGCAACAATTTTACCTTTGGTCCTTTAAGAAATGCACCGAAGGACAAATATTGGGACGTCAAGATTTTTTAATATTGGTCCTAGAAAGGTCTATATTAAGATCTATTGATTTCCAAGCAAGAATTTTACCCTTGGTCCCAGTTGGGTTCCAAATTAGATCAATATGGGTCCTTTAAGAAATGCACCGAAGGACAAATATTGGGTTGTCAAGATTTTTTAATATTGGTCCTAGAAAGGTCTATATTAAGATCTATTGATTTCCAAGCAAGAATTTTACCCTTGGTCCCTGTTGGGTTCCAACTTAGCTCAATATGAGTCCTTTAAGAAATGCACCGAAGGACAAATATTGGGATGTCAAGATTTTTTAATATTGGTCCTAGAAAGGTCTATATTAAGATCTATTGATTTCCAAGCAAGAATTTTACCCTTGGTCCCAAATTTGCTCAATATGCGTCCTATAAGAATATGCACGAAGGACCAATATTGGGATGTCTAGATTTTTTAAATCTTGGTCCTAGAATGGTGGATATATAGGGCCTACATAGGCCAATAAAGACCCTATATTGGCTATGTAATGGATATAAAATATCGGGTGAATCTGAAAATTCTATATCGGGCCAATATCGGCAAAACAACGGTTCTTTGAACTCTCATTAAAGAAGATTCATGAATATTAGCCAAATGAGGACCCAAGTATTTTGCTGCTAGGGTCATGATTTAAAGAGACTCTAGATATGCTGTTATTTACTAACCAGTAAGTTACGAAATAAAACACCAGAATAAAACTTTTTTAGACGGATTAAATTTCTTAAGTGTGAAAAAAAAATGATAGGGGGAAATATTAATAATCAAAAAAATAGCTCAGAAAGTGGTTTAAAGTTTGATCCCCTAAAGGTTTCTATGTGGTACGATTTGTATGAATTATAACAAAAACTTTTTTACGCGCTATTATAAAAATTCTTTATTAAGAAAAAACTTTCCGAAAAAAATCATTTTTATTATTTATCATAACTATTAATTGTTTTGAATGAAAAAAAGAGTTATTAAAAAATGGGTTGAATTTTTCCGAAGAAATAATAAAAAAGGGATTATTTTTTTGTTGAAGATAAAACCAAAGATAGATGAATGTAATCTTTAGTGCAATAAATAGATGATATAATTAGGTTTAAGATTAATTTTGTAATCCATTTTGAATGTTTAATGGGACAAAGTGACCTTTAGAGAAATGCTGGAAGCGAATAGTCCGTAATCTGCTTAGAAATGTAAACATTGTATTTACATTTGAAGCTTCAATCGAATTGTAATGGTGCTCAGTACTTCGTTATACTAACTCTAAGCTGTATTTACGAGCGCATCCTTTAAAACCAATTGTGGTTTTCCATTGATGAGTTCAATTAAAAACATGACTTTTACAACTACTTTTGTGAAAGTGCTTGTTAAAAGACTGGATTGGAAAAAAAAGCTCATCGGTAGATCCTATTTTTTATTTTAAAAGAAAATAGCCAAAAGTTTAGAGGAAAAAAAATTATGTAAAAAGTTCACCAATAAGTTCTAATGGGTAATGACCGTGAATGACCGAAATCGAGAAAATGTCGACTTTCACTAATGAATGTCAACAATCACATAGTTGCTTTGATAGATGTCCGAAATATTTGTTATATCCGATTCGATATTAATTTATTCGCTGCTATTATTATATTTATTCAATATCTGCTGAGAATAGATTATGAGAAACCTTAGTGCTCGGAGTATCGGTTAAATGCATACTGGGCAGTGGCACATGACCTTAAAAGAACATTGATGCAGGGCGAATCAGGCAAATGTATACCAGACAGTGGCACTTAACTAGACCTAGACGGATATTCACAAAAGCGACTATGTGATTGTCAACATTCACCGGGTGGAAGTCAACAATCACCGATTTCGGTCTTTCACAGTAACTTACACAACTAGTAGAGGACTGAAAAGTTGTAAATAAGACATTCTCTAATTTTTTAAAAAATTGTTTTGAAGTTTATTATCTTTGATCATCTTTGACAAATTATCTTTGTCAAATTATCTAGAATTATCTTTGTCAAAAATGTTACATGAATTGGGAAAAATCAAAAGGAAGAAGAAACTTTTTTGATTTATTTTATTCATAATTATATGTTCCATTAACAAATTTTTTTCTCAAGAAGAAAATTTTTTTAAAATAATTATAACTTTTTTAACTTCTCAAAATTTGGTCGTTTTTCGTAGGTGCGATGTAAAAGAACCATAATCCTTTTTCTGTCTCAAAAATACCCTTAATATATAAATATTTTTACAAAATATAAATACTGGAGTCAATAAAATAATCTCGTAGCTTTGGAAGAAGGAAAAAAAAAGAATAATTACTGTTAATTTTACATAATGCCTATAACGAGGTAGGGTCAAATGCGAATAAAAGATTTACAGTGAATAAAAAAAGACAGGAAAAAGGCATTAGACATAAGTAAAAAAAAAACTTTTTAAAATTCCTAAGAGATAATATAATTTATGGGTATCATTAATAATCACTTCCTTGCATTGTGAGGTGAAATATGAGATAATAAAGAAAAACAAAATATCGTAATAAATAGAATTATGTCTTTTAGGTACGGTTACAGTTTTTTTTATGATACCAAGTCATTGATTGAAGAAACACGATTATGTCCTTAGCGCACCTGAAATTCTGATATTTACTTTGGAATTTAAAGTTAAAAGAAAGAATTTACGAAATATCAATACTTATCCTGTCGAATTCGCATTTCAAAGTCGTCAAAGGAAGGGATTTTAAAGACAGCTGCCGCCATTTACAAATGTTTACACATGAAACTGTCTTTTAAAACATGTTTAATTAACTATCTAATAGAATTGATTGCTTAAAAGTAAACAGCAAGTCATGTTTCAGTCAGTGATAAGTAACGCATTTTGTTTAATAAGCGTATTCATCTCTGTAAAGCAGTCAAATGTTAATACACGTTCTTTGCAGATTATAACACAGAAGAGTACTGAATTGCGAGAAAATCGCCAAGGGTTCGAAATATTAACTCCTTTACTGTTTTCTAATTAGGTTTTTAAAAGATGATTAAAGTCTGATAAAATTTTTGTACATACTATTTAGAAACGTCATGTTTTCAATTTTCAGAAATACGAGATATAAGTTTCTCGTTATTTATATCAAAATGTAAAGCATGCTCTTTGAAGTATTTCTCAAACTTTACGAATCAAACTTGGTTATTTCATTGAAGAAGAAAATAGTGTGACTATTTATTTGTCCAAATGCGTTTTTTTAATTTATTTTCTAAGCCTAATATTTTTCGATGTTGAATCGTTAATTCGCGTAGTTAGTATGTAGGCCTTATTAGCAATTCAACTATTTATTTCTACGAATGCTTTTTTCTTAAATTTATTTTTTAAGCCTAACGTTTTTCGACGTTGTATCGTTTATTCGCGCACTTATTTGTAGGCCTTGCAATTCAACTATTTATTTCTACGAATGCTTTTTTGTTAAATTTGTTTTTTAAGCCTAACATTTTTCGACGTTGTATCGTTTATTCGTGCACTTACTATGTAGGCCTTGCAATTCAACTATTTATTTCTACGAATGCTTTTTTGTTAAATTTGCTTTTTAAGCCTAACATTTTTAGACTTTGAATCATTTATTCGCGCACTTCCTATATAGGCCTTATATGCAACTCAATTATTCATTTCTACGAATGTTTTTTCCTTTTTTTTAAGACAAACAGTTTTCGACGTCTTTTTCCCCCAATGTCCACACGTATTAACATCCGTCATTTCAGGCATCTACAGGGCGATTTTGTTGGCCTCTCTTTAAGGGGCACCATATTAGGTGGGCCAACGTCGCTCCCACAGTAAGGACAGATAGTACAGAGAAGGAACGAACATCCATGCCTTGCCCGGGATTCGAACCCGGAGCCTTTCTGATGCTAGGACAGTCCCCTTCCCCCTACACAGGCCGGTCGGCAAATTTTTTGACGTTGAATCGTTTATTTGCGCAGTTACTATGTAGGCCTTATATGCAATTCAACTATTTATTTTTACGAATGCTTTTTTATTTTTTAAATCTAACATTTTTCGACTTTGAATTGTTTATTCGCGCATTTACTATGTAGGCCTTATTTGCTATTAAGAAATTTTATTATCTAATTGGGGCTCAAAACTACACGGGAACTCTTAGGTTAGATAACGCAACCGACTTCCCTTCGGAGGATTTTTGAAAGGAAACTCTGTAATTATTTCCCTTACATAGCGATTAAAACAACAAAACCCTTTTATGATTAGTTCGAACGCATTCAAGGGTTCTCAAGCTAATTACATTTAGCTACTAATTACTATTGTTACACAATAAAGATAGTTACATAAGTATTTAAGTGCTTTAACTAAGTTCCAAGGACAACAATCAAGGGAAAGGTCAATTTATGTTAATTATGTTTTTCTTTTTTTAAAAAAAATAAATATTTAGGGATCATTTTAAGCATTTTTCGATGCATCGTGACTCCTCTGATTAGTAAGGCAATTTGAGAAGCTAGTTAAAATACCGAAAAATGGGCGAAAGGTTTCGTTTCGGAATGAATTAGTAAGGGAGATATGCTAGATAGTATGAGAATACATCGCTTATTGTAATTTTTTAAGACTAATTTTATATCCTTAATTAATGTAATTGAGAATGCATGAATTATGTGCATAAGTTATGTTTCGTCTGATCATAATTTTATAAGGTTCATTAGAGTTGAAAATTTAAAAGTGCAATTAATATTAACAGTGACGGGCCAGAGAAAATAGTCATGACAAACCCGTGAATCATAGTTTTAGACTTTAGCAACAACAAATGATCATTCGATTACTAGAATATTTTTGACCTAACCTCGAATACTGTAAGTATTTTTTAGACTTGGCAGAGAAAGATATAGCTTACGAGTCAACCAGTTATCATGAGGATTCGAACTTGGAACAAACTTTCTATCTATCAGCACTACTGTCTGATCATTAGATCAAAAGTTATTCTTTCTACTGCACATAGAATACGGTTTCTAAAGTGACACTTGTTATCATATAGTTATATTTTAGAGAGTTTTGATACTGAAGTCACACACTCTGCTGATAAAATGTGCAATTTATTAGCTTCATTGAAGTAAGTGTACAATACGCCAAAAGAAAAGGATCACCCTGAATAACATTTGATCTAATGATTCACGTTCTGAAACTCAATCTTAATGGCTCGAGGAGGTGACTTCAAATAAGCTAATAAGTGCAGACGATATTTTTAGTTATGAAATCAGACACGAGAGCGGACTTTCTCTGAATAAACATAGCTTTTTTTTAAAGTATACAATTCTTTGCATCACTTAAAAGAATATAATTTTACATGATAAAATACAAAATTTGAGTAAAATCGGTTAAATAGTTCCTGAGAAATTAAATTTAAAAAAAGTCAGATAGCTAAAATTCGATTTCTCATGAACTGTTTAAACCGATTTTACACAAATTTTGTATTTTAGAAGTCCAAATCGGTCGAAAAAAGGTATGTTTATTCAGAGAAAGTACGTCTTTGCGTCTGATTTCGTAACTTAAAATATCGTCTGCATTTATTAATTAGCATATTTGGAGGCATCCTCTCGAACCATTAAGATGGAGTCCTTGAACATGAAGATCCGATCATTGGATCAAAAGTTATTCAGGGTGGTCGGTTTTGTTTTTTTGCGCTCTGTACATTGTTTAAAAAATACCCTTAACTTAGGTTTATAGTTTCTTTTTGAGATATTGTATTTTACTTTGTTGCTAAAGGGTAGGAATTGTCATTAATGTCGTTTTCTTCAGAGCAAAATTTGATGTTGCTTGCAGTCATGATGAGAGGTGGAAGATATAATGAAGTTAGTCCATGAATTATGCAACCGACATGTTGCCTGATTGAATAGCAGAGACAGCTCATTCCCTAAAGGATTCTATTAACAACAACTCAACACGCGAGTAATATCAGTTGTACGTTCGTTTTCTCTCTCGATGAACTCAGAACTGAATTGACAAGTAACTGTTTCTAGTTAATAGGTTCATTTCGATGATACAATGGTCACGAATCTCATTCACTCATCAAATGTTTTATTTGAAGCGCTTCAATTAATGCTTTCTATTTAGCATCATAAAATTTCAATGACGCTTTCTTTCAAAGGAAATATAGTTTAGTAAACAAATCACACGACAGTGATTGGTGGAAAAAATAGATAAATAAAAATACAATTAGTTTAAAAAAATTATACCGGTAATTAACGCTGCCGTTTCATGGTGGGCACTTTCCTGTAAACTGATTGGATAGTTCCACTTATTACCTATTATAAACTACCGATAGCATAGTTCCATTTAGACATATTATAAACTACCGAGTCAAACTGAAGACATTTTTTACATTACCTTGTTTAGTTTAAGAAACCTGGATTGCTAATTTTTTAATATTTTTTGTCGTTAAAGTCTAATATCAGTATCTAAAGTTTTATAGTCTGAAAATTTAATTTCAATTATTAAAAATGGTAGTGGGTTGGGATTTTCGCAAACGGGTCTGAGATTTTAATACCAATTTTAACTAGATAAATTCCAATTAAACAAATTGGTTAATTAGTGTATATTTTAACACTGGATTCTAATAACGCTTGGCAGTTTGGTTGTTTACGAAAGTCCGCCAAAGTATAAAATGCAGATATATTACTAGGGAAGTATAATTTTAAAGCAATTTAATAAAAGCTCTGTTGTTATTCGAAGGAACCGAACTGATAAGAATCCAATTTAAATTTAAAATTCATTAGATTTTCCACCAGAATAAGAACTGATAAACGAATTTTTCTAATTCTAAGCCAGTAATTAAGTTTTTTTTTTGGCATTTTGATTCTTTTTTAATTGTCTAATTTTTATCTTATTAATTCTTTTGTCAAAAAGTCCCTTTTGTTAAAAAAAAATTGGGTCAAAATTAAATCAACCCAAACATTTTCAACTTTATTCCTTCACAAACATGTCAAAAAAATTAAAAAAAAAAAAAAAAAAAAGAGTAACGTGCTAAAGCAAATTATCACTTATAACTTTCATCGAGGTAGCGCTTCAAATATTACTTTAGTTTGTATAATAGGCTTTGATGCGCGTTTTATTGCGCGGACAAGGCGGAACTGAAACGCACATAAATGAGCTTTATTGTTTTCCAATTTTGTAAAGTAAACTTAAGAAATCCCCGTTTATTTTTAATAATTGCATAAATTCTCAAAAACACAAAAATGAGTAATGTTTAAATTTGAAAGTTGCTTAATTTACTGAAATCTCATTTTGAACCTTTATCCACTCAACTCAATACAAAAATTTACATAACTTTTGTCCGAAGTCTTATAAGACAAACGTTTTAGGTATAAATGGAATGTTCTTCAATCAGCTTTCAAGTTTTGTAGTTTTTAAGATATCTAAAAACATTTACACGTTTATTGTTATTCTAAAACAGGGTCTTATTTATTTCTTCGAATATTTTATTTCTCACTCTTGGGATTTGAATTGAAATTAATTGCTAAACATTTAAATTTCGATGGAGTGTTAAATAGCACCATTTCTGCAAAATAGTACTCAAACTCGGTGTATTCCATAAATAATCTATATAATATCAGTCCTCTTTTGTATTGCCAGCTCCTCTAATCTTTCTTATCTCTTCCTTTCCTCTCAATTACCACTCTCTTAAGAATGAACGATACTTATTTGAAAACCGCGATTTAATTATCGCGGGTTTCGCTTTCATAAACTTTTTTTTAGGAGAACCTGAGAAAGTAGAAACGGATACCCATTAAACTGTCTTTGCATTCTATTTTAAGGACGTAGAATGGTCTCGACGCAGTTTTACGATCTATGAACGAGTCGGAATAAATTAAAATAAGTTTATTTTGATGGGTCATTCCGCAAAGGGTGTTAAGACACAAATTATTAATTCATCTCCTATTGGGTGAAACATTATAACGAGTATTCGCTCACAAAACTTAGAGCTTAAGCGTTTTCTGCCGGAAAGATTATAATCTGCCTGAATAGACTATGCACTTGGTTCCAGAGAACTATCACATTCTTGTAAAAGATCTCTGTTCTTTACGCAATCCAAAGACTTTATTTTAAAAGACCTCGTTTTAATAATCTCTTTGGCTTCACTTTAGAAATATCACTTTATTTTTCTATACTCTTGTTTGGTGTTTTAAATTTAATATTTTTTTTGTTGATAAGGATATTTGCTGCTTTCGTAACTACCTCATTTCACTTTTATTTCAAAACTAACTGTTAATTTTTTTATTTAGAAATTTATATTCTTATTTATTTAGTTCTTTGGGTGATTCCAATAAACTATATTGATTTTCTGGTAAATTGGGCAAACCGTATATTACAATCTAGATATTAGTAAATTGTGTATTTTTAGCCTGCTAAAACCAGGTCTAATCAAACCCAGTTAGTTAAATCCAGAAGGATCACTAACTTTTCCACCTGTAACAGGCAAAAACTGGGTCTAACCAATCCTAATTAGTTTAGGCTCCAAGCCAATATCTATAATGTACAATATTATCTAGGCAATGGACTTTAATTCTAAAATTACGTCAGTGTAAGGAGTCCTAATGTCGAGCGAGACTCGTAAGTACTACTAACAATAATTGTAAGTACATTCAGCAACACTTTTAAGCATTACAATTTGAGGAGAAATCGGTCAACGTTTATTTATATAATACCTAATAGCGTATAAACATATGAAACGTAAGCTCGAGCTTTACTTAGCTTAGTTAGACTTGATTTTAGACGCTTTAAAAGGCTGTTAACCGTGAAGGACCGAAATCAAGAGAATGCCGACTTTCATCAGTGAATGTCAACAGTCGCTTTAATGAATGTCTGAATGATATCTGATTTGATATTTATTCGATATTTTAATGTCTGCTGGGGATAGATAAAAAAAAAAACATCAGTGTTAGGAGTATTGGTTAAATGCATACTGGGCAGTGGCACTTGAGTTTAAAAAAACATTGATGTAGGGCATACCAGGCAAATAGGGTCAGAGTTTTGTACATATTGTTTTCATTGTATTACGACAATTTCCGTAACAACCTCGTTAAATAAATAATGATAACAATGTTAAATAAATTTTTCACAATTTCAGATTCAGTTAAAATTTGTGAAGTTCAAATTAAATCTTTATTAAAAACGAAATCCAAATAGTCTCAAAACACGGCAAAAGAAATTCCACATGATAACTACATATTAAATTCAGTTTTGTGACAAGCTGCGTTAAGAAAAAAAGTTCTATGATATTAAGTTCATTTATAAGCCACGGCAAAAGTAAAAATTTCAAAAGCGCATGTTTATTCTTTTTTTTCCTCCCCTTCTAGGGTAAATATAAATCTTTTTTTCCCTCTCCAAACAGGTTTTGATCATAAAATTTCAATCATAAAGAATGAACTTGCTTAAAATTCTACGTTGATTTTCTCCGACGTTAGCATTTCTTCTTCTGTGTCCCCCAACTTATTTTATATTCCGATTATATTATCTTCTCTTTTTTCCCCTGTCCAAAACCACTATTTTCCCTCTTTTAACATATTTCATTTTGACACTAAGCGGAGCTTCAAAAATCACTCCTTTGTGCACATTCGATTAAGAAGTCCGTCTTGATCAGCATTTTTACCTTATTTTTATGCCATTTTTATACCTTTTTTTTTCTCCTGCCATACTGGAATTTAATCAGACCCATTTTCCGAGAGATTTAGCTTCAAAGACCGCTGCGTCACAATTTACTTTCAAAATGACTAATACTAAGTGCATTAAAGGTACTAAATGAATTTTGAGTTTGTTAAACTTGAATTATATTGAGTTGCTTGAAAAATTAATTTTCTTCAGTCTTTATAGTATGCTGCAAAGTTTGAACATAGCTTTATGATATTAATCAGTAATCTTAATAAACGTAAAGCTGCTTTAAAATAAACCACGATTAAAAAATAAATAAATAAAATTAACAAAAAACGCGCAAAATTACATTTAACGATAAAGATGATAGTGTGGAAACCTAAATGGAATCGTAGAACAAAGAATTTGAAGGCTACTTCAAAAATAAAACTTGCAGGCGATTCTAAATTACTTTGGCAATTCGCCAGATGTTGCTTTAAAACTTTAAAATGAAAAAGAGGAAAAAATGATCGCCGAAAGTCGATCATAGATTACCCATTGGCAAAATGGTTGTCTAATTTTTTTTCCAAGCTTCAACTCTAACCTTTGGTAGCGTGTCAATCAGTTTAAGACACTCTTTATCTGTGGTATTCATTAAATTAGCATTGAAAACGATACAGTTTAAACTGTAGGTTAGAATTTCTGATTCTTAATTAAAACAAAATTATCGTTCAAATGATGAAATTCTCTTTTATTCACAACTCAAGAAGTATTTATGGGATCTCTCTGGTCCCATATCTCAAAAATAAACTCACCACCTTAATGCATAACAAAATTAAAAGTGAAAGAAAGAATTTTTAAAAAAATTATCCAACAGCAGCGGTCGCCATAGCAACTCATGCAAAGACGACGCATGCGCACTGTTTACTATTACTCTTGAACACAGTTGAAAAGTGTGATAACGCCCAAATAAGATGAGCACGCCATCAAATCCAAAACAAGACCCATTTTGCCAATGGGTAATAAATTTAAAGTAAAGATCTTTTTTAACCAAAAATATATACGGTTGATAATATTTGTATATTAACCTCATTAAAAGCAATATAATTTATCCGTAAAATTTTAAGAACATTAAAGAATTTTGAAATGAATCCGTTCTGTCTGCGATCCCCCTCCCTCAAGTACTCATTTAAGAAATTTCATCGATTCTTAACTCGAATGTTATTACTTTTGTCATTATTTCGATTCCTAAGTACTCTTAGAAAGAATGACGAAACTAGTTGCAGATAGCACATGGAGAAGCATAGATAGCAGATTCGAGCAGTTCAAGCAAGATACTAAATATGTGTGTTTATTTTCATTTCTTTACATGTATTACTTACATTCCTTACATATTTCTGTTATTACTGATGATCTATCTTGATTTTATTGCAAAAATGAAAGCAGTACATAGAAAATTTAAATTAATCGTCTATTTTAAGATGTTAACAAAAAAGATTTTAAGTGATTATTTAAAAAAAAAAAAAACCCTCATTCATTTTATTGATTTTAGAAAAGGATAGAATGCTGCTAAAATTCTTTTTTTTTAGTTGATTGCAAGTAGTTGGTTTGTTATTTACTTTATTATAAGCTATGATTAAAAATAATCCCTTTGGTTTTTTTATAGCAAAAAATAATAGTTTGTTGACTACTTAAAATGATTCTACGTTTCTGGTCGAATTATAGGTAGGAGGCTAATTAAAAATTACTTGGTTGATCACATAAAATTGATAGTTATGTGATTTTCTAAAGTAAAACCTTACTTTTAGTTATTTAAGTTAAATAAAAGTTTGGCTGATTAAAAAAAAATCTTATTTTTAGTTGACTATAAACAAGCAATAGTTATGAGACTAATTATAAAAATCATCATATTTTGTTACCTACAAAAGTTAGGTTGCCTAAATAATAATCAAAAGTTTGGTGGTTTTTGGTTGTTTACAAAAAATGAAAGTTGATACCCTTCTCTACTTCTGTTTGTTTAGTAAAGTATGATAGTCAGATGACCAATTAAAATGACGACCTTGTTTTTGATTGATTTACAAAAAGTAATAGTTGATAATTTTCTCTACTTTTAGTTCCTTGGCAAAAGTAATTAAAAATTCCTCACTTTTGGTTGATTACAAAAATATAGTTGGTGGATTAACAATCAATCGGGTGGTTTTTGGTTGTTTATAAAAAAATGGAAGTTGATTCCCTTTTCTACCTTTTATTGTTTACAAAAATTTGATAGTCAGGTGACCAATTAAAATGATGTTCTTGTTTTTGTTTGATTTACGAAAAATAATAGTTGATACTCCTCTCTACTTTAAGTCCTTGCTAAAAGTAATTAAAAAGATCCTCACATTGGGTTGATGAAAAAAAATAGTGTCGGGTGATTAAGAATCAAAAGTTGGTGGTTTTTGGTTGTTTATAAAAAAGAGAAATTTGATTCCTTTCTCTACTTTGGTTGTTTAAAAAAATTGATAGTCAGGTGACCAATCAAAATTATGCCCTTAATTTTGATTGATTTACAAAAAGTAATAAGTTATACTCCTTTCTACGTTTAGGTTTGGTTTCAGGGGACCAATCAAATTTTTTATTGTGAATATAAGTGATATACTCTTCGCTAATTTTAGTCCCTTACCCAAGGTAATTAAAAAAATTCTCACTTTTGGTTGATCACAAAAAGTATAGTCTGGTGATTAACAATTAAAAGTCGGGTGCTTTTTGGTTGGTCATAAAAAATATAGTCTGGTGATTAACAACCAAACGTCGGGTGATTTTTGGTTGGTTATATAAAAATGATTGTCAAGTAACTAATTAAAATTCTTTGATTATGCCCGGTTTTTGATTATTTACAAAAAATAATAGTTAATACCTCTCTTGACATTTGATCATTTAAAAAAAATTATTGTCATGCGACCATCTAATAAATTAAAACTCTTTTTTATTACTCACAAAAAATGAAAGATGGATAACCAATTGAAAAAAAAAAGTGATTAGAAGAAATATGGATGAGTTTTTCCATGTAAAGGTTTGTCTTACTACACCTTGAGCACACTCTTGGGTATTCCCTCTGCGTCTTCTTCGAGTATGGTCGTTATATAGGAGGGCTGTTCGAACTTTGGTGGAAGATCGTTGATGTCTTTGATCCTCACGATTACGAGTGTGCTGGATTCTCTCAATGTGTCAGACGCTACCAGCGTCAGGTTGTACTGTTTCGTTCAGCGACAGAAAGAAAAAGAAACAAAAATCACATGCACGGCATGCAAAAAGAAAATAAAGGCTACAGGAAAAAAAAAACTTAAATAATAATTTAGAATGCAACATGCTATCTCTTTCATCATTGAGATGTAGTATGACATGGGTTCTCTACCATATTATGCTGAACTTTTGATAGATCTATTAAATTAGTGATTTCCAAACCGTCGATCGCGAACTGCTAGTAGCTCATGGGGATTTTAAATACATATAATTTAAATAATGACTTAAATGTACAAACAATATCGGCCACAAATATCAAGAGCATACTTATTTGAAACATGAATATATTTTGTTTCTACATCTTTCACTTGAAATTCATGATAATAATTGTGAACTGTTTCTTTATTGACGCTTGTATACATTGTAGGCTAATTAAAAAAAAAAAATTGCTTCTTTGCAAAAGTGATAATTTTGCAATGTTCTAGACTTATTGGAAAGTTTACACCATTTCTTATTCATCCGGACAATTTTAGGCTAAATACAATCATCCCAATATGCCCTCAGGCTACTAATTAGGCAAAACGGTATAAATTATCATAGCGTTAGGGAAAATGGAATGAAAAGCAGTGTTACATGTAAAAAGTTAGATATTCAATCATCAATTTTCTGATTTTTTAAATATAAATATAACCCGAGATAGAACCCCGTAGCAGACTTCATCTCAATGATCTAAACAAATAAATACGAGGAAAAACAAAATTAAGTGGGCGTGTCCAGGCAGGCAGCATTCCAACTGAAAAGGAAAGGTATGTAGGTAGAACAACAACAATGGAATGGACCTGTAGGACACGCTTGGGCAGGTTCCTGTCGTCCTCCTCCGTGATCTGTGTCTCGTAGGTGGGTCTGTCGAACATCGGAGGGTTGTCGTTGACATCCTTGATGTGTATCACCACTGTCGTGTGGTTCTCGTTCAAGTTGTCCGAAGCTACTAATCGCAGTTTGTACTGTAAACACACACATATTTCACCATTATACACCCAAACATATACTGCCAAATGGTAACATGACATACCATTTACTTTTGCTAATATATACCATACTTACCGTTTTACCTATAATATAAAGGATGTTAATATACTTTTACAATTATGTGCAACTACTGAATTTAAATTTTGTTTATTGCAACTTAGCTATTATATTATATCTATACAACTTATGTTATTAATATTATAACTTTACAACTTAAAATAAAATCAAAGCTGCCCCTGTTTCAAAGGAATTAACAGTTAACATAAATCTAAGAATTTACAGAATTATTAATCTGGGGAACAAATTTTTTGTTCGATTATACAAGTACTTGATCTTGCCAAATTTGGGCATACGGATTTCATATCTGAACTTAGTTTTGCTCCTAAAGCTACAGATTTTTGTTTTAAATTAAATTTTTTTCTAATTTTTTGTCGTTATATGTAAGTTTAAAAACGTTATATATAATTGGGGTTCAAATAAATATTGTGACAAACTTGTAGACGGAGTTTTGGCACATCAGCAGGATTAAAATTGCATAGGAACCCGTGTTCGGAAATGCATTAAATGCGGCTAGGGGTACTTCTCTATTATGAACTGTTCATAAGAACACGACGAAATAGTTCATCATAAAGAAGAGCCCCTAACATTGTATGATAACTCCTTCGGACATGCGTACCAAAGCAATTTTAATACCGGTGATGTGCTGTAGCTCCCCTAGAAGTTTGTCGCAACGTTTACGCTACCCCTATACATAACGTTTTTAAACTTGTACATTTGGACCAAAAATATACTGATAATGTAATTAAAAAGCGTAGCTTGAAGAGAGAAATTGATGGCAGATTAGAAATCTGCGATACGAAAGTATCTAAGATCTGCTAAAAATCTCAAGCCACAAAATGTTTTTTTTTCCCTTTGTAATAAACAACAATTTGTTTTAATATAGTTTATTTTATACTCAAGGAAGCATTTGTGCGAATTATTTGAATGAAATTTAAATCAGTTAAAAATGTGTAAATGAATAATTGGAAGTTAGGGACATACAAGAGAGATGTTCTAGTTCGCAAATCTTCTATTTTTTTAAAAACTTTATTGACATATTTTTAATTAGACTTTTCAAATCTTGCGTAGGGATATATTGATTAGAATTTCGATTTTAAATAATATTTTTTTCTTTAAAAAAAATCTTCAGGAAAAAAAATTTTTGTTTCTTCCTTAATTTAAGTTTTTCATGAGCCTTACAAAATTATTTTACACAACAAAATTATAAACAGCACAAAAATGCAACATGTACATTGTTTTTTTTTAAACGTAATGCATTATAGATATTGAATCTAAGAGATCAATGTCTTCAATGCATGATGTAAAAATTTGACAGAATGTTTTGGAGTTTGGGCGAAATATACATTACATAAAAAATAAGCATGAAACAGTACAAAATGAAAACAGCTAAAACTTTTAATTGTATGCATCAGTCATATTGAATAAGTTGTTAACCCCTTCACGAAATACATTAATGCCATCTATACGAAAAGACCGAAAAAACAAAACTAAGAAAGATATACTATATGGAATTTAAATTTGTAGAATTCTTTTCCTACTTCCCATTTTTATTGAAGGTGCTGAATACCAATCCATACATGTAAAAAATACTAATATGTAAAAAATACTAATATGTAAACATTTTTTGTATTTTTTACATTTGTATGATTAATACGTAAAAATACTATGTAAAAAATACTATTTTACACCTTTCAAAATATAGTTAACCCTCAATACTTTTCATATTTTAATCAAGTTCTTGGTTACACGAAGAGTTTCACACAATAGGTTTATATATGTTGTTCACGATAAATATATGAACAATATCAAGAATATTGAATTTATTTTTTCCCTTTTATCTACTTTTTGTTTTAAAACACGATGCACTTTATAATTTATTTCATACATACAAAAACAACACAAACTTGATTTTTTTCGCACCTAATTTTAAAATATCTATTTTTTTATATTTCAATTTGACGTAAATGTTCAATTTTAATAAAATATTTTCAACTTATAAGTAATATAAAAATTTTCATAATATGTGCAAATTACATGAAATATGTTATTGTAATGATTTTATATCCTAATCATATTATAATATAAAAATTTTCAATAGAGAATCATATAACGTCATCCCGTGTTTAGAATTTATAGCATATTAGGGTACTTGCACTTCAAGAATAATACCTTCCATACCCACACATGTGACGTATCACGTCAGCGCCTGCTAATCTTGATCAGCAAAATGATGAATTAAAGTTGAGCTGGTTGTTTAGGAACCCGAAAAAGATAGGCTTGCAAAATTATGGCAATGCTTTGAAGGACGCGTCTCTATGGAGACCGTTTGTTTTACAAAAATATTTAAAATGAGCTCTCTGATTTTTTTTGTGAGTGTAAGTTATAATTTACTGAAATTAACAATGTATGGCAACAAAAGAGATTCCAAAATATGTGTTCATGGTGCAACTAAAGAAGAGATTTCCATTGATGCATCACCTAATTTTTTTTTTATTAAATTAATCTCTGCTATATTCGAGTATATTGTACTATTATCGACGTTTTCCATAAAGCTGGGTACTTGCACTTCAAGAAGACCTCCCATACCCAACCATGTGACCTATGACGTCAGCGCCAGCCAATCTTTATCAGCAAAATGAAGCATTAAAATTAAGCTAAGTTTCTCTACATAAGTTAGAATGTTAATTAACGATAAGTTAATTAAATACAGAGCCGTATCGCACATGGAATTAGTTGAAATATAATTCTTCCTCGTGTACTTCTTTCACTTAACTTAGATTCATTATTTGTTTATGTATTTTATTGTAATCGTGATATATTTTTCTTTTGAGTACATGGCAACTTCGATGCATAATTAGTTTGCTTATGTTCCACGTGGTTTCGTCCCTGTCTTTTTGTTAAGTATCTGTGTAGATATATAGTGAAAGAATTGTAATATTTGAGAAAGAATCTTGGTGAAAGAATTTAGAATGTGTCACTTAGGAACTGATTTTTGACCGGGCTTGGCTTACTCGAAATTGAATGGATAGAACAGTTGCTGACGTAAACAAATGCCCCGTTTCAATAACTAATCAGGATCGTGATAACAATATCTAAAGATTCCAACAGTTCGTGGGTTCGATCCCAGCTGGCCGAAGACTCCCCGTGTAGTTAATGGTGACTGATGCACGTTAAATCTGTCGAGTCGCCAAGTCCTCCATGTTCCCATAACAAAACAATACCTCTGGGGGTACTGAACCAGGAGTTTCCTTGTCTTCTGCATTGGTTCAAAATTACAAGGATACGGAGTTGAGCATTAGTTGTCCCAAAACTAGGTCGGCTGTTCAAAGACGGATATAAAATAAAGATTAGGTTAATGGTTCTCATTTTGTGCTCGGATTAATCTTCTCAAAATCAGTCCAACAGCTTCAAAGACGATGTTCATAATGTGTTTCATTCTTCCATGCACGTTTAGACTAAGTTTGTAAATAAAGAAATCGATCGTGACGTCACAGTGGATGAGCACCCTAGTTCCCTAATAACGTTAAACTAGGTTACTTTTTTGTATAATTTACTGTAAAAGCTGAACTGTGCTGCAGAGACTGTCTTTACCCTGATCTTTTTATTGACGAATACTATTTATAATACATTTCCAACCTTGCCAATTTCGGAGTTTTTTCTTAATATAAAAAGTTCGGCTTTCAAACTAAAGTCCATTCTCAATCGCATAGTTTAAATACAAAAGAGTAAAATGCTGTTGAAAATGAATTGGAGATATTTTTGTTTCTTTTTAGCATATGCGTTTTGTATGCAATGTACATAAAACCGTGTATATAGCAAACTCAATTTCCTTAAACTCTTAAGGGAGAATAAATAAAATCTATTTAAATTTTAAGTAGCATCTGAAATAAAGCAACGCATTAATTTTAAGCAAAGTTTAAAAAAAATGCCTTCACGTATTAAAAGAGAGAAAAATCGAGCACCGTCCCAGATCTAATTAAAAAGTCTTTAAAGTAACAGTCTTCGAGAACTAATCATTAAAGTAACAGTCAGGTGGTATTATACTCGGATGAAAATAAATTTGACATAAATTCTTTGGCAAGTTATAGAATAAAACGTGTTTTAAATTCAAAGATTTTGCTTTAATTATCTTCGCGTATTGAAGCTAATTAAGAAAATAGATTTTGTTGTCAAAAGTATTAAAAAAAAAACCTTTAAATACTTGGAAAGACGGTAATAATTACATATTTTTTTTGTAATAAATAAGAAACTTTAAATAGCTCATCAAATTTTCCATTAAAAATTTGATTCGCAATAATCTAATTTTCTAGTCTTTCCGCCGTCATGGAAAAATTGCAAAAATGAAGTTTTAAGAACAAGTTTCTTTGAATACTTATTTGAATTAAATTAATAATTTCGTAACACTTTTTTAAACTATATAAATTAGTTTTCATGCGTGATTCCAATGAAATTTGACTTTTATAAAATATGATTTTCTTTAATGAGATACTTTTTTTCTTGTTATTCATATCTAAAAGTATAAAAAGAAAATGAGTGAATTGATAGGCTTAAATTATCGCTGCATTTATTCAGTTATGACTTAAAATCTCTTTATAGATAACATTTGGTACAATTTCATCATTTAAAAAAATAATATATTTCAAGGTTATTTCTTCAGTTTGTTCAGTTCCTTTAAAAATCGGTTTTATATTTAAAAATATAATTGCATTTGGTCGAAGTTTTTACACTGAAAAATCATAAGTAAAAAATTCTATTCCAGTTAACTTTTTGGACAATTTTATGGCAAATAAATACCTTGATAGAGTCTAGTGAATTTTTCTTCGTGAGTAAAATGTGAAAAAATACTCCATAAAAATATTCTATACATTAAACAAAAATTGCAAAGTATTAAAATTTACTATTTTTTATGTAATTTTTAAGAAATGACTAAAAAAAAATCTTTGAAATTGTTTTAAAAAAAAAAAAAAAATTATCGTATTTATAAGTTTATTTCTTTTTAGCTACAGATTTGTAAGTAAAAATCGCATTTTCTGCATTTCTTAGAAAATCAGGAGATACATGATAGGCAATAAAGATAAACTTAATTCAACCAGCGCCGGAATCTATGGGCTCATTATGTGTATGAAGTTTTCGCGATCGAGCTCACAGCAGACTTTGCATGCACTTTCTTAATACTTTCTGGTAAACAAATATTGTAAATCCGTTTTGTTCAGTTATTAAAACAAATAAATAAATAAATAAATCTGTTGAAATTAAAAGTATAAAATCCGAAAAAGTTTCATTAGCTCTATAGAAAACACAAAAATGTAACAAAACAAAAGTTAAACGTTTCATTAAGTGGATGGAACATTCATCCGGTCTCTTGACTAAACTATTAGAGCTATATATCCAGAGAAACGTTTTTGTGTCTGATTTCGCAACATAATTTCAGTTTCTAAGGAACTATTCGACCGGTTTAGTTCAAATTTTATAGTTCCCTTTCAAAGTAACATTCCTTAAAATTGAGTAAAAATTTGCACACCTTACAATTCAAAATTTATTCGACTAGCATTAAATAAAATAATACAAAGCAATACATGATTATTAAAAATAATTTTTTGTATGGAATTAACTTTGGATAACGAATTTTATAATTGCATGCAACAATGTTTCGATTCGCTTAATTTTTCGAGATATAGCGTAATACGTATAAAGTAAAATTACTGTTAAGGGGTCCAAGCCTTCAACAGCACTTCTGATCAAACTATTGGAACCATATTTTACATCTAGGGGCAGCCCAGATTCCCAAATTCATCCAAAAATGGTATGTTTATTCAGAGAAATTATGTTTTTGCTTAAAATATCGTCCGCACTAATTAACGCTAATTACGCTCTGTGCACACTTCATTTGCTACATAATTTAAGAAGTTAATGAAGAGTTTACATTATCAAGTAAGGCGAGAAAAAAAAATCGGCAAGGAAAAATAGTTTTGAAAATGGATAACGCTGAAATATTAATAAGACAAAACAAAATGAAGTGAATTACTGGCAGCCTAATAGAAAAACTATATATATAGTCAGATATTTTTTATTTATTTCTTTGTTCTGAACGATTTCGTTTTTTGGCACTAACATTGAATTCCGTTTATAGTTTTCAACCACGTGGCAGAATCACAGCGATATAGTCCAAGAGCGTTACAGAGTTCTTGCAAAAAGATTTTTCTTTTGAAAAGTTAAAAAAAAAATTACTTTTCTTTTCTCCAGAAATTTACACCTACTATTTGAATCATGCATTTAGATAATCACTTTTTGACGCGCTCAATTTACGCCGATAATTTCGTAAATCGATGTAAAATTTCGATCATATTTTCGGCAGTTTATTGTTATTGATTCTCACGTGGATTTTAAGTATCCCGATATATTTCGAACAATATGGAAATTCAAATGGTGCATTTGAGTATTTACTTTTTAAAGCAATATTATTTATTACAACAACCTAATCTTGAAACGAAACACGCATTTGAGGAGTCCGATTCGCGTGATTCCATCTTTTTTTCGGCAATTACTACAACGGATTTCATGATTTTTTAATTCTTTCTTTTATTGTGATGATTATTTACAAAATGCGAAGAAGGAAATAATTTGTGCGCCCCCACCCCAACAAAAAGCGAGAATACAAAATTATGATATGTTCAATTAAAAAAAAATGATATAGTTCTTTTTTGTAAACACAGCGAGTTTATTTTAAATTACTAACATATATGTTTGTTATTATTAAAAGTATCTTGCAAAAAAATACAAGTGCCAGAGAGTTTTGTCGCCGATAGCTCGAAAAAATTCTGCCAAAGGGGTTCTCAATTGACTCCAGAGTTACTGCGAGTCAAAATCCTTCTGATAACTTTACATTCTTCGTGCACATGGGTGCCCATAGGGGACGGCTGAAGGGCCCCCCCCCCTAGAAAATATATACGTCATGAAACATATGCGTATTTGATCAATCATGTATAATTAAAAGTGAAATTAATTTAAATTAATTAGTTATTCAGCTAATTAAGTTAAAAATATTTAAATAGATAAAATTTCCTTTCATTAAGCTATTTGTCGTTTTCTTTCATGAGCCCCCCCCCCCTAAATTCAAACATATGGGCGCCCCTGCTCGTGCACGTGTGTTTATGACACTTAATATTATATAAATGTAGTCGAAATGAATCGTTTGCAACGTTTCCCTTCTGTGTGTAAATCGTTTCGAAAACCTTTCAACACTGCTCGTATTCCAAAAGGGTGGCTCTTTCTACAAATCGCGGATTTTCGAACTAAATCAACTAAGGTAGAAAACGAAACTTGTTTCGAGTGATTTGCAAGGAATGTGCGCTGCGGTGGCTTTTCCGCTTTTATTATTCGAATAAATGAATTCCTGAAAACCGAGTGGTTAAAACGCAAGTAATTGAGAACAGATAGTTTGTCCATTCACTTTATAATGGAACAGTTCATTAGTTTAAGGCGATAGTTTTTGAATTGTAACAGTAATGACTGGAATTGAAATGCATCCCACCTAAAACTGTGAAATAGTAATATCCCGAATTCCCTTCTCCAGAATTTGCATTTACTGGAGCATTCCTGAGAAATTTCTCATAAAGCCTCTTCCCTCCGAGTTATGCTGTCGAAGGGACGAGGAAGAAAGTTATGCCCGCCATTATATTAATGGCGGCACTACAATAAGACGGCTCTTCCTAGTGCTTCTTTAGAAATGCAAAGAAGCCACAATTTGGCGACAGAATTTTAGATCAGTTCACAAGTTCTATTCCCCACACAGTGAGTTAGTGTAGATGAAAAGAAGAAATCAGACTACTGTATCTATTTCAGGATTGTACTGCATTCAATTTTCACAAATTTAATTAATCGCCAAATAGATTTTCAACAACTTTTTTGGCGCTGAAATTTATAATTTATTTGTTAGTTTCAACTAAATAATATAAATGGTTTTAAAATATAGTTTTAAAAACTTATATTATATAATTTGTTTATTATATATTTTTTAATCGTCAAATACATTTTCAACAACCTTTTTGGCACTGATATTTTTTATTTATTTGTTAGTTTCAATTAAATAATGTAAATGGATTTGAAATATAGTTTTAAAAGCTTACATTATATAATATTGTCATTATATAATTTTTAATCGTGAAATACATTTTGAAAAACTTTTTTGGCGCTCAGATTTATAATTTAGTTGTTAGTTTCAACTAAAGAATGTAAATGGATTCAAAATATAAATTCAAAAGCTTACATTATGTAATTCTTTCATTATAGGATTTTTAATCACGAAATACATTTTCAAAAACTTTTTTGGAGCTGAAATTTATAATTTATGTGTTAGTTTCAACTAAATAATGTAAATGGATTTAAAATATAGTTTTAAAATCTTACATTATATAATTTTGTGGCTAAAATTACATTGACATTAAAAATAAATAGTTAAATAGTTAATATAAATAAAGTCTCAAAAATTCGCGAAAGTATAAACTTGTTCATTCTATGATAAGGCGATTTGTTGCAATGATTTTTTTAAAAATAAATAAATTTTAATATTTCCTGATTGAAAACGTCATATGCTTCAAAAATAACAATCGAAACGTGTCAAGTGCATTAAAAATAGGCACCCATTTTCAAGACTTGTCAAGCGTGAAAGTAGCGAAATAAAAAAATTACTGCCTTCCAAGTCTTGAAAACGGGCTCTTATTTTTGATGCGCTTGAAACACTTTGACTGTTATTCGATTTTTGTTTACTTCCGAAGCATATGAAGTTTACAATCAAGCATAATCTTATCGGTTTAGTTTCTGGGATTATTTAATTTAAATTTCAATATTGTGTTTGTTTGTAATGAGTTAAAAATAAAAGGAAAAATTTAATATCTTTAAAAATGAAATCCACTAGATTTCTTAAAACCATTATAAATTTTTAGGGTGCAATTTAAGATATTCTATTAAAATGTATCGAAAAAAAAACCACTGAAATAAATAGCTTATCAAAACAGCTTGCTCTTTAAAAAACAGATTTATACTTAATTCCTCCTATAAAAAAAAATTGATCACTTTGTTTTACCGAAATTGTAATTTGAAAGAAAAACGTTACTTTCGCAATTTATTCAGTAATTTTTCTATCGTTCACTAAAATGTGTTGATACGTTTTTTTTTTTCCATACTTATTTAAATATACGTGCTTTTCACTAAAAAGTTCAATTTTTCTTCTGAGTTAGAATAAGATCTGAATACTTAATGACTTGTATATAAATTAGTGGATCAACTGTATATTTATCTTGTGGTGTTTTATACTGTTTGATAAATACATCTACAACCATCTTACAAATCACTCTAAAATTTCAATGATCTTAAATTGAAAAAAATGATATGAAATTTTTATTTATCTTAAAACTTTTTTTTTTCAGTATTGTTTTTTCTTACGTAATCTGACTCTTTAAACATAAACGAACGATTGGATACCAATTAAATATCACAACCATTATAAATTAATTTGTATTTAACTTGCAGCTAAGTCAAATATGGTTGCTAAGATATTATTTTTACAATTAAATATTTTTATTCTAATTTATGTAATCTAGAAAATATTAAATTCGACCTCTTCTGGATCGACAGACGTTTGAATTTTTCAAGTGTTGGAATTTTTATTTTCGCCAGTCATAATTACTAACATACTTATCGAAACCGAGATTTTTTAATTTTTGTACGTAAAATACAAACAATTATTTATTTTTACAATGTATTATTTTCTTCACCTTTGCGATTATTTATTAGACATTACTAAAGATTTATTTTATTTTATTTTAAAACCAGTATTGAAATGTCGACGGCTCATTTTCGGGTTTGTGGTTATCATTGTTCAAATTCGTAACTGTGTAATTTTGAACTCAAACTTGAAGACAAAGGAACTTCTGGATTAAGTAATGGAAAAAACTGGTCTTAGTACAAATTTTTTTTTATTTTATTCAACTGCCCCTAATTTGCGTTATATGGGGAGAAAAACGATGAAAATGTTCCCCGGTCAGCATGACTACAAGGGGTTTCTAAGCCTTTGACGTCATCACTGTACGAGACGGAAGCAGCGTTTGAATCGATCAATCATCAATGAAATTCGAACCAGATATGCCCTTGTGACTCTTAGTTAATTTATTATAATTAGTTAAAATTACTTAAATGTCGATATTTTTAAAGGTTATGTCGAAAAAAGGCGCAGGAGTAAACTATTAGTTGTAGATTGAAAAAGGTTAAATTGGAGCTATATTAGTGGCAGAACGAAAAAGATTTTATTGGAGATGCAGAGTGAAGATTAACCAGTAGAGATAAAGGATCACATAATGCACAACAGAAATGAAAATAAATTTGACAAAAATAAAAATTATTTTTGCAAAAACAAAGAAACTAATCCCGGAATTACGCAAATCTCCTTATTGTATACAGCATGTATTTATAGTCTAAAAACACGAATTAAATATGGGGAGAATTCTTAAAAAACTTTTTTTTTTAATCCAAATTGTGCAACAAAACAATTTATTTACAAATTTTTTTATTTCCTAAGGACAAAATAAAATTTTTTTTTTTCTAAAAACTAAACAGTCTTTGTTGATTAAACTTCTGGATTAACTAGAAATTAATTATTGTGGAAACATCCCGTTTTCTCTACTTTTTCAACGAAGAAAAGAAAGTTTCAGCATTGATTTATTTTTGTTTAAGATTAAAAGAAAAATACGCACCCCCCAATTGTAGTTTAAAATTTCATTCCTGCTTTCTTTATTTTTTTCCTTTAATTATAAGCCTAGAGGCTTTTCAACGCTTTGTTAGGTGATATTAAATTTCTTCGAGTTAAACAATTTTTTGCCGTTAAGTAATTAGACTTCTGGAAAGAAAAGAAAATACTTTGGAAACGGAAAAGAAAGCTCCCGAAATAGTTTTAATGAGATTTTCAATCATTATTGAATAAATGGGCGAAGAAAAGGAAAAATCTGATGGTAATTTCTTGATTTAGATGAAAAGAATTATGTTTCATTCCCCCTGAACAAAAGACACTATTTTAAATCGACGTGACACGAACTGCCCATTTTTATTTACTGGACAGAGAATGGGGAGAAGGGGTATGAATAAATTATTAGAATTAATTTTTGAAATAAAATGTTAGTTCTAACTAATTTAGCAATTACGTTCTTCTAAAAAAAAAATTATTTGAGGTAAAAATAAACGCTGAGAATAAGAACTTGAATCATTAACCTTTAGCGGTTATATTAAGTTTATACTGATTCGAATTAATTTTTGCAAGGCTATCATAATATTTAGTTTATAGATGAAAAAATATCTTTTTGAGAAGAAAATACACTATCACACTTAAGCACAATTTGTGAAACATTATTTACAGTTTAATAATAAAAGCAGAAAATACGAATTTCATTTAAAGTATGTAGCTTAGAAGAAAATGATATCATAAATACGATAAAAACATGTTTTCTTTTAAGTTCAATTAATTAAACTTAACTTTCTTTTAAATTTAGTTTCAATAATTATATAAAAAACGACACATTTTAATTCTTAGTAATTTTTATATATTGCCCGATATTTTCATAACGTATTTCTTTTCATATTGGTCATTGAAAAAAAAATCCACTAGTCTCAAATAGTAAGCGATTTATATGCAATCCAACTATCCGAAAAGTTTATCGAAACCAAATTTTTTGCTCCTTCATAATTTTTCACTGTAATCAAACGAGAGCAAAACAAAGTATATTTGTACATAGACTATCACGTTGAAAAGACATGCATACACGCAGAAAATAGAATTATAAATTACTTAAAGTGATAAAATTAATTAATGATATATATTTCTAAAAACTATCGATTTAATTGAAAAGTTTTGTTCATAATAATAAGAGCAGTGTTTGTTTTTGTTATAATAGTTGAAAGCAGATATACATCTGTACTGTTAAAAAGCTATGATGGTTGAGAACAAACATCTGTTTTGTGACATTCTGTATGTTATTTGACATACATAACATCAAAACTGTTAGTACTAAACAGTGCTGCCAATTTTAAAATTCAAAATTTCCCATTTATGAATGCACCTTGTATAAGTTCCTACGTCTATATACCACGTCGCATACAATCTGAACATATTTTCTCTCACTAAATGATCATAATTTTTTATGCATCTTAAAATTTAATATATTCATCTGTAAAACACGCTTTTCTCTGCAATACATATAACTTTTTAAAATTAACTTTGGTTTCAGCACCTTCCCCTGTATAAATAGTAAAGATAAGACATTTTGGTTTGTAAATATAACGATTATATGGAGCATAAAAGTGTAGAAATTTTAAAGGGAATTGAAAGAGTCATATTTTGCTGCAAATTTTTTAAACGATTTAAGTAAATAAAATGTTCAAATAAAAAAGACATACAAAATAAATATTTAAAACTTGTAAGGTTTAGCTTTTAAAGTCGTTTTAGCTTATATCGAAGTTTTTAAAGGTATTATTTTGATACATTAAATGGCAATCTAAGTTATTGATACAATTCTTAACACGGCAACGGAATAATAGAAAAAGAATGTATAATAATAAAATAATAATAAATTATTTTAAGAATAAATAGTTATATTTTTTAATTGGCGTAATTTAAAATAAGAAATTTAAATTCAAACGAACTTGTATCAAAACTTGCCATAAGAAAATTACTTGTATATTATTACTAAATGTTTTATTACTGAAAAAATTGCAAATCATAAGTCATAAATAAATTTCATGTAAATTTAGAAGAATTCTTTAAAAATTTTTACAAAAAAAAAAAAAAAAAAATCTTCTTTCTAAAAACAAATAAAAATTCTTACCTCTTTTCTTGATTCGTAATCGAGGGGTCCAGCCACGTAAATAGCCCCTGTCTCATTTTTGACAGCAAACGCCCCTCCTATATTTCCCTGCGTTATCTCATAACGTATCCTGGACGCTGCAAAATAATTCAACCTATTATTAAACACTAGTAGCTGAAGGTAAAAAGTAAGTTGGAACCACAGAGAATAAATATGTTCATTATACATTTATATGACATAATAGTTGAAATATAGTTTATAATGTATATAATTTATAATGAAGCTAGGCTTTTTTTAAAAATTTTTTACATGAATAGTGATTGAATCATTTATAGTGCGTGGAAGACAGTCTACGGTCTTGTGCAAGTCATTGGGTACGTTGACAGTGGATCATTTTATCTATAACTGGTGATCAACACCCAGTTCTCGTATTTGCATGAAAGGGGTTCGGAGAGCCACCATTCGCTCTTCGATACAGTTCAATTCCCTTTACCACTTTGATACTTTTTTGAGACGGGCGAGCTTCATGCTTGCGTTTGCGAACGGAATCCTTTCGTTTTTCCGTTTGTGTGTAACGCTTAAGGTATTCCCGTCTACGTTCTTTGGCTTTTTCAGCTTCGGCAAGTTTAGGCCTTGGCATCGTTTTTTTCTTGCTTCAACTCTAACTTGTGGGAACATATCAATCAGTTTTGGACCCTCTTTATTTGTGACCTGAATTAGTATTGAAAACGATTCAGTAGGTTAGAATTTCTGATTCTTAATTAAAACAAAATTATCGTTCAAATGATGAAATTCCCTTTTATTCACAACTCAAGAAGGTCTCTGGTCCTATATCTACAAAATAAACTCACTAACTTAATGCATAACAAAATTAAAAGCGGAAAAAAGAATTCTAAAAAAAATATTAAACAGCAGCGATCGCCATAGCAACGCATGCACACTGTAACTATTACTCTTGAACACAGTTGCAAAGTGTGATGAAGTCCAAATAAAGTGCGGACACCATAAAATACAAAACAAGAGCCATTTTGCCTATGGGTAAAAATATTCACACAAAAAAAAAGAAAAAAAAATCGTCGACAAATTACAGTAAAGGATGGCGAATGCAATATATATCAAAGCAGAATTAACTGAAAGTGTTTATTTAAATATTAATTTACGACCTACAATGGATTTACTTCTTGTGTTTTCCTTTTTTGATTAGGATTTTAAAAACGTGTAGTAAGAATCGGCTTTATGGAACACCCTGCAAATTCTAAGAATCTTTGTCTTACAAATCTGTTTTAAGAATCTTTGTCTTATCTATCTAAGAACTTTGTCTACAGCAAACTACGATGGCATTTCCGGCAATAGTTTGTACTGCAATTTCTTTCCTCCGAAGTTTGAAATCGCTTGATTAAATCCTATCCCACATATAAAACATTTTTTTTTAACCTCCTGGTCTTTTTTTTCCAGCTTATCATTTGTTTTTAGCTTGTTTCAGATTGCCCGATTTGTGTACTTTTCCTTAAAAGAAAAATACTGATCTATCACGTGATAGATTACAGCGCACTTATAATAAAATATTTCTGCGGCATGGGTGACCAAACAATAAGAGTCGAAAAAGGAAATTGTATATTTATTTTAAGATTTCAACGACAAGATTGAAAAAACACAAAAGTTTTCATCATAAATCCGAGGATATTTTAGTGAGTAGCGAAAACATAAATCGCATTCCCGTTTTTTTTTTCTTCCTTAAAATGTCAATTCAAGTGCAAACTTTGGCGTCGTGCCCGGAATTCGGATCGTTTGCAGCATGAAGAAACAGATACAGATGTCGTCCCTAGAATGTAGTACATTGATTTAGTCTGCTTCCTTTAAAAAAAGTAAAAACTCTGATAATAAATTTTGATGTCCATATATATCAAAGGCTGAGAACTCTGTGAGAATTTAAATTATTTTTTCTGAGGTGTTATACCCACCTGGATATTTTATAAACAATTTCATTACATCTGTTTTTAAAGAATAGATATTTTAAAAAAGTTGTTCTAAAAAATATCAATTTAATGCACTTGATGTAAAAATTATGAAAAAATTGTAACTAACTGATTATAAACCTTTTATAAGGCGTTTTTTTTTCTAGAAATATTATTTACAATATCTTTAGGATTGAGAGAGATATTTATAAATAGAAATTAATTTAGTTTATTATTTAAATAAATTTTTTGCAACCAAAGGTGAGTAGGAATATTAAAATTTTACATGGTGTAAAGAATTGCCCAAAAACTTTGGTTTTTTGAAACCGAATTTATAAATTATTATAGTTCATAAATAACCGAATTATAAATTTTAAAATTTTATATTATTATATATTTATAAATTTATAATATTTTATAAATATTATATATTTTGCACATTATAATATGTTATCCGTATAATTAAATATCCGAATGAATTAATTATTATTAAATATCCGGGGTAATTATTTTAGTTGTTTCTTTTTTATATTTTAGTTGTTAAGTTAATTTCATAAATTTTAAATCCTTACATCGATCTTCAAAAACTAGTTAATTTGCTTTATTCCTCTTGTTTTAACATATATATTTTAACACAGATTTTGAATTATTCTTTTTTTTAATTATAATTAAACTCATTTTTCGACGTTTTAAATTACAAATTTTCTTCTAAAAATTCTCATTTTTATAAACTTTAAAAAAACATTCCTGTTAAAATATTTAAGAAGAAAAATGGTAACGAAGAACATCAGACAAAAATGTTATCGGAAATTATTTCAGTAGTATCAAAGCAAAACAACCTCTAAGTCGGTTATTTGAACTATTAGAGACATTTTTCAAAGCATTACCATTTCTCTTAACTTTAATGTTAGCGATATTCGAGCTTCACAGCGCATGCGCGAAAATTTCCTAACAAATCGCAGTCCTGAGAAGGGGTAGAAAAACTGGTGAGAATTACAATTACTATAAGGGAAAATCTCCATTAGCTTTCTAAATCAAAATATGTTTAGAAAAGATTTGAAAAAATACTATTATGGATAATTTAACCATTTTATTTCATTGCTGTTGTTGGGAAAGTTTTTATCGACAATGTCAACCTTCACCCATGGATAGGAATCGAGTTTACCGCCATAGAATCGAGTTAACATGTGTTATATACTAGTGAATTGGAATTGCACTTTTGTAGTGGTAGACACATTACAGCTATCTTATTTTATTTATTCCATTCAAATAATAAAAGCAAACAAACATTAGTTATAAGTAGACCTTTAAAAGAAATCCACTACTCTAATTTCACGTTAAAAAATTTTACATTTCCCGTTACCAATCGAAGATATTTCGTCTTTTTTAATTTTAAAATTCTTTTTCGCCATTTTCTTCCACAGCTATTTTGATTGTTTCAAAAACCATTCAAACAACTCCCTCCCCACACTTCATGACAACTGTCTCATAGATCATTCTACTCTTTGATCTTTATTCGTCTCACTCGTGCAAATATTTTCTTTTTGTTCTTCCGAAAAACACGTCTGCTTGAGACAAAAATTATAGTTATCAACAGAATGCATTTCGATGTTTGAAAAGTAAATTGCTTTTCACTCGACAAATATTGCAGTTATGGGGTTAAAATTAATCTAATGGCTTCGATGGTTTTCCTTTCTTTTATGGTAGATAATCCACTCTCACGAAAAAAAAAAAAAAAAATACAAATTCCTATTTGAAAAGAGATGACAGTTATTTACTTCTTTATCATTATTCTTATCAAAAATGGAAAATTTTTCTTCGTGTTAAGGCATGATATTTATTGCATGACAGGCATGAAAAAATAAAATCGATTGTCATAATTTTGTTTCGATACTTAAGCATTTAGTTTCCTTCTTTCAATTCCTACTATTAATTCACACTCTCCCTATATCTTGATCACATTTTCAATCGCTAATAAAATACTTTTCAGTGGATGAATAAAATACTTTTTATTCATCTACTGTTTTTTCAAATATTAATTCATTAATTAAATAGGGATGAACGAAAAACGAAAAGGAATTTTCTGATGGGTTAAACGTTAGTCATTGTTTTAAATTCTACTGTAAGCGATACAGTTTTTCACATATTTTAAAAATAACATCAGTGATAATTTCTATCTTATAGCTATATTTATAAAAAATAGTTTATTGCACACAGTTAAATATTTCACTTTATATTCGCTGTGTCAGATAAATTAAATAAAGAGCATAATACCAAATTTATACTTTTATAGTTGTCTTAAATCACGCGTCTTTTTTTTTTTCAATTCCTACTATTAGTTCACACTCTTCCTATATCTTGTTAAAATTTTCAATCATTAATAAAATACTTTTCTTTCATTTATTCAAGTTCAAATACATTTTTTTCAACTTGTAGTGGGTGACATTTGATATTAATACAGATTTCTCAAATATTAAAGCATTAATTAAATTTAATTAATAAATTTTAGTTTTATATGGGAGAAAAAAATTATAATTTAATAAAAAGTAGCTAAATTAAAATTTTTCCTTGTTGACCTATGAAGGAATTGACTTTAACACTAGAAAGACTGAAACTTAGTATATACCTATATTGCCCCAAAACAGTCGAAATGACTGAATTGTAAAAGAATAAATAATGTGTAAAAAAATTTGTTTAAAATTAATTTTTAATATTTTTTACATTATTTACAGTTATAAAACAAGTTATTAGTAAATAATAACAGTAAAAAAAATTGTATGTTGTACAAAATTCAAAGAAATTGAGTCATTATATACATCATTGTTTTTCTAATTGAAATTAAAAGCAGTCAAAATGACTTCCTTAGACAATCTAGTGTTAAATATTTTTTTTATATTAGTTGCTTAATAGGTATTTCTGGCATCGGTACTTACAATGTTTTTGTTTGTTGGGCTATCAAAATTTAACCCCCATGTTGACTCGTATTTATAATTAACAGTTGTTAATTCATGTGTATTGTTAAGTATAATTGATTCTTAACCACAATATATTCTTAACCATTAGTGCTAATTCATTTCTAATGTTTTTTAAAATCAGGGTCTAAGTACAGTGAGAAGATTAACACTTGTTTAGCATTAATATCTATTGTTAACTACTGTTGACTCATATCATTTGCTGAATATTATTATTAATTCGCGTTTATGGTTGATCATTATTGTTAACTTGTATCTAATGTTAATTAAATTTAATTTTGCCAAATAAACGAAAAATTAACAACCATATCGCAATAATAGCTATTGTAAGTTCGTATCTGTTTATTTACTAATGTTAACACATATATTGTTAACTACAGTAGACTCGTATCGATACCTCTAAAATCTATACCACTCGTATCTATACTGTTACCTCGTATAAGTTGTTAACAACTGTTAACTCACACCTGTCCAAATGTATATTATATGTAATAGTTATATAGTATATTATATGTAATAGTTATATATATGTATATTATATGTAATAGTTAAGAATATATATTAATTCATATATATTCTTAACTATGATTATAACTCATATTTATTGTTAATTATTACTTTTAACTCTTACTATTAATGAAATTTAGTGTTGTGGGATAGACATAAAAATTAACAGCTATATCATAACCCTTGTATGTAACATTCATTAACTTGCACAATTAAGGTTTTGTGTTTTTAAAGGTCACGTAAATGTTGAAACAAGGTAAAAATATTTGTATATTTTTCTTAAATTTTATCAAAGGTTAAAACATTTCGTAACTGAAATATCTCCCAAACTTAAAAAATTAATTTCTTAAGTTAAAGAGAAAAAGGTTAAAGTTAAAAGTTAAAAGAAAAGTTAAAAAGAAGTTAATTTAAGTTAAAAAGAAAATACTGATGTTGAAAATTATTTTTGTTTCATTCCATGGCTCAAAAATTTTCATTTTTTTTCTTTTTTTTATTAAAAAAAAATTATTAAAGATTAAAGCATTTTGTAACTGTTTTGATTTTATAATTCTATTATTACAATGCTTTTTACTTATTTTCGATGGTTGGAGATAATTGAAATTTCACCCAAACTAAAGAACTAATTTCTTAATTCAATTATTAAGAAAAAAATGAAGTTGAAAATTACTTTTGTTTCATTCCAGTAACCCATGGTTAAAAATTTTCTTTTCTTCATTTAAAAAAACAAACAAAATAAAATAAAGAAATGTTTACTGTTTTAATTTTTAAACATAAACATAAAATAAAAGTAACGATTATTTTGATAAAAGTAATAATTTTTGAACTTTCCCACGTTTTTTATTCTAAAATGCTTAAACTTTCATCTGAAGACCGTCTTCGTACCATATATTTTATCCCACGATTTGATATACGATACCATGTATTGTATCTCTGATGTATCTCAGAATTACATCAAAACTACGTCATAATTATTATTCACAACATTCATTAGGTTTAAATTTTCCAATATTTTTACTTACAAATAAAAGTATCTGTTGCCCTGTAAGTAACTATGTCACTAACAGAATTTGAGTTTTCGTATATCATTTAGACAAATAATTTTTTTTATCTATTTGCAGCAAATGTTTCTGTTAAGAAAGCTCAGTAATTTATACCTTTTTTATGACGAGTGTCATGTTCGTTAACAACACCAAAAATATTTTTTCTGTGTGTACTTAGCGCAGTATTTATTTCTCACAGTTCTTATAAGCTAATTAAAACGGGAGACTGCACTACATACCATTAAAAGAGAACGTAGCTCTTCATATTCTTTAAACAGTTTTTTCAAAAACAAAAACATTTTATGTTTGCCTGTCAGAGATCAACTACTCTTACTTAAAAGGAATTTTCTCTTTAAAAACAAGCACTCTCAAAATTTAATTTTAAAGCGCACAGAATTAGGCCATTAGTTTAAGAAAGCGATAGAAACAAATAGCTTATTAAAACGAAAAAGCGTTCGTATAATAAGTCTATGAAAGAGAGTGAAGGAAAAAAAAAAAAAAAAAAAAAATTCAATTTGAGTAGGATATTTCCCCCCTTCGAATTAAAATGAGAACTTTGAATAAAATTAAAGAGAATCCTTAGTTTAAGAAGTAATGAATGAGCTGACAGGTAAAGCATTACCTTAATTAATATCCAACCCAGAAGAATGAAATTTTGGAAGGTAGTAAAGAAAATAAAAAATAAAACCGAGTGGAAAAAATGTTAGAAAGTTTTAAAAAGATAATGACTCGAATCTGGTTTTATTTAGTGTAATGAAATATATTCTTTTAATAAATGGTTCTTTGTTACTTGAGATTTTATGCTTTTTTTAGTTAATCGGCATACAGTATTGCTAAATTGTTAGTTTAAAATAATAAGTATAACTGTCATTTCATTTGTTTTAGAAATACCGTGCAAGAAGAGTTTCATTTCATTTTTTAACGTGTCTTAAAAATAAAACTTTTGAATTTATTTCTTAACAGTAATTGTTTGAGTTTCCTTAAAAACACACTTAAAAAAATTGAGAAGTTAATAGATTTTTCGTATTCAAAAATTTTGATATATGTTGTTGCTACAACGCGTGATTTTATAATACATGTAATGTTTTTATATTTTTGTGCTTTCTTTAAAAAAAAAACAACAAATTTTTCTCTAGGCAGTATTTTTTTCCGCATTTAAAGATTGTTATATCCCCCCCCCCCCCAAAAATAATCCAGAATGATATTGTTAAAATACAAAAATAAATCAATGGAAAAATATTAGACGTAGGTTACAGTTGATTTTAATATTAAAAGTAAATGCAAAGAAATGCAATAAGATATGTATATTAAGTTGAATTAATGACATAAGCTATATCTTAAAATGTCTTAATTAGAAAAACATATTTAAGTTGATTTTAACTAATTAAAGGCTTACAGTATTGTGTCACAACAAGCAAAACTATACATACTTTGTATGCACATTTTAAAAACAATTAAACATTGCAAGTAAAATAATGATTTAATATTACATAAAATTTTAAAAAAAAATTCTCAAGGAAAAATTAAAATATATTTCAAAACTTAAATATAAAATAAAAATGGCATCATACCATTTAATTGTTAGAACTATTTTTAATCGTTGAGAAAAGGATTAACTAAGTATTATTCTAGAATACTTTTAGCTGGATATCGTCCTCATACCAATGACGGGGTACTTCACAATTACGTCGGAGCAACTTTAGAATCATTATTATTTACATTTATTAAATTTACATCATCCATTATTATTACTTAGAAACGAAAGTTGTCGTTGACCTATAAATAACTTCAACACAAACGGCTTTTAAACTCAAATTGGGTTTTCATTATACAAACTTTAAAATAATTTTTAATATATTTGTAGCCCATTTTTCTGTTAAGAAAGTTCTGTAATTTGTACTTTTTTATTACATATGTCATACTTAAAATTTTTAAAAATTATTACTTTTTTATTTACTTTACGCAGTTATCATCTTCCAGTGTCGCTTCAAGCCAATTAAAAAGAGCGACTACAATCAAAAGAGCTCTTCATATTCACCCAAAACATTCTGTGTTTGACTCTTAAGAACAACTACTCACTTGAAAAGAATTTTCACTTTAAAAACAAGCGATCTCAAAATTTAATTTTAAAGCGCACAGAATTAGGCCATTAGTTTAGGTAGCGATAGAAACAAATAGCTTATTAAAACGAAAAAGTTCTCGTATAATAAGTCTATGAAAGAGAGGGAAGGAAAAGAAAGAAAATCCTATTTGAGTAGTATATCCCACCCTCGTATTAAAAGGAGGAGCGAGCTTTGAATAAAATTAAAGAGAATCCTTAGTTTAAGAAGTAATGAATGAGCTGACAGGTTAAGCATTACCTTAATTAATATCCAACCCAGAAGAATAAAATTTTGGAAAGTAGTGAAAAAAAAATTAAAACCAAGTGGAAAAAATGTAGAAAAGTTTTGAAAAGATAATGACTAGAATCTGGTATTATTTAGAGTAATGAAATATATTCTTTTAATAAATGGTTCATTGTTACGTGAGATTATGCTTTTATTTATTCATTAAACTATAACGCATGCAGTGTAGCCAAATTGTTAGTTTGAAATAATAAGAGTAACTGTTGTTTCGTTTGTTCAAAAAATAACAGCGCGTAAAAAGATTTTCATTTCAGCTTTTAATGTGTGTTAAAAATAAACTAAATAAGCTTTAGATTTATTTTTGTTTCTTAACAGCAATTATTTTAGTTTCCATAAAAACGTTCTTAAAAAAAGCTGAGAAAGTGAACGATTTTTTTATTCAAATATTCTTTTGTATCCTGAAACTGAAACTTGTGGTAGCCAAGTTTTTTTTCTTTTCTTTTTTTAGAGGGAGTCTTCAGAATTTTACTTAACTACGGTAGAAATCTTAAAAAATAAGCACAAAAAAAAATTATTATACATTTTATTACAATAGCACAATTCATGATTTTGAAGCTATATATTTAAAACTAAGTTGCAATTTAATTGATGAAAAAAAGTTGAGAACTAAAACAAAATTATAATAAAATTCTTCTGTTTGCCGAAACTATTTAGTTCAGAATCTTGTTGGGAAGAATTATTTATTTTCAATTATTGATAAAAATATATCTAGCTTTTTCCTTTTTAAATATACCTTTTTTTAGAAAAAAAATGTGCTTATAAAGCTAATTGTGCTATAAAAATATGTGCGTAAAAATAAGCTTATAAAGCTTAAATAGGACGGTAACTCGTCCTTAATATTTTCAACAGATGGAAGCGATAGATATAAGTTATTCTTTATTGTATGAACGATTTTTCCAAAAGCAAAATAGTGTTTTGTTGACAAAAAAAGTAACGTAGGAAACCGTACTATAATTATAAAAAAAAAAAACTGATTAAAAAATTTAAACTGATTTATCTGTTCTTAAAATAATTTTTCAAGCATTTAACAATTACGTTTTAATGAAATATTTATGCGAGAAAATGCCTTTTTCTGAGACGTGAAAAATATGTTTGCCCAAAACATGTATCGTATTCAACGTCTATATTTTCTCCCCCAAATATTTTAATAAAATAATCTAATACCCCAAAATTTGATAAAAAATATGTTATGATTGTGTTCATTTAATTTAAATAGAGAAATATATTCTATACGTAGGGAATATTTAGTACAGATAACATAAAAATATCAATAGAATCCATAATTAACTTCCGTTAACGCTACTGTTCTAACCTTCAGGAAACAAAGGGAAATATAGTTAATATTTGCTCATATTTTAGCATTAAGCAATAAACAAATATCTGTGTGTCCTCATTTACATTCGTAATGTTTCATAAAAATGCCACATGATGCGAGACTATAGAAAGTGTCATTCTCAGAAAACTCTTTTCTCTATGAAAGAGCGGCAGAAAATGTTTCGACACGATTTATTCTAAAAACTATTATTTATGAAAGTCAAATGACAGATGATTTAGTAAATCGAAAAGCTATTTATCAATCGCATTCTAAATGACTTCTGTCGCCAAACAATTCGTTATAAATCACAAACAGCAAATCAGATATCAACAGATAAATGTCAATGTTCTTGGCACTAAAATGAACGATTTAAAAATGAAATACTGATAAATCATTTATTATAAAATTGTAAGTTTTATCTTTCATTGAATTCAAAGGACTTTAATATGCATTTATTTTAGTTTGACATTTTCTTTATTTTTAATAAAAATAAAATATTATAATAACAAAAAAAATTCCTAACGAATGCTTGAACAAATTTAATTTTTTGGAATTAATTTGCATGTTTAATATTACGTAAACCTGAAAATACAAATATAGTTATTCTGAAACATTTTAGAGATCTTTAAAATGGTTTTTTTAAAGCTTTTTTAAGCTTTATTTGTTCCTTGTATAATTTAATACAGAAAAGAACATAGAAAACATTCATAAATTTTTATTGAGTCATTCGAAAAAAAAGAATATATATATAAATAAAAAAATTTTTTTTTGAAAAGTTTATACTTTTGATTTTTTTATATAATTGAAAATGTTATTATTTTATATTGACATTTTTATAAATTTGTTTCGAACTAAAATATCCATATTTTAATTGTCTTCTGCCTTTGATCAGTTTTTAAAAATACTTAGAAAAAAAAGAATTATTATTGCACACTTTTAATTTAATTATATTTAAAAATTTTAGACATATTTCCCACACACACCTTAGTAACAAACTAAAACAATGCATCTAAAATATATTGCTGAACAGTTAAATTCAAATAGAATAAATAGCTAGTTCGGTAAAATTGGTCCCAGAGCACTTTTGTATATTTATTATTAAACATATTTTTACAACATATATGAATTTTGGGAACTATTTGAAGTAAACGTTGCAAGGTTATAGGGATTATTTAAGTTAAACTCATCTATATGAAATAAATTATTGAAATTAAAATATTTATATTATTAAAGTTGTATTTATTTGTAGAATTTGTGTAGTACATTACAATTAAATCATACAACATGGCAGTTTTTAAAAATACTATTAAAAAAAGAATTATTGAATATTTTTAATTTTAAAAACTTAGTATTTTTAAAAGTTTTTAACATATCCCGCTTCCACTTTAGTAGCACATTAAAAAAATACATCTAAAACTAACTGCTGAACAATTTGAATTTCCAGAACATTTTGGTACACTGATTTATTGAACATATTTGTACAACATATATAAATTTTGGGAATTTTTTGGAAAAAAAATTGCAAGGTTATATTTATTATTTAAGTTAACCTCATTAATAAGAAATAAATCATTGAAATTAAAGTAGTTAAATTATTAATGAGGTATTTGTTTGCACAATTTGTGTAATACATTACAATTAAATCACGTACTTATTTATTAAGCAATTAAGTATCAGCAATTCCAGTTTGATATGTACAATATAAAAACTCTGATTAAAAACTAAACTATTAATTCTCAAATAGTTTCCAGGTTTTTAAACAACATTAGACATTTTATGACTTTAAGTTGAGAGTTATTTGAATAGGAAAATATTTACGCAAGGGTATTCCCAAGATGAATATTAATGAGGTTTTCAAAAACACGGGAACATGTCGAGTGGAATATCCAAGTCAATTTAAAACTTTTATCGAATATTTCCACATATTTGATTAAGTAAATGTAATCCAATCAAGGGTAATATTATAGATTGAGTAGATAATTACTATCACTAAAAAGCACCAGAACATTCAAATTAAATTGAATTAGTGACATAATTTACCTCTTAAGATGTGATTTTATACTTTTACAATTGGATCATCTGGTGTTAACCTTTTATAGAATCATTTTTGTTCAAGAAATATTATGAAGAATATTTCTGGATTGATTTATCTAACATATAAAAATCTAATGATGGTGTCCCAGTTTTCCATTGTTGTCGGGGCATTTTTATTGACCGGAATCCAGTTTTCCCACATCAATTTTCATTAAAATTAATTTCATAGAAATTAACTTCATTTCACGATCTAAAAAGTGATAAATCAAATTATCAATTCAAAATTGTCCATATCTTAAGAATTTTTTTTTTTTTAGTTTGTTCATAAGCCCGGGTGGCAGGTTTTCAAAGCAGTTTATGCTAAAAAAAACATCGCTAGGAATACAGAAAAATCTACTAACAAGTGAAAAGAGTTGTCATAGTCGCCGCCTGCTGAAAATGGTAGCAAATAGTTGCATTTTAGTCGCCTGTGGCAAACCTGTTATATTTACCTATTTTGTACCTATATTTGTTTAATTTTATATTTTCAAATAATTATTGTGTAAAAATTGCCTACAAATAGGAATAAAAAAATACATTAAAAAATTTCATCCGAAAATAGCAGGTTTATTGTAACTTACTGATTTGCAACTAAACACGAAATATAAAAATAAATCGCGTTTCCGGCTACGTATTGCTATGAAATTTCTCAATATCATGATGTATCTTACCTCCCCTACGAATATATATATAATCGCTGTACCGAATCAACCAGTATAGTAGAAAATTACAGCCTTACTTCGAGTTAAACGTACTTAAACTGAGACTTTTTTTTCTTTATTTTACATGCTAAAGGTAGTTTAAACGGGTATTCTGAAAAATAAATGTCAAGTAGTTCATTTAATGGGAAGAAATTTGTGAACATGTCAACAAGTAATAACAGTGTTAAGAGTAGTGATAACAGTGTAAAAAGTAACAGTGGTGTAAAATAAAATGAGACTTACATTCGTCCTTGTCTTTGGCCGTTACTGTGATAACCGTGTGCTGTATGTCCTCGTCTTCGTTTACTTCTGCTTCGTACAGAGCCTGGTCAAAGTAAGGGGGATTATCGTTCTTGTCACCAATTCCGATCCGGATGTATTTGGTCACTGAAAAACGATTCAATTTCAATAAATATTACTATCATAACACATTTTAAAAAAATATTCAAAATGGTAAGGAAATTCAACGGAGAATACCATACATTGATACAATTAAGAAAATCTTCATTGAATTTACTTCAATAAGTAAATAAAAATATGTCATTAAAAACCGTGATTATCTATAATTGTTATTTTTTAACTTCACATACCAATTATGTAAGCATTCTTTGTATAAATATTATTGCGCAATAAAATTAATGTTACAAATTTTTTAAATGTCTACCTTAAAAAATAAGTTTCTATAAATTAATTATGATTAGGTTCAGTTAATAAATTATTGAAGATGAATTTGCTTTCTTTTTTTTAAAGTTAGTTTCAAAACTAGAAAAAAAAAGCGAAATATTTAGAACGAAAACAAGACACACTACTTGTTTAATTATGCCAGGGGTCTTCAAATTATGGTCCTCGGGCCAAAATTGAACCACAAGCATTATGAGTCTAGCTTATATTAGCAGGCCTGATATACTAAGTAGCTGTGCCTGTAATGTGTTATAGCAATTGATATGAAATATGTCTAATAATTTACAACAAAGGACGGGGTTTCGCCCCTGATGCCACAAATGCTTCACTCACGAGCTAAATACAAAACGAATAATTCGTATCGACAGAAGTTTACCAACATATTGTAGTTTTTCCAAACTGCATTGAGTAGTTTTCAAAGTTTCCAAACTGCATTATGTTGGTAATGAGTGAGCTTTTTATATTGGAGATGATAGTAATAAGATAAATGTTTAAAATACTTTGCCAAAAATAGGCAAGGATATAAAAATGTCTAGGAAAAATTGTCGTGTAGTGTTTGGGATAAGAAGTGTAGAGACCCGTAATTTATAACATCAATTTTATCTGGGCTTACTCCGTATAGCTTCGTGGTATTAATCCAAACTCAGAACACAATAGAATTTCTAGTTCAAGCTGTGTGAAAAATTAATGTATTTTTCTTAATGTATCGCGTTCTATTTTATTTTATAACCAGCATTAAAAAGCCGATAAATTTTTTGGGTAAATGACAATCACTTTTCAATTTCGTATCCTTGCAATTTTGAGTCCAATCCAGAAACAAGGGAACTCCTGGATGAAGCATTGGGACAAACTAACTCTCGTGGAGGACTTTTTGATGAAGCCAATCAGTATTTGCGTTACACGAAGAGCAAATCCACAAAAAGATCCCACAGTTCTCCCAGCGGCAATTGGATTTTAGCCTATAAATCATTTACAATTGATATTATTTAACGTCAGCACTGAGGTGGGTGTGAACAGGGAGCAAAATTAGTATCGACCAGCCCTCGCTTGGGTTCGAACATGATCCGCCTCATTGGAGGAGCGTTCTATCCATTGCGCCACCATGACTCAGTATATTGTACGAAACGTTTTCGAAAAAATACTTCACCGATAGCAACAAAACAAAAGTTTCTGTGAGTCTGCTGGTAATATGGGCTATAACCTTGCATGTTTCGCTTTTCTTTCGAGGTTCAAATTCACATGTTAAACTCCGTATCCTTGTAATTTTGAACCCAATCCAGAAGACAAAGGAAATCCTGGATCAACTATTGAGACAAATTTGCCTTCGTGGTGGAATTTTTGATGAAATTAACCCGCATGTTTGAGCAGCATGTCCTTATAATGTCTGCGTTAATTCAGAATCCCACCAGATGCGAATCAGAATACCACGTACTCTTCTCACATAGCGTTTCCAACCAAAGAATCGCTCGAAAATTTCAAATGGAAAATTTTAGATCATCCACCATACAACCCGAAACTTTCACTTATTCCGGTATCTCGAAAGAAGAAAAACTTTCACGATTCAATTCAATTCAGAATTGAAGCTAAAATGCATTAAAAAATTGAAGTTAAAATATGATTAAACACGATTCAAAACTGAAGTTTAAATGTATTTCTGACCACAAATGGTAAATTTCTTTAACTGGGGAATACAAAAGCTTGTACCCAGTATTAAATTTTTTTATATTATCCTAAAACTTCATGAACAATAATAGATGGGCCAGGTGCAAAAAGTACTAAAAATAAGGTAAATTTTTTTTTCTTCACATTGTATTTTTGGCATTCCTTTATTGCAAGAACCGGGTATGGTACAAAACCAGTCCATTTCTAATGTATGTGGGGATGATGAAAACTAAGTAATCTTATTGAAATCTAAATTTTATTTAGCTTTGACCGACAATCTGAGAATATGGGCTTAACTTTTTCTCGTATCGAATCCCTCGATCGTAAAATCATCGCCAGTGAAATCTTTTATGAAAACTCTTTATATTCCAGCAGTGTAGATATATTTCAATCGAAAATATAGATTTTAAATGCAAGTCTTAGAAGAGAAGGGAATAAATCAAGAACAGAAGTAGTCTCGCATCACCAGTCACACAGACAGAGTGTGTTCCATTAGGGGAATATGAAATATACTTCAAATGAAACAAGTCCACTTCAAAAGGATTTTATTCTTTTTCCCCCCGAATTATTTCTTTTTCCAATTTAAAACTTGTCATGGTTCGCTCTCTCCAATCCATTTGTTCTTCAATTACTTGTTGAAAAAACGCTGTTCGTAAATGTTATGAGAATACTGGTTTCGTATCACCTGGAATTTTCCTCAACTATTTCAACGTTCCTTTTCTTTTGGGGATAAAGGATTCATTTTAAATAAGGATTTGTTGGATATTAGAGTACAAAAATAAATTGTGTTCTAAGTTTAGTTCATTTAAATGACTTTTTAAAACTTTTTTTTCTATCTGAATGACGCTGCAGTACACACGAAAACCCAAAACCAGTGCTTTTTGAAAGAGTTGCGGTTACGTTGGTTTTTAACAACACACGTGGAACAGGATCTTATTGGTGTAGCTAAAATTTTGTTTGGGAGTAGACCAAACTAAACGAATAATATTTTTAAAAAAAATTTAAAGTAAATTCCGACTTAGGTCAACAAAGAAAAATTTCATTTCAGTTATTTTTGTTAAATAATTAAAATTTTTTCTCATATAAAAATAAAATTAATTACTTAAATTTAACTAATGAATTAATATTTGGAAAAATTGTATTAACATCAAATGTCATCTACTACAAGTTTTAAAAAAAATGCGTTTAAACTTGAATGGATGGATTAAAAAGTATTTAATTAACGACTGAAAATTTGAACAAGATATATAAATATACATAGGGAGAGTTTGTACTAATAGAAGGAATTGGAAAAAAAGGAGCGTTGTATCAGACAACTATAAAAGTATAAATTTGGTGACGTGGACCACACGAGCTACCACGTAATGTTCTTTATGAATTTATCTGACACGGCGAGTATAGAGACAGGATTACTCAAATTTATGTTAGTATTTTGAAATTTTTTCCGTATTAATATAGTCATAACATTTTCTAATCAATTCCAAATCTTTTATCTTTGCTCTATTATGCTTAAATTGTGATTATATCTGAAGTTAAAGGTTATTATTATACATAAAGTGAGCCAAAGAAATAAAAATATTTTTCTGGCAAATGCGCCCTCAAACCCTTCCTCACGCGCAGGAGATGAGGAGGTGCTATTAACGCTACTGGTCATCCTGTCATATGATTAATTCAACTATAAACAGAAAAAAGAAAAGAAATTCTGCACGAATAAAACCTTTTGGAATAAATTTTTCTATAAAAGGAACAAATAAGTTCATGCCACACACGTGACTTTTTAACGTTGAAAAAAATTTAAGAAGAAGTAAAACGGCGAGAAATGAAAATATTTACAGGAAATCGTAATTCACTTTACAGAATGTACTTAAGTCCTCATTTACACACGATATTCTTAAAGAATTAAAGCATCACAAAGAACTTCACAAATTCAATTAAAAATAAATAAAGAAGACGAAAAACTTATCACACTGTCCCGTAGTGGACTGATCGTTAAGACACGGTTCCCAACAGATCACCGAAGTCAAGCTTCACTGGCTGCGGGTGGGTGACTACTTGCATCAGTCTGCGTAGGGACGGAGAGTGTGTGGTATGGGTCCTCGTTAAATTGTTCTACCATAAAGTGCTCGACTTCGCCCGCAGGTCGTCGGACTACCGAAGAGGGGGGTGCCATCCCCTCTACAGAGGATCAAAATTGTGCTTCGGATCATCCTCAGGGATGCTTCCCGGACAGTTACCAGTAGCCCATTGTGCAGCTATAGTACGACGTAAATGAACTACAACAACTTATCACACTAACTAGTAGTTTAGTAGTTAAGCTCTTTACCAAAACGTGGAGCTGAAGTTATTTGGACGATAATGTCATTTGACTAAGCTCTAAAAAAAAACATGTCGCTTTTGTATACAGTGGTTTTATATATAAGTATAGTTTTTAATATAAGTGTAGGCAGTAGAGTGTGTTAACTGATTATACATTTTTTTTCCTGCTGTGCAAGCTATTTCAACATTACTTAATAAGTCATGGTTACGCAAAGCTTCTATAACTTTTAAAACTCATCTAATTTAATTAAAACGGAAAACGAAGGCATTTTTAGAATAAATGCAGATGATTTCGAGAAATCGATTATTCTTCCCAACAAAGGTGAAAATACAATTCTTGTCCTTCTCTCCATTAAACTTCCATTTTCATAACTCTACTTATACAATACCCAAGGATGTCCAAGTTTCGTTTTCAATTTGTTCTAAAAGGGAACTGCCATGAATAATTCATCAGAGAGAAGTGGTTAATGACGTCGGAAGAAAAGAAAATGAACAATCTTAATTCGGTTAGGAACGACGAATTGTTGTTTTATGAACACTGATTGCCACGCTCATTTATTTCGACTTCATAGAACAAAATGATAATGCGCCTCACTTAAATGCAAATCAAATGCTGTTTTCTCAGTTGCAGCCTTTACGAACTAAGGTTATAAAATTGTTAGAATATATGCGTTGTGTATTTCATTTAATTTTATTATCAGTTAATCCAACATTTTCCTTAAAAAGTTTGTCTGCTTTAAAAAATACTCAAAAGTTTATGTTAAGGTAAGGTTTTTTTAAATTTTTTTTTTTAAGCAAAGAAAGGGATTTACAAGTTAGGTGCATCATTTCGACTTAATAAAAATAAATAAAAATTTGTAAAATAAAAATTTGTAAAGAAAAAAAAAAAAAAAAAGGAGGGGGGGGGGGAGAGAATACAAAATATTAGATTTTATTCAAAATATAAAGAAAATCCTTCTTCTACATTCCATAAATAAATTTTAAATGTGGAAAATAAAAGTCCGGAAATATATATATACATATATATATAGTCCTTGGTCAAATTATTAGACGCACTGTAATTTTTTAATAATTACATCTTTTGAACGAGTTTATGCAATACTTGTAGAGTTAAACATGGATTTTTATTCAGGAGATTTTTTATATACTTCCTATTTGTATTTATTTTTAACATATTTCATTACTATGTTAACCAATTGATACACGTAAGTAAACAAGTGCAAATTGGTTTCAGCAGAGTAAAAGCAATAAAGCTGTTTATTATCAGCTGATAATTATGACCGAAAACAAGAGAGTGTCGTCTTTCATCGGTGAATGTCAACAATCACATAGTCGCTTTGGTGAATGTCCAAAATATGTGTTATATCTGATTTGATATTAATTTATTCATTGATATTATTATATTTATTCGATATTTTAATGTCTGCTGAGGATAGATTAGGAGAAACATCAGTGTTCATAGTATCGGTAAAATGCATACTGGTCAGTGGCAATTGACCTTAAAATAACACTGGTGTAGGGCATATCGGGCAGTTTCACTTAACTAGACCAAATATATATTTCGGAGAATTCATAAAAGTGAGTATATGAATGTCAACATTCACAGGTGGAAGTCAACAACCACCATCCACAGTAACATATAAATTTTACAACAAGACCCCGAAATTGTGTTTATTTCTTGTGTTAACTTGTTTCTTGTGTTATTAATTGTGTTAACTCTTCTAGCATCTATAGTTGCCTTTAAAAAATACTTCAGACATATTTCACTATAACAGTTGGTGTTGTACATAAACTATACGCCGCATACTTAAAAACTACTGATAATTAATAAAAAAATTTCATGTCCTAACACAAATAATTACAATTCGTGTGCTTTCTAAACTAAAACAAACTTTTTTTTCATCTTAAAATATTTCTAAAACCTAACAGGAAACTCCGGTGCCACCTGATTTTTATCAAATTTAGTGATGTTAACAATACTATACGTAAAAAAAGTAATTTGGGGGGGGGGGTGAGCTGAAAACTTAAGAATCGGTCTAAAACAACACAAATGAAAATAAAAGCGGATTTTGAAAACAAAGAGGATGAAAGCGAGCCTATTTGAGAGCCCTGTCGTTGTCTGTGTGGTTTAAAAAGATCATAACAAAGAGAAGTAAAAGAACTCATGTTTTTTAATGTGTAGCTTTCACAGGCTCACACACTTTATAATTATTTTAAGGCAGGCATTGAAAGATGCATAACGAGCAGTGATCGAAGAAAAAAAAAGATTTTAGAGCTTACATAATATATTCAGCACATTTAAACTTTCACTTCTGTAGGTTTTTTCTTTCACATTTTCACCTCATGATACAAGTAGTATATGAAGAGAATTTTACGTTGGAGCAACTAGATCCCATTAGCATATTCCATGAAAGATAAATTGCGAAAATCTCTTTACGTTTTACTTGAAAGAAGCAATCCGTCTTAAAAAGGAGTAAATTGACCTTAAGAGGAGACATTAAGAGCAGCGAATGTAGAAGCTGGTTGTTTAGGAACCCGAAAAAGATAGGCTTGCAAAATTATGGCAATGCTTTGAAGGACGCGTCTCTATGGAGACAGTTTGTTTTACAAAAATATTTAAAATGAGCTCTCTGATTTTTTTTGTGAGTGTAAGTTATAATTTACTGAAATTAACAATGTATGGCAACAAAAGAGATTCCAAAATATGTGTTCATGGTGCAACTAAAGAAGAGATTTCCATTGATGCATCACCTAATTTTTTTTTTATTAAATTAATCTCTGCTATATTCGAGTATATTGTACTATTATCGACGTTTTCCATAAAGCTGGGTACTTGCACTTCAAGAAGACCTCCCATACCCAACCATGTGACCTATGACGTCAGCGCCAGCCAATCTTTATCAGCAAAATGAAGCATTAAAATTAAGCTAAGTTTCTCTACATAAGTTAGAATGTTAATTAACGATAAGTTAAATGCAGAGCTGGATCGCACATCGAATTAGTTGAAATATAATTCTTTCTCGTGTACTTCTTTCACTTAACTTAGATTCATTATTTGTTTATGTATACTATTGTAATCGCGGTATATTTTTGTTTTGCGTACCTGGCAACTTCAATGCATAATTAGTTTGTTTTTGTTCTACGTAGCTTCGCGTCTGTCTTTGTGTTAAGTCTCTGTGTAAATATATAGTAAAAGAATTGAAATATTTGAAAAAGAATCTTTGTGAAAAATTTAGAATGTGTCACTCAAGAATTGACACCTCTTGGTTTGGCAATAAATTTACATCGTAAACTTTTTCTGAACCTCAGTTTCTGGTTACCATGATATTATCTTATTGTATCTGCTTTTAATGACGTCATCAGCGGGACAACACAATTTCTATTTACCGTTATGTGATTGGTCCTTTGTTTATTTTCATATGAGTATATATATGCATAGGCATGTTTTCAAATAACCAAATATCTGAGGGGCCCCGGATTCTTCAGAGATGGAAAAAAGTTTTTATACTTCAGCTGGTTACTATGCTAAAAAGTCCAAAACCTGTCGACGATTTATGCGATTTAATGGCTGCCGAAGAGTAGTTGAAATTGTTAATAGTTAAAATAGTTAATATTGAAGTAGTACGTCAGAGCAGACAAAGCCGCGGGCAACAGCTAGAGGGTAAAAGAATTCGGTTAATATAATGCTTAAAACTAATTAAGGCGTTAGGATCGGATAGGGGTTGAAGAATTAGATTATTTAAATGCAGCAGTGATGTACATTTGGCTTGGTGACCGATAAAGTTTATATGTTGTACTAGATAATTTTAAAAAGTGACCATGCTGGTCACTAAAGGTGGCTAGGTTTTAAATTATGTCGATCTGTATTTTTTAAATTATATGTTACCGTGAATGACTGAAATCAATAGAATGTCTACTATCAACAATTAACGTCTGACAATCACATAGTCGCTGTTATGACTCGAGAATCTTTTGCTTTCAATTACTTTATTTTACAATACAACACACAGAATAATAGTCTATTAACATAATATATTATTTACAAGTTTGTTGGATGCATTATCGTACATCATAAAGATGAAAATGGTATAAATTCCCTTAAACGTAACGTATCGTAGGTTCTCTCTTACTTAATATTACAAAACAAAAAAAAAGGATATAAAATATAGTTGCCAGATTCACAAACTCTAATACAAAATTAACTAGAAAAAAACATGACGGAAATGTTAAACTTGAAGTGAGTGGCAACAGTCGCTTTGGTAAATGTCCGAAAATTTATTATAACCGATTTGATATTAATTTATTCGTTGATATTATCATATTTATTCGATATTTTAATATCTGCGGAGGATAGACCAGGAGAAACATCAGTACCAAGTAAACATTTAATTTTTGTTCCGAAGTTGTTAGTCTGGATATTTATAGGTATATTGTTGTTGTTGTTGCAGTTAATTTACGTCGAACTAGAGCTGCACAATGGGCTATTGGCAACGGTCTGGGAAACATCCCCGAGGATGATCCGAAGACATGCCATCACAATTTCGATCCTCTGCAGAGGGGATGGCACCCCTGCTTCGGTAGCCCAACGACCTGCACGCGAAGTCGATCACTTTACGGTAGAACAGTTTAACGAGGACCAATTCCGCACACCCTCGGTCCCTACGCAGACTGATCCAAGTGGTCACCCACCCGCACACTGACCGCAGCCAGTGATGCTTGACTTCGGTGATCTGCTGGGAACCGTGTCTTAACGATCAGTCCACTGCAGGACCTTATAGGTATATACATAATCAAATTTACAAATGTGTCGATATATTGCTGGTATTTGTGCTTGTAAATTTTTGTTTAATATTCTGTAAATATATTCACCTTCTGTTTGTTTTTTACACTGCTAGCAGAAGATTGAAACAATATTACAATTGTTACCACAACACAGGGTTATGTATGAATAAGTAAGAGCATGTAGTTTCAACAATTTCAAGAAACAAATTTAGCAAAAAAAGAATAAATGAATTAGATCCTCGTGATTTCAAATAAAACTTAATTCTGCAAAACTGAAACTGGGCATAGATTCTCTTCTGAGGAGGTACAAATCAATACTTATGAAAAATTGCCCAACACGATGAAGAAAGAAAAAAAAAATTGCTTTCTTGTTGCTCTAGGGCATCTAGTCAACCTTCACCATTTTTTGTGAGCAAGAAAAATATTGCAAAAGGGATGATAACCAACAAAAAACTGCTGCTGGACACTACCTTTTCCGTTATCCAGTTATAAAACCAGATTAAAGGGGAGGGGGAAGAAAAATCCGGGTGGTTTTCAAAGGAAAATATATATGAAAAAAGATTAAATGTGCCAAAAAAAATCTTTTTTGTCACACATCTCCACGTTGAGGAAAATGTGACAAATAAATAACAACAGCTCTCAAGATACTTAAAAAACGTAATTTTGCACACGTTATAACATATTATACAGATTAAAAATATATAAATACTGCAAACTAAAAAACAATGTCTCATTGTTGGTACAAAACGTAAATATATATTTTTAAACCACAAAAAGTTTAAGCCAAGTAAAAACAAGAGGTCTTTAAGTGAAATTAGAATAGTGTTTGTCCTGTTTACTAAAATTACATTTTAGAATTTGTTATGAAATCTGTTAGGTTAAAATTGAAAAAGGTATGACAACAGATTTGGGCGTATGCACGGTGGCTATACTTTGCCCTAACAAAATAATAAAAATTTTTGGAAGTGGTCTTTTGTTATCGGCCATGGCCAATATTGTTGTGGTCTCTATTTGACCAGTTTTGGTCAGTGTTGTTGCATTCTAAGTAATGAAATGGTTATGAATGAACTCAAAAACTTATTGTCAGTAGCTTTATTTAGAGCATCATTGACCAACGCTCAACATTCTTCAATAGACTGAATAGAAATTTTTTGTTGTTGAGCTAATCGAAACGAAAATTAAATTGGGCCTTAAAAAACTTTTTAGGGATATTAACCAAAGAATACAAGAAAGTAGGAGGTCAGCAGGAAAAATATTTAGTTTCTTTGATAAAAAAATGTTTAGTTTTCAAGAAATAAAAACGTCTAATTGTGCAGAGCTAGCTTCTAACTAAAACTTACCCCAACTCTTTTGGATCTAAATTGTCGTGATTTCATGTTCCAGTGTAAGTAAAGAAAAAAATACTACATTTGCAAAAGAATGAAAAGCCAAACTATAACTTGTTCTTGATGTGTATTTCCATTGGTTAAAAATATCTCTTAAATTTTATAAAGTAATAACTCCCTGTAACAGCACGATGTGGATAACGGAGGCTTATAGATTTTAAAGCTCCGCAGTTCTGTGAAAAATGGAACAATGGCAATGCGGTTAGCATCGCACACTAAGCCGACAAGCTGGGTGGGCTTCAAGCCGCCACTGAGGGTCGAACCCCGGTCAAACTAAGATAAATATAACAATTTTTTTCAAGGCTCAGAAATTTTATACAAGTTTGATTTGAGAGATTGTCGGGTTTTGAAAACTTGTAATCATAATTTTTTTTAAATATTGTTCAATAGAAGAATTTAGTTTATTTTATTTTTAATTGTACATACAGTCTTCATATTATTGTAAAAGTTCTTTTAGTACATATATATTTTTTAATGTACAGTACTCTAAAAAATGGAATCACCCTGATTAACTTTTAATCTAATGATCGGATCTTCACGTACTAGGACTCAATTTCAATGGTTCGAGGTATTGACTTTACGAAATTAGACATTAAAAACTACTTTCCCTGAATAAAATACTTTTTTTTCCCGACGAATATGGATTTTTGATCATCAAAATATAGGGGTTGCCTCCATATTTTGTTTCCTATATTTTTGAGAACTATAAATACAAATCCGCCGAAAAAAAGATAAATTTATTCAGAAAATATACGTTTTTGTGACTGATTTCGTAAGTTAAAATTAATTTTATTTTATAACCGTCTTTGAACAGCAGACCAAATTTTGGGTTCACGACTGCTAATATACAACTCCGTAGCCTTGTAATTTTGAACCCTATCCAGAAGACAAGGGAACCCCACAGATCAGGAATTGGGAGAAATTTGCTTTCGCGAAAGACATTTTTGATGCAATTCACCAGAATGTGTGTTACATGTAGAGGAAACCCACAAAAATCTCCCACGGTTAGCTTGACGGCAAGGGGACTAACCCATGATCCATCTACCACTGAGGATATTTTACGTAAGCTCTGTTAAAATCGGTGAGGAATTCGTATAGACCAGCCATCACTCAAACTCGGTTCACCTCATTGGAAAGCGAACGCTCCACCCCCTGAGTCACCACGGCTCTGTACTGATTAATTAGTTAATTAATTAGCATATTTGAGATCACACCCTCTAACTATTGAGTCCTGGCATAGAAGTCATATCAGAAGTTATTCAGGGTGACATTTTTTGCTCATTGTATAATAAAAAACTGTAAAATGAAATAACAAACCTAGTTATTCCAACTTCAACCTAGTTTTAGGCACGGTATAGCCGAGACACGGCTCCCTTGCGACAAAAATCTACATTTCTCTCTCACAACTAAACATGAAAAACAAAAAAGCGACATTTTCCCCTTTTCTTACGAGACGAAGTTTCAAGTACCATTGTAACAAACTTGAATACTTAACTCTTTTATACTTGAATACTTACCACTTAAACACCTGAAGTAATTAACCTTAGTAGTAATAGTTGAAGAAAAGAAAGAAACATCACAATGATTTTATGCGCCACAGAATGCCGGAAGTTCCAGTGACGTGACTGTTAACAAATACTAAGTATTTTCCGACTAAACGAACGGAAGCACTTTCGAATGATGACTAATATTTAATACTGAAACGAGACGTTTACTTAAAAGAGTAAAACGGATGATCCTGCAACAAAAAAAAATAAAAATAAATAAATTCTGAAATCTTTTTTCCCGCTCGCCTTAAACGCATTTTTAGTGGAAACCATATCTATTCTCCGATTCGGGAAAAGTTAAAAAGTTGGCGGAAAATTTCCTGTAAATCCAATACACACTTGCATATATAAACATTAATGCATATTTATATTCGATTAAACTGTTTAACAAAGCATCAAAAGAAGATTCGAAAACTTTTCGAGTGATTAAAAGGCGGAGAGAGGAAGCCAAAATGAAAGAGGACACGCAAACGATTCGATGCATGGAATTTAAGGGGACATTCTTGAAACGTAACCACTAACAAATCGATTTTAAATTTAGAAGTGAAGTGGAATCATTAGTGGCGATAGAGAGAGAGATTTCATATATCGAAGTACGTGTTTAATCGGCTTTACTCTCAGTTCGAATAGCCGGAGCAGATAACAGTCATAATCCCATATAATGAGTGGGACCGGATAATGATCTGTAGTTGACGTTCATCGACGTCACATCGGCATATAATCCCCCATCATGCACTTCTCTCACAATTATTCTAACTGGGGGGAAGGGGGGGGGTAATAAAAATACTTTAGAGAGATTGGGAGATGTAACATAGGGGGAGTTATTGAAGGAAAATCAATTACAAAACTATTCCTATAATTGGAATGGTATTTTGAAACAATGTTTAGAGTATCTGTTATCTTAAAATAATCCATAAAAGCAATCTTAAAATCATCCCCCTTATCTTAAAATATCCAAACCTTATCTTAAAATAATCCCTCGAAACAATGTCTTAAAAGGTATTTTTTAAATTTATTCCTTCGTTGCATTGTAAAAAAAAATATTCTCACAAATATATGACAAATATACTCACAAATATTATGACGTGGTACCGAACTGGTATTAATTAAGGCTCCTATATATTTTTATTTTAAACTTTCAACCGGTAATAAAATTTGCAGTGAATTATAAAAAATAAAAAAAAATTTCGATAAACAATGTAAATCGATGCACGCTTTTCTTAACTGATTATCCTAGTTTAGGTACGTTGTTTGTGGCGATAAGTAGCCAAATCTTGTAGCTCTTCATATTAATGGAGGAAACACTTTGCTCCGAAATGACGGATTTGTCGGCCTCGCTAATTCAGAGGCTCTAGTATTAATCAAAGAGCACATGAACGTCAGACCTACGTCATAATAATAAATTGAAATTTTTTCAGTGCAAGTACACCACGGAGGTAAAGAACGTTTGCCTATTATGAATCATGAGTCGTGCCTATTTCGGCTGGTAATAGGTAGCAAATATGCATGAATTATAACTGTACTTACGTCATTATGTAAAATCTGAAATTTATATGTGTCTATTGGGCAACTATGTTATTTAAACATATTTCTCAAATAGCCAGGCAATTCCGAAGTTTACAATCCCTTCCTGTATCATTCGTAGTTGCTTATACTTCCTAAGAGCTCGCACATGCAGCTGACTTTCAACTATAAGTTAATGTTATAAACATGGGGCAAAATGATTAAAACTTCGAAACTATTCGGCCACTGAGGAAACGTCTTAAAATAGTTAATAATATAACATATATAAAATTCTGATTTCATAAAATGTAAGTTACAACAATTTATACATATTTGTAACCTGCTACCTACCCAAGTCAGTGCGGCTCAAGGTTTATAATAGCCAATCGTTCTTATTCGCTGTAAAGTATTTACGTAGGCATTTTTTCAACTTTTATACTATGACGTAGGTTTTGCGTTCTCGGGCTTTTGCTCAATGTTGGTTATTTTTTTCAATGCATTATTGTGAAAACGCTTGGATTCACTATTGTGTTTAATAAAACAAAATTCAAAATGCAAATTGTTCTCGTAAAGTTTACACGTCAAAAATGTCTAGCCTATTTTCAAATTTCATAGTAAAAACTTTACGAAATGGTGCCATTTAATTTTTTACAAAATATTTCGCCCTATCGAGTTGAGTTCACAATGTTGAAGAGTTCAAAGCTTGTTTACTGTCTGAAATGCAACGATTTTTTAAAATGTACGAAATTTAACCCACTATGCATATTTTTCTCATAGCTTGAACCTAGCATATTCATTTATTTAATAAGAGTTATAACTAAATGGATAGATTTGGACAAAATAAATAAAACACAATTTTTGTTCTTTATTATAATCCCCCATTGCAGCAACCCTTTTCGTTATAATCGATACATATAATTAGTCTGTTTTCTATTTCTTAGACGCAATATTGCTTTAACGCTCATTAGAACATCCGAACTCCCATATAAAGACCGAAAGAAAGCGTTTAATTGTTTCTAATTTCCGATGAAATTACTTCAAAACATGCGGTAAGCACTTTCGAGAAATATGGACTTCTGTTATTTAATAAAATGATTTTTTTTAACATGGTATGGTTAATATGATGCTTTGTTATTAATTATTTTATCAGCATTCTATTCTTCTAACATAGTATTGACAAATTAAGACGACTGTTTTTATTTTATTTCGTAACCGTAGTTGAATAGCCGACCCAATTTTTGAGTTTACGACTACTAATGTTCAACTCCGTAGCCCTGTAATTTTGAACCCAATCCAGAAGACAAGGGAACTCCTGGATCAAGTATTGGGGGAAATTTTGTCTTCGTTGACGACTTTTTGATGGAACTAACCCGCATTTGCTTTACATGGTGAGGGAGACCACAAGAACCTCCCACGGTTAGCCTCATGGCAAAGGGTCTCTAATCCATGATCTGTCTACCACTGAGGATATTTCACGTTCGCACTTGGGTCGGTGCAGGCCGGATGCGGATTCGTATCGACAAGCCATCTCTGGGATGGAACCCGGTTTACTTCATTGGAAGGCGAACGCTCTATGCCCTGAGCCATCACGGTTCTTTATGCTCTCATTGATAGTTGTGAATCTATATTTTATTTTCCCTTACCGGCATCTAAGAGCTATTCTATATAGGATTTCTAAAGCAATTTAATTCCGCGCCTTGATAATTTTGAACCCAACTCGGAAGATAAGGGCTTTTCTGTGTTAAGCATTGAACGAACTCGTAAAAATCTCTTTAAGTAAAACAAATCTGCATTTGCTTTGTATGAAGCTAGATTAAATCGACGGCCAGGATAGATCCTGCGAACCAAGAGAGGTCCACAAATCGAGCCGCAAACTCCAGGTTTTGAACCTGGGTTGACATATTGAAAGTGAGCAATCTATTTCAAGTCATGCTATGAATATATATTTATGTTATACTTGCGCACTCATGATAAAGCGAAATAACTATTGTTTTGCATGGGTGAAAGGTGGCGCTTTATCGCGTAAAATATACTGTTTCCAAGTTTGTTGTTGATTGCCACTTAGAAACAAACAATGCTTCAACCTTCTCTTGTTTACGGTTCTCCGTATGTATTCTGTATAGATTTAAATAGCATTATTTTTGAAAAGAAATAATGAAAAAACTTTTGAGGACAGTTCTATTTACTGCAAATCCCGTTTACACAGGTATTACAACACAGTAGTGTAACCAAATGTTTTTACTTCACCAGACAAAATTAAATGCAATTTACACTCAAGCCAAGACAAAATTACACTCAAGCCATAGAGGCCAGCCACATCCATTCATTTTGTTCTTTAACTAGACTGAACGTCATTGTAATCGTCTGTAGACATTTCATTTCATTTCATAAATTAACTTTGACTAGAAATAGTGACAAAGCATAGACATCGGCTTCATCCAATGTTTACATAGAGGGCGCTACTCGCCTGGCAGACGCAAGATTGTTTTTGAAATAGACCATTGTAGTATAATGGGACAATCTGATACGAAATAGTTAAGTTACTGATCTAGTTCAGCCCTGGTGAAACCTTTTGAGTTACGAAAGCTGTTGCATCGACAGAACATTCAGCGCACATTTATAAGCCATAAAGAAGTTAGAAACGCAATTAATTTCGAAATGGAATGAAGGAATGAGTAATTTAAAAGGGAATAAATAGTAAATAATTGGGAATAGAGTTATTATATTGAAAGAATCTTTTCAATGGAAAGTTTAATGGAATAAAAAATATGGAAGAATAGCAAAACAATGAATGATAAGACCTGTAAATACAATCAAAGTATAGTGTGCGAAATGAAACAGTTGTAGAAAATATTTAAAATGACTTATTTAACTGGTCATTTTTATTTTTTCCACCTTGATTCTTTATTTTACAAGTTCGTGCGAGCGAAAGAGAGAGGTTTGTCGCTACCATACATATATATTAACATTTAAAAAATATTTATAAAAGAATAAATTCAAGAAAGATAAAATTCGTTTCCAACTGGAACTATTATACAGGGTGCGTAGCTAAATCTTTCAACATAAAATAAGCACTTTATAAGTACTTTTTAAGCACTCAAGAAATATTTTAAAGCACTATATACATTAACAAAATGCAAAATAATATTTAAAGACTTTACATGATTATGATAAAATGTCTCTGACAAAGAACTCTTTTCTTGATTATATTAGCCATTATAAAAAGATCGAGAGATTTTTTGGTTCTAAATCAGAGGGTGGAAAATGAAGCCGGAAATTGAGAATATTTTGCAAAATACAGCAGAGTTGCACATGAGAGTGCAATAAATCTCACCGAATTCAGCTCCGTCGACGCACAATCGACACTCTCATGCGCTATGAACCAACGGTACGCTGGAATGGATTGTGCTTGAATGAATTGTGAAAACGTTGAATAGAACAATGTGAAAAGCACGTTTATGCATAATGCGTGGCTTAAATCGGCAGGGTAAAGAAAAAAATCTCAATTTTGGAAACGGAAAATTAAGTACTTTTTAAAAACACCTATTGAAAAAAGCACCTTAACGGGCTTTTAAAAATGAAAATCGATAATAAGCACTTTTAAGCATTTTTTAAAAACGTTACGCACCATGTTATAATATAAGCTTTTCATTGTATTTTCTTAACGAGTAAAACTACTTCTCAAATTGTATTTCCATTTTCAAAATCACATAAATGATAATCATATTTATTCTTTCAGATCGTATTTTATGACTTCTTCTTAATTTTGAGCAGTTCATCCCTTTTCATAGTACTATATTCATAAGCTATCTAGTAGCTGCTTGAACAAAGGTTTAAATATAAACACTCTGTATAAAATGGGGATAACTTACATAACGTTGGAGATAACAACTGCGACCTTAACAATTGGGTTATCTTTTAGAAATTGTGCGTGTAACAAGTCTCTTTAAATCAACAGGAATGAAATGTAAGAGCAAAGATGTAATCTGATATGGTAGAAGTCATGATTTTACACTTGGTGACCCCCTTCTCAAGGGTTTTCAACAGTTTCTGGAAATTACTTTGGAACCGTTCTCGTTTTCGAAAACCGGTTTAATATACAGTTCCTGACCAAATTATTAGACGCACTATAAGATTCCATGTAAACTCGTAATTATCAGGTGATACTATACAGCATTAATGTCTTTACGCGACTGAGACCGGTTTGCACTTATTGTATGAATTGCTTAAATTAGATGACATATAAAATAATTCGACTACTGGATACATTATACGATATATTATATAAATATAGAATATTTATAATATTAGGTATTATATTAGAATATTATAATAATTAGACCCAATTATTAGACGCACTTTAGTGTTTTAATAGTTACATGTTTTACACGAGTTTATATGGAATACTTATATATTTAAAAAATACATGTTATGGGATTTAATTCAGGAGATTTTTTTATATACGTTATACTTCCTATTTGTATTTATTTTTAACGTATTGCATTTCAATGTTAACCCATTGATACACGAACGTAAACAAGTGCAAACTGGTTTCAGCGGCGTAAAAACAATAATGCTGCATAGTATGACCTAATACTTAAGAATTTACGTAGAATCTTATAGTACATCTAATAATTTGGCCAGGGACTGTTCATTCAAAATTAAGAGGTTTTTTTTTTATGTGTTTTCTTCTGAGCTACTCTTCTCAGATATTAATTAAATTTTGTTTAGCATAGGTTCAGCAGAGTTTATGGCAATGATTTTAAAATCTCGTTTATTTTCCGGAAACTGTAACTAGTTTAAGGCAAAATGCTCAAAACTAAGATGGTTTCGATCTATTTTCTTCAGAGATACTTCAAAGTTTTTAACGAAACATAACTGGAATGTAAGTTCAACATTTGTAACACAGACAAATGATTGTTCATAACACTGACGAAGTGAAAAGATATGAAACAACGGTTGAAATGGTGATAGTTTTTTTCCTCTTGCAGTCACATTTTATGATTTCATACTAAACGGTATCCCAAAATTAACGCAAGATTTGATTTTGCCGCCATTTTTTTCCAGTAAATTGTTGGCAACCCTGAAAAAGAGAACAATTTGACAGCTGAGAGTTTAGGGTTAGTGAAAATGGTGTGTTCACATGCCACAAAGCCCCGTGCATTACAAGAGGAAATTAAACGCTGCATCAACGAAATGCAGCCACAATTACGCAGAAGGGTCATGAAAAAATTGGACAAAAGAGTGCGTATGTGCCAGCAAAACAGTGGAGGTTATTTACACGATGTGTAATTTCATAAATAACCCTATCCTATATACTTTATAATTCAATGAAAAAAATAACAATCTAAAGGTTAAAAACTGTGTTTTCTATTTAGTTCAAACCTTGCATTTATTTTGGGACACCCTTTAAAAATAACGCAATCCTGTTATAATATATCAACATTATTTTCAGATCCTGTATGGTTGTCAGAGTATAATAGGATTATTTCGTCTGTCAGCTTACTTTGCGTAGACATTTGGAGAGCTAGAAGGCCAAATTTCAATGGACGTTAATCTCTACTTCCAAGTATATCGCCTACCACATCAACTCTTTATAGCAGTGCGTTCTCGTTCAATAAAATGAAATAAGGGTCAACTTGAAAAAAAAAAAAAACATACAGTGTTTTCTAGAGCTTCAATTCTATAACTTAATCGAGGCCTAGTGCCCCTTTGCGGCTATTCAACATTATATACCTGCACAAGCTATCAAACCAACACTGCCACTGCAGTTGTGAAATCTAGTGAATGTCGAGATTTCACTCCATTTGGTGAATATTAGAAACATCTGTTAAATATCTTCGTTTAAAACTTACATCAGGTTACAAAGTCAACATACAGCATGCACCGAAGTAAATGCGAAATAGTGACAGTATATTTTGTATTCTTTATTATAGCATGATAAACGCTGATATTTTTAAACTTTAGAGGATGTTGAGATTTCAGTCTCTTTGGTCAATGAACAACTGCTAAATATCTTGTTATTCTTCACCGACTTCGGTGAAAACTAATATTCAGCATTCACAGAAGAAAGAGAAAGAGAGAGAGAGAGAGAAATAATAATAAAATTTTTTATCACTATTTATAATTTTATGTAAATTGATGAGGCCGGGATAGCCTGGTTGGCAGGGCGATGAACTCGAGTTCGTGAAAACGGAAGTTCAAATTCACTTGGCCGAAGACTTACCGTGCACATCTTCGGTGCACGTTAAATCTGTTGGGTCACTAAGCTCTCCATGTTCCCATAACAAAATATACCTCTGAGGGTACTGAATTAGAGAATGATCGTCCTCTGGTTCAACGCAAAACTACGATTTGTGGATGAATGAATGGATGTATGATTGGGTACGCCGTACAAACGGGTGTGACGTATAGGTTTCGCAGAAGTCGAATTCTTGGCCATAGATGGTGCCTCTAGAAAACACGAACAACCGCAACCCTTGCCTTAATGGCTTACGACAACAACAACATTTGAATTATTTGAATATCAACATTTGTCAGCTTAAGTAAAAAATAAAGATTAACAAATGCTTTGAGCATTCACTTAAGGGACTAAAATTTTAACATTCACCGAACTACGGTAGCGAATGATCTACTGACTCTAGTTTTAAATACAAAATTACATTTCTGTAGTTTATTTAAACTTAAAATCCTCTAAATGGAACTAACCTTTGTTTTATACCTTTAATTATTTAGGAAAAATTAACCATATTTCACCTCCTATTCTAATTTTTGTTTTGTTTTGTTCGTAGATTGTTTGTACTCTAAATCTCCTGTTTTTTTTTTTTTTTTTTTTTTTTTTTTTTTAAAATCTTTCTAAAGCCATATTTCTTTTCTCTCCTCTCCGAAACAATAGCTTTCATGTTCTAGAAGAAACTATGTTCAGAAAATTTTTTTATCTCTCCAAGCTGAGGCGGGCAATTTACTCAGAAAACTACTGACGGTTACAAATTCTCTCTTCCGTGTTAAGGCAACAAAAAAATGGCGAAAAGAAAGGAATATCTCAAAAGATATGCTGATAAACCGAAATGAGCTACTTTAGTAGGAGAAAAAAATGTTCGCTAAAGTGGAAGATTGAAGAAGCAATTATGATTTTTTTAAATTTTTTTATTTTATTTTCATGAAGGCATTTTTCACGCTGGTTAATTTTTGATAAATGCACGTAAAGAGTGTTTAGATTCTGTTTTTTTTTCTTTTAGAGTAAAATAATGTGCATGTGCCATACATCGCCATCATGCTTTTACTTTCATTACAAGTAAAGAAAGTAAAAGGTATGCACGTGGGTTGAAGATTTGCTTTGTTTTGCTGACAAAAGAGAGGATATATGAGCTTACGTAGTCACTAAAACATCATTACAAAAAACTAAACTTTGACATTTTATTCTTTTATAATAATTTCTCTTTTAAAATGAATTTAAATTGCAAAACTGTTTAAAAAGTATTAGGTCTTTTTAGCATGTATCTTTTAAGAAAAACACATTGTGATTTACTATAAGGTAAGATGACAGGGTTATCAGATATCAGCCATATATCATTAAATAATTATATTTTCAAAACAATTGTTAATATTTCAATAAATGATGAGCGAAATTAAAGAAAAATGTACCAAGTTTTTTTTTTAGCGTTACCAACATTAGATGATTATCATCTAATATGTAAGGGGAGAGTGGAGTAAGACCGGGTAGTGGGGTGATACAAGGCACCTCGATTGCGTCTAATTAGTTCCATTTTCTAGCGAAAAACTCTGAATTACATTTTACTAGTCAAGCTTGATTTATTAGCCTTTATAATTGCAAAAATTTATTTTTTAATCCAGCTTAATATACATTTTCTAAAGATTCATACAAACAATTAGGATTTAGCTTAATAGCATTGTTCTAAAAATTACTTTTCGATAACCTCTGTCCTCTTGGTAAGATTGGGTAATATATAGTATAAACATAATAAAATAAAAAAATTTTGTTCATTGAAGTAATAAATAATAAATCAAAACTAATAACGTTTTACAAGACGTAAAGTACACGCATCAAAATATTGATTAATCAGAAAAAAAAGATTGTAAATACTGTTAAAATGAATATTAATCACATAGTGCCTTTTCAGAAACTTTGCCCTGAGCACAGCTATAGGCTATAACAAGACCCTGATACGACATATCATATTTCTTTTGATAGAGTTATGTAAAGAACACTTTTCTGTACATATATCTGAATATTAATATAAGAACAAAAAACTTCTACATTTTAAAACGAAGAGAACTGTAATTATAAATTTATTTTAGAACGTATTGCCAACAAGAATTTTTCGTATTCTCAACGATAATGGTTCGACAAGAGGGATGTATGTTTCGTTTATTTTTTAAAAGCTCGATTTTGTTTGCTGTCAGAACAAAATACTGCTAAAAACGAGGCAAATTTTTAGCCGATTGCACAAAATGTCACTAACTTATAGCATTAATTATTCTATTGAGTTCCAGATTTAAGTACTCCTTATAAATTCAAAAGAAACGATGATCTTGAAAGTACTTGAGTTTTCGAAACTCAAAAATCGTTCGAGACTTTTCCAAATTATTTAAAGAGTGAATACAATAATTTAAATAACTTTTTTTATAATGTAATGTAAGTGAATAATTCGAACATAATAATTAATTTAAACATGGTTATAGATAGTTTAAATATTTTCCTAAGCAAATAATTAAAATATAATATTCTACACATACTTATAATTTAAATGTACTGAAAATGTATTTTTTTTACTATATTTGATATAAAGTTGGAGCAAAAAAAGATCAAAGAATATTGGATATAAATTTCCATTTTTTAAAAAATATAGAGTCGTTTAAAAAAGTGATCATTTTTACGTAAGATAATTAAAATGTTATTATCTATAAATTATTGAATACGAGTATAATATTTAGAAGCAGATTTTTTCTATTATTTTTATATAAATCTTCAAAATTTTATAGCAGTAAAAATTTGCTTCGTCGAGACAGAAAAATATTTCCAAATAAAACAAGTTTTGGCACTCAAAACTATGTTTTAAGTCGTTAATTACAGAGGAAAGTTTGATTAATATATAAGTTATCATTTTTATTGTTTTATTGCCTATCCTTACCTTTTGATTTTAAGTAATAATAACCATAAATTATTTAAGGAATAATAATAATTGATTTTAAGTAATATTAAAATTTTATGTATCAATGCGGGAAAAACTTAGCTGCTTATTAAACCTCATCACCACGATACCCTTTTGTCACATATATTTAAAATGCATAATTGTATTGGTTCATGCACAAGAATAAGAAATAAATTTAAGCTAAAAGTTAGTGTAACTGGTGTGATATGAGTTGAGTTATAAACAGAGCATAGTGCTAACGTAAAATATCCTCAGCGGTAGACGGATCATGGGTTAGTGTCCCCTTGCCATCAGACTAACCGTGGGAGGTTTTCCTCTGCATATAAGGCATATGCGGGTTAGTTTCAACAATCAGTGCTCCACGAACATTTCTCCCAATACTTCCTTCAGAAGTTCCCTCGTTTTCTGGATTGGGTTCAATGACAAGGTGACGGAATTGAATATTAGAAGCCATAATCCCATAATTGGTTCACTGTTCAACATAGAGACATAATACAGGAGCATTTATTGTTAGAGACTTTCTGTATAAATGAGTTTTCCAGCTTCAAAGCGAAAAGTTGTAAGTTGAGTAAAACTAAAGTTAACTTTTGTCTAGTCTTTGCATTGTTCGAATTTCAGAAATATTAATCATTTCTTCAGGCTCTAAAAATGAATGGAAAGAAAAGATAAGGAACTACGTCATTACAATCCAGGATTCTCCGTCAAACTAAACGGTACGTTTCTTTTCCTTTTATCAATGGGGTCCTGGTTCTTAGATTAGGACGCTTTACTGTGAGTAAGGAGAGGATTTTAAAGTGTTATCATTAAGTTTTTCATAACAAAAGCGGAATTTGTTAAATCCTCACCCATAGAATACAAATGCAGGAGATAAGATTCAGTAAGAAAAAAAGAAAAAAGAGAAAACTCTCTCCCTACGAAATGTCTTTGCTCAAGATCTCGTGTGTCTTTGATGCGAAGGATTTACAGAGCAGATAACAGGAAGTTTGTTTTACTGTAATAAGAAAAGACTCAAAAGGAAAAGGAAGAAGGGAAGTAAAAGAAAAAGTTTGGATAGTAGAAGGAAGAGAATATCGGTAAATATCGATATTTTTGAGTGTATTTTAAAAGAATTGTATTCATCAAAAATATACCTGTAAGATGAATTATGGCAGTGTTTCCCAAACTTATGACTTTTGTGTACCACTAATAAAAAAATTAATGTATTTTTTACTATAAAAAAATTGCACAAAAGTTAAAAATCACAACTGGCTATTTACACCACTAATTATTAACCGTTAACTCTGCAAAAAAACAGCCAATTGAAAAATACGTAATCGTAAATTTTCATGACTAGCTTTGTTTCTAAATGAAAGTTTTTGAAATTTTCGTTTGTTGCTAGATAATACGCATAAGAATGCGTACCCTCCTAAACTGTTCCCGTACCCTTGGGGGTACGCGTACCACACTTTGGGAAACACTGAATTATGGGATGGCTTTAGATGTCAATTGATTAATGCGTTGCATATTGTGTCAAGGGATTTTTGATACAACATTGGAGGTAACGAAGTTCAAACTTTTCAAGAAACTCAGATAGAATAATCACTTTAGCAAAAGTACAAGCAAATAGTTTTTGTTAATTAAGACAGAATTCTCCAAACTTTTTCTTATAATCCTTTACTCATTGTCAAGTCTACCTAAACTTAGCCTTGAAATAAGTCATTTTAGAAAAAATTGGATCATCTGTACCAGCCTAATAAATTTAGGAAATGCTATAATGCGTCAAATGTACATTGCGTACTTTAAATAAACTGATTAAACGGGGTTTGCAAATCAAATGCAACGCAAAAAGTAACTAAAGATAAATCGCTGAAGTATTTGGATATCGTGGGATTCATATTTAAAAAACACAATTAATACAGTGAATAATTTTTGGATGCAATGATGAAATTTTTGAGAACTAAGATGCATTCTTAACACAAGATTGCCCAAGGAAGTCATTTTGACTGCTTTTTTTTAATTTCAATTAGAAAAACAATGATGTATACAATGACACAATTTCTTAGAATTTGACTTATATAATTTTTTTATTGTTAATATTTACTAATAACTTGTTTTAGTAAATATTAACAATAAAAAATATTAAAAATTAATTTTAAACAAACTTCACAAACTTCTTTACACATTAGTTATTCTTTCACAATCCAGTCAATTTGACAGCTTTTGGACAATATATACTAAAATTTCAGTCTTTCTAGTGTTAAATAAATTGATCAAACAAGTTTTGCAAGCTAAGTGTAACGCAAAAAATACGAAGTAACTGAAGAAAAATCGCTGAAGTATATGGATATCGTGGGATTCATATTAAGAAAACACAATTATTACTGTGAATAATTTTTTGGATGCAATGATAAAAGTTTTGCGAACTACGAAGTATTCTTAATTTTGAAGGGTCGTTTAGAGTAACTAATAAATTACGTTACAAAACATGAAACTGCACATAAAAACGAACTTTCTGCAAAAAACAAATTGTCAAATCTGGACTTTAGATAATCAAAATATTGGGAATGGGGGTGTGATTGAAAAATGCGTTTCTTATTGATCAGTATGAGCGTTCGAAATTTTGTTCTCTTAATGTTAATTATTATTTGCGTTTTTCAGCATAAGCTCCTGAATAATGCTGAAAAACGCGAACACAAACCAAGAACTCAATATATATTTATTATTTTTGATAACAATATTTCGTGACAATTATTGGTTTAAATACACTATTTCCTTTACTCTTAAATTCATAAAATCAGCTATAATATTTAGTATCTTTCATTTGATATTATAATTTATATAAATAAGGAAAGGAGTTTTAACTATGATTCATTAAAAACTAATCTTTAAAAAAAATCAAAAACTAATTTATGTCGTATCAAACTACTAAATTTTGAAAAAAACCTTTCTTCTTCCAATCATATCTTATCATATTTAGCATTTCATAAAGCTCCCGAAAAATTTTGACCTTAAAATAGATCAAGTAATTTTCATTGTAAATATTACCAAAACTTTAACACAATGGAGATACATATTTAACAAAAAGCCATAAGCGGCAATTTTATGTAAGGAATTTAAACGGGATAAATTCTCTCAGAGTCGTGATTCCATTTGTAAGCCCACATACCAAAATGATAGAATTTCTCTGGAGGTAGTATAAAACATTCAGCATTGCTCAAACAAAAGGACTTTTTTTTTTTTAATTTCGGAACACTTTTTCACTCCTTTTTTTTTTTTCTTCCCTCAAGGTTTTTTTTCGTTTAAAAGAAAGAGAAAAATCCAACTTGTGGGTGAAGAAAAAAAGACAAAGTTCTTCGGGGATGGAAAAAAGAAAAAAGAATTCTACCTCTAACGCCATTTTGTGTTTGTTTAGCCAAGTGAAAAATTCCGGACAAGTGAACTTTGAGATTTCCGCCAACTTCTGGCCCATCTCAAGCAAAGTAATTTCGTCCCCACCTGAGCAAATGGATTCAATCAGAAAACAAATTCGAAAAAAAAAAAAAAACTCTTCTTATTCTAGACAATTCTTTAATTTCTGTATGACTTAGGCTTAAGTACTTAGGTCTTTATGATAACTATACATGCAGCTAGAAACAATACGAAATAAATAATAGCAATAGGGAATATGTTCATACAAAAAAAAAAAGCTTTTGTTCGACCTAGCCAAAAGATTATTTGAAAAAGGAAAATATGCTAACATTATAAAATGCTTAAAATTCCAAAAAGATTATTACAAACGCACAAAAAGATTGCCAGTATATTAAAGAATACATTAAAAACAAAAGCAAGAAAAATTTTAATATAGGCTACTTATAAGGAGTAATATACGTCTCATAAACAAGTTGGATTGAAATTCTCTTAGGAATCATTTTAAAAGGAGTTGTGGATCTTCTTATGGATCACACTAAAAGAAGTTGGAATAAAATTGGTGAAAGTGTTGGCGATACCACATTGAAAGAAATTGGATTAAAATTAGTTGTAATGTGTCCGGGCCGTTAAAATGTAGGGAAGCAAATTTTTCGGTGGTTTTAGATCATTCTCCTTTGCAAAAATAAAAACGTCGAATGTTGCCAATCGAGAATTATATTTTATTATTCTTTTATTCTTTAAATTTTAGCTTTTATTTATTGTAGTTTGTTTTCTCGATAGAACTATCTAAATATCATAAGTAGTATTAAATAATGATTAATGACGTCATGTGAAAAATATGAACGAGATCGTTTAAAAAGTCGGCTGTCAAACAATTGTTTACTTTCTAATAAAAATTAAAAGATTTTGGAGGTAGCTCCAAATGCTCCGTATCACGGACCTTATCTCGATAATTTTATTTGCTGATTTCCAATTGAATAGTGTTATCATATTTATTCAAGATCGTGTTTTATTAACTTTAATTTTTTTTATTAAATTGTTTTAAAAAATATTAACGTCAATGATAAAAAAATATAGAGATCCGATGGAAAATGTAACGAAACGGGAATTGTCACTCAAAATTAGATTTACGAGATAAGTCTAGAATTAGCTGTCTAGAATATCTCAATATCACAAGATTTCTCCAACGTAAATAACTACTTATATATAGCAATTAAGATAATCAAATTATTGAGATTAAACTCTCACAAAGTTTCTAATTTAAAGTAACTTACAAAGTTTCTAATTTAAAGTAACTTACAAAGTTTCTTATTTAAGTAATAAACCAATTATTAAACTTTCAACTATTATCAACAAATTTATCTGTTTCAGATTTGTAACTTTTCATCAGTTTAGAAACTTTTATTAACGTTTTATTTAAAAACATTCGAATAAGTGTGTCTATCAGAATAGAATTTTATTTTTGAGAACAGAATGAATGCGAAAACTGGTAGCTGTCTCGCCATTTTAGTCTTAGTTATACATGAATTAACGATAAAAATGTTTGCATTATAAGGTAATTTTATTCAAAATATTTTTTAATAATGGCAGGCACTGAACTTTTCGTTCTTCGCCTAGGAAGATGCAGGAAGTGTTGCTCATTTATCGTTACCCAGTGGGCACCTGTGAACCAAAGTCACGGAGGAGAGCAACATTACCCACGTCACACTGCCACAAACCCGTTTATAGGGTGGGCCACATTCACACCAGGAGACAACACAGAGAGAGAAACATCCATGCCCAGAGCGGGATTCGAACCCGCAGCTTATTCAAAATATCCCTTAATTAAACAGATTACTTATTGTTAAACTCTGAAATAGGTTTATTTGGTTAAAGTTTTACCAATTATTTATTAATAACTATTAAGTCCTTCTAAATCCCACGGTTTTTCCGTAACAGTACAATAAATTTTTGAAAACATAATCGTATCACCACTTTTAGATTTTATTTGTAACGCATAATTAGAGAAAACAATTACTTTCGCATCAGGTACACATAATATATTAACCATCCTTGAGGATTCTATTGATGCACACATAAATGCGTGTTTTATAAGGCATTTCAACTATTACTGTAGTTCAGTGGCATGCCGTTTAACGGAAACATAGATTATTATGGATCAATTACAATGTATCAGTTACAAATAAGATTTTAACTCTCCATTAGGGCTCTTTTGATACCGACCTTAAGCAGGGAATAACTAGGCATCGTTGAGATGCTACTGTTGCTTAACGGTGCACCGTTCAATCTACATATCTAGCATTTGATCAATTACATCGTATCAGTTGCACATAAAATGTTAACTTTCAACTAGGGCTCTTTTGACACAGACATAAATGTGTAACTTACAAAGCATCTCGACTGTTACCGTTCTTTAGTGACACACCGTTGGAAGAAACATGTTTGATTTTGGATCACATACAATACATCAGATTATCAGATACAATGCATCAGATGATATTATTGTTCAGTGGAGCAGCCAGTTGAAAATACATATTTAGTTTTCGATCCATCACAACGTATCAGTTGCACATAAAATAATCAACTAGGGCTCTTTTGATACAGACATAAATGTGTAACTTACAAAGCATCTCGACTGTTATCGTTCTTTAGTGACACACCGTTGGAAGAAACATATTTGATTTTGGATCGCATAAAATGTATCAGTAACACAAAATATATCAGTCATCCCATAGGGCTCATCTAATGCAGACATAAGTATGTGTGTAACAAGGCTTCTCAACTATTTAACTATTATATTAACAATAGTAAAAAAGTGTTCTACAAAAAAGCGAATGAGAATGATCACGTGACGCAACTGATTACGTCATTTGCAGGTAAGAGCCATGAAAAGGGCCATTCAAATCTCTTTATGAGAGGCCAAGACATAAAGAATAAAAAAAAAAGGGCGCTTAATTTGTCAGGAGGACGCAGCTGCTAATAAATCGAATATCGAATCCTCCCTTGTGCTGGCTGATTTCTTCTTGTTGGGGGTCTCCTGAGGATACGGGAAACAAAGCAGCCTCGCCTCCAGAAATCGGTGGAACCATAGATACGGCCATTACTCAGATATCGGTAGCCTCCATTTATTAGTCTCCTTTGAGAGGGGCTTTCATCAAACAATACGAACGCATTATTTCTTCGATTTAGGAAATGCTTCAATATTGCCTTCTGATGTAATATTGCATTTTTTTATGCCATAAAGGAGACGAAAAAAATTTTTATTACTGCGCTTTGGTGATTAGCTTTCATGTATGTGAGGTTGGAATCTTGTATTCAAAATTTAATTCATTCAAATTTCAATTATAGCTTCATGTCGGTGAAAAATAAAAGTTTTACATGGTGCAAGAAAATTTGAATCAAAATTTTACTCAAAGCCATAAGAATTGTAGTCGACTTATAGTCAACGCCCCAATGTAGGAATCACTCTGTTTTATCATTATAATTTATAAAACTCCCAGTGGCTGATTAAAAAAGTTTAGTTTAATATTTAAACATAAAAATTTTACTGACTCATGCTGATTGGCTCAAACCCACAGTGGTTGATTAAAAACTTGTATTTCTTTTAGCTTCAGAGTTAAACATTATAATAATTTTACAAGCTCAAACTCATAGTGGTTGATTAAAAACCTTTATTTCTTTTAGCTTCAGAGTTAAACATTATAATAATTTTACAAGCTCAAACTCATAGTGGTTGATTAAAAACCTTTATTTCTTTTAGCTTCAGAGTTAAACATTATAATAATTTTACAAGCTCAAACTCATAGTGGTTGATTAAAAACGCTTAGTTTAAGAGTTAAACATTATAATAATTTAAGTGGCTCAGATCGTTTTTTAAAAATTTCTTTTTTCAGAGTACTTGAAAAAAATTAGATAATTTTCTGATTACTATAAACTAATTTTTTCTAGGCGACAAATTCTCTGACTCCGCCAACTAGAGATATCAAATCTCTCATGGAGAACTGTGCTAGAGGAAATTATAAATTATTTTCTGCCCATTACAAGTAGACACTACTGCAATAATCTCTCCAAAGTAATGCGATGTAACCATATTTTACTGCTATAAGCAGAATTTATCCTCAATTAAAATTTCAAACACTTTTTGACTAGCTAGAGTGCTGTAAGTTGAATTTTAGTTTTGTGCCTGGTGACAATGCGATCGAAATTGTAATGCCAATCAATATTTCGAGCATTTTCCAACATAAAGTGAAACACATAAGACTAGAGAAAAAATTATAAAATAAATCAAATTTTAAAATTTTTGTTTTTTAAAGGGACTGAACAATAACAATTTCCTTTTTGCCACAACTAAAACTAAAAACGTAGCACGTCAATATTTTTGAAATAAACTTATATTATCACAAATTCCTTTACGTCTTTCAAAAATGATTTTGTTTTGGTTGTAAAAAAAAATTTAATTTTTCTTCTTCTTTTTAGTCTAAATGAAAAACTTTGTTTATAAAACTGCTGTTTTATTTGATATACATGCTAAATCATACTTAATATTATTTTAATATTATTTCATACTTGATTACATTCCAATACTTAAAATCATCAGGTCACAAACATTTACTGCATATTAGCGTAAAACCTTTTCATTTATATTTTGTGTAACAATACCCTGAGCGATAATCATTATTTAAACAACCCCGTAAAATCATGAAACGATTCTACGCTAAGAAATGTTTTTACATTTTTAATTAAAACTAAGCCTTTTCGGTATAATTTATGAACGATTTTGGCATCTTACTTGCTTTAATATGGAATGGAGAAAATAATATTGTAAAATAATAATTTGTTTATTTTTACTTTGTTGGCTGTTATGAAAAAAAGTATAATGTAAAAAAATTAATTATGAGGAAAAAAAGCATAATAATTTATACAGGGTAGACGAGCTTCATAGCGTTATTAGATTTAATAAAATGTAATAGATTGTTATTCCTTTGATTATAAATCCATTCAAGGTATTTCGGATTTAGGTTGTCCAATCGTGCTTGCTTATATTTTTTTCATCCCGTGCGCATGTCTGCAATCAAATTCTTATAAACTGCGCATGCCCAGATACTTCATAACGTAGGAACTTGAAGTGATAATGCCAGATCTCTCGAATTATCATATACTTATAAATAAGATTTTTGCGATTGGTGACTATTGAACGGATGCGAATCTGAACAGTCTAGACATTGAACAAGTTCATGTTCCACCAATTAATAGTCAGATGCATATTCAAAAGGGTAATAAGTCATTACTTTTGAATTCTGTCATTCTTGATACTCTGTATTTCTTTCTATTATAAACACTAATAATCATTTGGAGCAGACATTGTGTCCAAATCAAAATTTTTGATGGTTTTCCATTGATGGACCAACATAATCATAATGGTAACTATCAATAATTCCATCATGAACCATTATATTTTTTGATAGTAACCAACATAAGTAACCATCACCCTAAAGTAGGAATTCGGACTAATTTAGGATGGTCCAACATAAGAACAGCTACTTGTTTTGATGGTTTGTTCATGTTGAACCAACAGAAATTTCCATCATAGTTTTTTAGAAATCAAATGTCGAAACGATCATGAACCACCATCACCCCAATGTAGGAATTCGGTCAGATTTATGGTGGAACAACATAAAAAAAAAAAAAATACTTTTGATGGTATATTTGTGCTGAACCAACAAAAATTCCTATTAAACCATCCTGGAAATTTATAGATTGAGCCATCACGGATTGTTCGTTCATGATCAAATTGTCTTGATGGTTAACCATCATAGTATTAAAGTAGCATTTTCCATCATGGAATGATGGAAGTTTGTTGGCTTATCAAACACCATGAACGCATCATGGGATATGTTGGATGATGGTGACCCTTAAATGATGTTGGACCATCATGAATCACCCTGAAACCAGCATAAAGCATCAAAATTTTTTGATGGGACCATCAAGAATTTTGACTTGGGTATTTTTAATTAAAAAATAAAAAGTGCCTTTTTCTCATGATTCTCTTTATGTATCGAATTCAATTCATTTGGCGAGAACTGAGCAAACAGGAAAAGTTAGCAGTTGATCATTTAACTAAAAAAATTTTAGAGAGATTTCTCATCTTAAATTACTTTTGATACATTTGAAAAATGTAACGACGGCTAAGATTTTTTACTTTTTTTCCCCCGTCACGGAAGGGTGTACTTGAGAATATAATTGCGATTGTTAGTATATTTGCTCAGAAAACTCTCAATAAAATCTTTATAAAATATATCTTCCAGAAATGACGAGGGGGGGGGGGTGATTTGTCAATAAAAGAATGGCGGCGCTCTTCATCCGGTTGCGACATAAACGAAGATTGAATTCGTTCCATAGTTTCGAAAACTATTAGTTTTCACTCCAAATAGAGTGGTGTATCCCCCTTAGATGATCCCAGGGCCTAAACTGCATTTGATTGTGGTCACAAACAGTAACTGGAAACAAAATAAATTGATCTGGCGGCACACTTTAGAAATATCTTTTAAATCCAATTTCAGCTTCTTTCTTTGCTTTCAGAATTGAGCTATTTTACAAAATGATGGAGGTGGGGGGGGATGCTTTTTTTCCCGAACTTCGTTACGTCACTTTTGTTTTTGGGCCCTGACCATTCTGAGTTGAAAAAATGGGGAGGGAGGATATATCTGCAACGATATTCTTTTCTTCCTGTTGTTTTTTTTCTTCCATGCCATTTGAATTTTTTTTATATTCAGAATATAGTAAAATAAAATTAAAGCATGCTATACTGTTACTTTATAACATGTACTGTTAATAAGAACATAACACATACTGTCATATTGTTATATAATTAATAACTTGTTATACCGTTTACTTACAGTGACCCGACATAAATTTGATTCCATAAAAACTTTATTTGCTTCAAAAAAGTATGAAGATTACAAAAGTCGACAAGTTTTGAGGTTTTAAAAGCGCTCGTTCTCAAGATGTGAAAGACGCATATTATACTTATAGTGACTAATAACGAAATAAAATGGATGCTATTTTTTATGATTATTTTATAACCGTCGTTGAACAGCCGACTCAATTTTGTGTTCACGCCGAGCAATGTTTAACTCCTTAGCCTTGTATTTTTAGACACAATCCAGAAGACAAGAGAACTCTTGGACGAAGTATTGGGAAAAATTTTGCCTTCGTGGAAGACTTTTGGATGAAACTAACCCGCATTTGTGTTAAAAGTAGAGGAAAACCGGGAAAATCTCCCAAGGTTAGCTTGACGGCAAGCGGACCGAGCCGAGTGCGAAATTCGAATAGATTGGCCAACACTGGGATTTGAACCTGTGTCTCCCCTCTGTCTTACTGACCGACGATAATAAAAAAGATCTAACTTTTTTAAGAAACTTTCAAAATAATGTGCACTTTTTGAAACTTAAATATAGCGTATTTAATCACTATAATGCATTTTTTTCCTTGTAAATTGAAATAAAATCAAAGTTTCCGATCTTTTTATTGGTTTATAGCATACTGTATCTTAAAGGGCAAATAGCTTTTGTCCACACAGCATCGAGTTTACGAAAATTAAAAATGTAACCAAAACCTTAAAGCTTGAGAAGATCTCTTTAGAAACCAATCCTCTTCGACCAAATTTGAGTATTTGAAGGAATCGGAGGCGAGGTGGGAGATTTCCAAAGACGCTTTTAATCTTTTTTAGTTAATTTTCATAATGTTTACTTTGTTCGGTTGTTAATTTCGAAACATGCAAAATAAAAGACCGTCATCCAACCACAACTTGAGATATAAAAGTTTATGGTTTTATTTAAAAAATTTTATTAATTTTTTTCGTGATAAAATTGCCCTAATAAAATTCGACAATTATCTTTTGTTGAAAGATGGTTTAGTTTTATACAATTGTTTATTTTTAGAATTTGTTTTATAAATATATACTTTTTTGCATAATTTTCGTTAAAAAAAGACTTTTTTGCGTCATCCTAATCGGTTTTTATTAATTTAAAAAGTTAGAGAGAATTTAAACTTTAAAATCTAAGAATATGAATTTTTAAATTACTTTTTTTAAACTATGAAACACATAACTTTTTTTTTATATTTCTGAGAAAAATCTGATAAAACTTCAAAAAACTATCAACTAATTAATTAATTATTATAATTATTTATCCTAAATTAATGAAGTGACTTCTTTATTTCAATCTCTACTGAAAGGTATTGTGCTGTCAAACAATACCCTATCATTAAAAATTAAGTACAAAAAAAAGGGAATTATGAAATTAAACCTAAAATTCAAGATGGCGAGGTAAGAGCTTAGTCGTAGAGAATTTAAGTCAGCCACATTTTTCAGACGCTGCTGTACATTTGATCTCCAGGGCCTGATTATCGCCTAGGCCCAATAGGCACGGGCCTAGGGCCTACACTTTCTGGGGGGGGGGCTCAAAAATTAGTAAAAAGCCCACAATTACTTTTTTTTTAAAAAATAAGAAACAGTTTATCTCAAAAAAGGCATTTTTTATTTCAAAATTTTCTTTATTTTGTGACAAACCTAACTAATCAAACATTGCTCAAATCAAATTAGAGAGTACAGTTGAATTTTAAATTGATTTTTGATACAGTTGAATTTTTTCTCCAACGACTTAAGCAAATGCAACAAGAATGCATATTCGCTAAGTCTCTTATAAATGAATGATTAGTGTCAACAAGAACTAAAAGCTTATTCTTAACAAATATGTAAAGCTGTAGATGGAAGGCTACAATCTTTAAAATAATTCAGTTAATTATTGACTTTTAGCAAAAATCACTGATTTCAATTGTTTGTGGTCACCAAACTAATTTTATTTTCATACAATATTGTTTTCTTGTTTTATATTTTGCTTTAATATTTAGATGTGTAAACTTTATCTTAGAAAAATAATCTTCGATTGTCTGCTTTCAAAAGTTTTTAGAATGTTTCTCTTGAAATATGCAGTTCAATAGATTATTTTTATTGTTAGGACTACTCTTCAGAAAATTAATTTCAAAATATTTTGTTAGGGGTCCGGAAAAGTTTGTGGGCCTTGGGCCGGAATTTATCTTGATCTGTCCTTGCTGATCTCCATTTAATACCTCCGATTTTGGATAATTCTTACAATGCAAATGGTAGGAATTCAGACAACAAAAATACCATATGACGTATTGAAAAAGGCAAAATTCTATATTTGACAGAGTGTTTTTAATAGTCGTTTTTAAATCTGTAATGATTGGAATTACTGGAATCATGAAGTCAGAGCTTTGTCAATTAAATGTAAATAAATACGCCCTATTTTCTATTCCGTATTTATTCAGCGAAAAGAAAATATTATCGCACGGCACTTAGGAACCTGTTTTTAGTCGGAACCATTTAAATAGATAATTTAGAATTAACGCTCAAATTGTTTACAATCGAAGCAAAATTAAATGTGGTCTTCCCCCCCCCCTTCTTTTTAACTTCCTTTGAAGACGACAGTGTCACTTGGCGCGTAATAAACGTGAATGAAGAGAAGTTTTGTGTCCAGTGAATCGAATGAAAGCCAAAAAAGAAGAAGATAATGACCGAGAAAAAGAAAATCATGCAACCGAACTTTTCGTTGCTGAAGAACTAAAGACTCGTTGTTTACATTCTAATGAGGGAGCCTTCGACTAATGACGCTGTGAGTGAAGTCCTAGACGTAATTAAATCCCTTCTTGGTGGAGGAAAAAAATGGCGCGTCTCGATTATACGGAATACTTACCAGATAAAGAATTTACTCCTGAAATTAATTATTTTAGACGCAAACGGAGACTTTTCTCTATTCAGGTAATTTTTAAAAACCATCTAATGATTTCCCAGTGCCTGACCCAAAGTTCTGCAGGTGCGCGCGATTTCGAAGTATTATCCGTTGCGTGTCCCGTTTTCTATTTCCGTTCGGAACAATCTGCAATTTATTCCTTCACACCATTTAGCTGTAATCTATCAGAAAAAGGCACTTTTAGCCTAAATGAAGTAGGCTTAATTCAAATCACTGTAGCAAATCCTTTTTCAAAAATTCAATCAGGGAAACGAGAATTCGAAATAGAGGGATTTATGAGAGCCCATTTAAGATGAAACTGTAGAATAAAATTACCGCGCATTATTGTTTTAGAATTGTTTTTGAATATCGAGTTGTTTCTCGTTTAAAAAAGTTTTATTTTCGTTGCAATCTAAGATTTATGATCTTCGAAAGCATATCGCTAACGAAACAGCAAAGCGAGAAATGTTTGGTTTATGGTAATTTTAAATGAGAAAATTCCCAACGGGCTTCTCTTGAGCTCGGCCTGGTTAAGAACATATTATGACTCAGAGGTACCCTTAATATATTAGAGAGTGAATTAATCAATAAATTGCAGCAATTAAAATATCGAATCATGAACGGGAAACGGAAGTCAGCAATGCGAAACTAAATTTTTTTTAATTATGTTGTATTAAGAACCTGATTCTATTTTCCAGCTTCTTCTAAGACGGCTTATTTTTTTTTAAAAAGAAAAAAAGATTTAGTTATATTATAAAGACGCATTTAATGTTTAAAATAATACTTTTTGCGCTTGTTGTTAATTGCACTTGTCACTCAATTGAGTAGATGATCCAGGAATGAAAATAATTATCTCTATCAAACGCGAATGTAAGTAACCAGCGGTATTTAAAAATTCTACAAAACCAGTGAGGTGCACGATTTTCGGGAATGTTGCCTAGGACATATATCCAATATATTATGTGGAAAAGAAGACTTAAATCTTTGGTTGAAGTAATTAATTCCTTTCCACAAATACTGTAGATATCAAAGTTTAGATAGTTTTTCATCATTAGAATTTAAAAAATGTATTTTAAGTTGAGTGGAGGAATAAAGATGATTTTATTAACGATTGAATGTTTGAACAAGATATAGGGAAAGTGTGAACTAATAGTAGGAATTGAAAGAAAAAAAGGTTTTATGCATTTTCAACGCAGATAAGTGAATATCTACTTGAACCTCAATTCTCATATCAACAAAGGGATTTTAAGAGCTTGTCAATAACACTACTTTGTGTCAAACTGCAATTGTTTCTTTCAAATTTGACTTCCAATGCCATTGAGTTGAAATCAATACTAGAAAGTACATGTTGTCAACAACGCCTCAAGAAATTTATTCCATTGAATTTTGAATAAAGTTGATTCGCGAAAGTTGGCATCTTCTTTTCTATGCAGCTAAAGTATTATAGAACCCTCGACATTAGCTTTTATTCCCTAATTGCAACAGCACAAAGTCACATTCGAGCACTCAGATAATCTCAAAAATTGGAGAAAGAAAACTTAATTAAAGATAAAACTACGTGGCAAATAATGGAATATAAGACAAATAAACGATTGATTTGTTACTAGGGTAAAACATCTTTTGCAGTGTTAAAACTGAGGATGAATGGCCTGGTCGTTTTGTGTTTTGACACCGAAGAAAATTTTAAAATTATTTTAGAATATTTTTTTACTTTACCGACTTGTGACTTTTCATTTTCAAGGTAATTGAATGCCTTTAAGCACAGTCATGAAGCACAGTTTAAACATTTGGCCTATTACAGACTTATTAAAAAGTGATGGATGTTATAAAGGAGTGATGACCTTAGTAACTTACTTCATTGTATAAGTCTTTCAAATTTTCAGGTTTTCTTTTGTATTTTCTTTATATTTATATATGAATAAAGGTTGAAGTGGTGTTTTCATATATGAATAAAGCTTACTAACAGATACATTTAAATGACTGATCCCTTCATTATTAAAAGGAGGCTTGGGATAAAATGTAGATAATCAGTAAAATGTTAATAAGATTCCTTGAACGTTAATTTTCAAAAAATTTGACATTTTGAAAAGAAAAGAAAATTATCATGTAGATAAGCTAATTTTTAATTAAAATTATAAGTTTCCATTAAACTAAAAGTTGAGCAAATCCTGTATGAAATAATTCTGTAAGTGATCATAAATTAAAAAAATGAACCTGTAAATATAATTTTCATGACACAAAATATTCATTTACTCGTGTTTGTATGCATTTCACAGTGGGTAAAGCAGTTGAACATATTATAAAAATTTTTTTTAACTTACTGGAAAGTTGGAAGTTGCTATTACATCAAAATAGTTTGACTTACCTGGAAAGAGAAAGGAAATACATTTTTAAGTTTACATTAAAAATCTATTGAAAAACACAATAGAAATACATGTTTGACCAAATTTATTTATTTGTGTATTGTAAGGAGAAAAACCACGAAAATAAATTACTTTATCTTTGATGCTTGATTTTTGTATTTAATGTTCACAAAAACGATGCATAATATCTGCATTTAATGTTAGTGACATCTTCACACAGTGAGAGTTCAATAATTTTTAAAGTGAATAAACAAATGGCACTAAACTATTTCAATAGGATTGCGTCATAGTAAGGATAAGTCATTTACCAACAATACATGTATTTAATATTCTCAAAATGATGCTTAATTTTTGTATATAATATTCACAAAAATGATGCTTAGTTTTTCTATTTAATATTCACAAAAATGATAGATAATATTTGTATTTAATGTTAGTGGCATCTTCACACAGTGAGAGTTTAATAATTTTTAAAGTTGACAAATAAAATGGCACTAAATTATTTCAATAGGATTGCGTCATAGTCCTACTGTATATGTTACTTTCTTATACGAAACTATTTTTTATTTTTTAAGAGCGAAAAAAATATGATTTTTCTTTTCTATCTCATGGCTTTAGGATTACGGTATCCATTTACCTAAAGCTAGACATTCAGAAAAAGGTCGTTTTTCTCCAGTCTCTTCCTCTCATAACTATTTCCCCTCCACCGCAACTATTTCGATCTTGAAACCGATTTAGAAGAAAAAGAAAAAGATTACGATTAAGATTATTTTTTTCTGTTTTTTTTTTACTTGTAATATTTCGTTAATGTCGAGGGGATTTAAAACCAACCACATTTGGCTCCACGAAACGTGATTTTCTTATAAATGAGGAAGATGCACATTAATCGTTACGAGCTTCCTTAAAAATATAATTTTTCATGCCTAAGTTAAACGATTAGTTATAAAAATGACTAAAAGAAAAGAACTTATGAATATTACTTTAAAGTATTTCTTACAATTATTTTTATTTTCGACCGTACCGTTTCCGCAGGGGGCGACGCTTATTTTTGAAACTTTTAAAAAAGGCAATTATTATTTTGAGATTTTTTAAAATGTTGAATATTGAATAAGCATAAAGAATTTTCTATCTATAATTTCTACTACTTCTATAGTATATAAAATTTCTACTACTTATTTAATGTAAACATTATGTTTTATTAATAAAATTTATTGATTTATTTTCTAATAATAAAGTCCATCTTTTTTATTATTTTCAGCATTTTTTGCTACAAAAGAATAACATAAATTTAAAAATTAAATTCGTTAACTTTTTTTTAAACAAATGTGTAAAATAAAATTCAAACATAGTTCCTAAGTTAGTCGTTCTTTTTAAAACTACATTAAACTTTTAAAGTTAAAGGTAAGGATAAAAATAACTTTTTTAAATAGTAAGATCAACTTATCTCTAAAATTTGTCACATTTTAAAAATAAAAATTTTTTTGGAAAGATTTTTCATGCAAGGTGCTCCGTAACAACCGCCTTAAATGTACATTTTTAGAATTCTTGTTGAAACTCAGGTTTTCGTTTTCTCAAGTTATCAATTTTTTATTTTCATCGCTTCATTACTTACAAGCATTTCTAAAATAAACGTTAAAAGTTTGCAAAATAAATAAGTCTCCGGTATATATTATTGAATATTATCAAATGAAAGAAAAGAAAAAACGCAATTTTTTATCCAAGTGATTTTTCAAAAATAGCGCTTTTTGTATGGAGCCATTTTTAAAATTTTTGAATTACTTATTTTTTAGAACAAAAATAAAAATTGGATAAAATCGCTGCATAATAAATTGGTTATATTTTAATGCAATTACACACACTTTTTTTATTATAGAGTTTGCCAATTATAGTTTTAACAAGGAACAATAAAAACTCACATTATACCTTTCCTATTAAAATTGTCTACAATAAAAAAAAACATATTTTTTTAAATGAGATACACATAAATAAAAGTCTAGGATTATACGTTAATTTTTTTCTGTATATTTCAATATTATATCTACCTAACAGGAATAAGAAATGTCGAACTTTTCAGCTAAGTAATCAACAATAATAATAAAAACATCGCAAGTTTAAGATTTTCAGCGTCGCTTTATAAGTGTCCCATTACACGTTTTGTATTGTCTCTTTAATAAGATAGTTGATATATATTTTTGAGTATTATTTGTTGTTAGATTTATGGCAACGGTGAATAAAAGAAATAATGATTCGATGGCGAGAAGAAAAAAAAAAAGAAAAATATGAGTTTTATTCTTGTTTTGGAAGTCAAACATAAATCAGTATGGGGTTGAGTAAACGTGAAAAGAAACTTTCAGATAATTTTCTGACTGTGCCAAAATTTTATTTTGTCCTCTTTTTTTTATGTTTTGTTTGTTATGATATTTTATTCATCGTGGCTGCTAGCCTTTAGGGGGAAAAAGAATCTTTTTCAACTATTTAGAATTGTGGAAAATGAATTAAACTAAAGAAAAATGAATTTTGTGGCAAACATTGAAGGAGGATATTTATTACATCTATTTATATCACTTTTTATCAAACCTCTTTTTTTTAATATGTTCTGTGAGTCACTCAAGTTGCATTGCACCTGAATCACGTTCTTATGAGAGCTAGTTTTTTTTTTCTCTCTCCTTTTAGTTAAAAATATAAATTTTCTCCTTAAAAATTGTTAAAATGTTTTCATAAAATATGTACAGTTTATATGTGTGTAAAATAAATAAAATGGACCAACCTGAATAACTTTTGATAACAAAAACTTTTTTTTTTCCTTCACGTTCTTAACGACCCCTCTTAGAGTTTTAAATATATGATATTTTCGAAATACGATTTCTCAGGAACTATTCAACCAATTTCGCCCAAATTTTGTGTTTTGCCATTTAAAATTGCATTCCTTAAAACGATGGAAAAAAAAATTGTATACCTTAGAATTGGACTATTATTAAATAAAATAATAAAAGTTTTATTTTACATGGAATTACTTTTGGTTAAACAAATTACGAGTAAAGTTTATTTAATGCGCTTAAAAAGTTCGAGATATGGCGAATAATATCGGGAATCTCAAAAATCGGAATTCGTCGACAAAAACATGCTTATTCAGAGAAAGTACGTTTTTCTATCTGATCTCGTAACTTAAAATATCGTCTGCACTAATTAATTAACACATTTGAGGACACCCCTTCGAACCATTTAGATTAGCGTCCTAGAGCGTGAAGATCCGATAATTAGATCAAAAGGTATTCAAGATGGTCCGTTGACTTACTGCATATACATAGTACATACATTATATAGCTCTCGATAAAATTACAACTTTCAGATATTTTTCTGACTGTGCCACAAATTTATATTTTGCTTGTTTGTGACAAAAATTTTATGTTTTGTTTGTTACAACGTTTTCATCAAATATAGGGGCGAATCTCAGGAATCATTAATCTATAGGTCTTCAAACTTTTCTCATAAATATATAACATAATAAGCGAAAATTAATTCTAATAAAAATACAGGATTAACTATGCATTACTAATATAAGATACGTACAGTTTTGATCGCGAGTAACTTGCTTTTGGCTTTCATTTCTTACTTCAATCCGACATTTGACAACTTTTCATGAGTGTCGCTTAGAGTGTTTAACGTACTTTTTTTTTTCTATATGTATTCTGTTTAAAAAAAAATTGAAAATCACTAAAAATATAATTTAGTAGCTCAGCTGTACTATCATATTTTCTTGAATGATATTTTTCGTCAATATTGACGTTTGCAAACACTTAAAGTTTGTCGCCAAATTTTGGCATGTCAAACCGTGAACATCGAAAATTGAAAAAAAAAGGTATGCAATCCAATTCTGAGAGTAACAAGTTAAACTAATGATACAAGTTTGTTCTACTTTAAATAAGCTTTTGGAATATCACTAACATAAAACTCGCAGAATTGGATTGTATACCTTTTTTTTAATTTTCTATGATTACGGTTTGACGTTTATACGAAAAGTTTGAAGACATATGTTAATGATTCCTGAGATTCGCCCATATGCATGTGTATAGTGTTGAAGCTATAACTACTCTACTTTTTTACGTTCATTTTGTCACTTATATAACTTAAATGAAACTTAGAATCATTTCTAATACAGAAAGCGATAATAAGTCAATTGCCAATAATTTCGCCGCCAACTAGTTTGCTAATTATTTTGCATTTAAATCAATCAACATTGTAACCTCATAGATAATAAAAGTAGGAAAACATAAACGCAAAAAGGAGAGGTGGAAACAATATTTTTATAAATATAGTTAGTTTAGGTATAACTAAGTTATAAAGATGACGAACTGAATGAAAAGATTAATAAGAATAAAACCATTTTATTTTCAGCTTGTTTTACCAGGAATAAATGTACGAGATAACCAAAGACTACCTAACTACCACGAAAGGAACAGATCGTATAATATACACGTTATACCTTTTGATATGTCTTGGTGGCCAAGGATCTTAATTACTTCCGAAAACAAGCTAGAAATGAAGTGGTTTTACTATCAGCTTTTTCTTTTTCCCGGGCATAAACTTCCCTGATTACAGCTCACTAATACTTTAAGAAAACATGAAGAATAAGACATAAATAAAAATCCTGAATGCAAACTAAAATGTTCTATTACTGATCAATATTCGGTTTTATTAAATGACATCGAAATTGTTTAATATGAATGAATGGAGGGAATATATTGATATTTTTTCCTTAATATATTGAGGAAAAAAATGCATTTGGATGTTACTGTTTCTGATTTGAGATATATTAAAGAATAAACTTGGAAAAATAAACGTGCGTTTAAATGAAATATTTTGTTCAAAATAATATAAATTATATGAATTACTCTAAACATAGTTGGACGATAAAAAAGATTACTTTGACAAAAGAAGAAGAAAATTTCATTTACCTCAAAAATTAATTTATACTATAAAAAAAAAGTTTTTTTTTCCTTCTTATTTTTAATATGTTTCCATATTTTTATTAGTATTTAAGACAGTTCAGGGGCCACTTTTGGCCCAGTTGCGCATTCCTGATATAAATCATAACTATAGTAGTATAGAATTCAAGCATTGTGCATGATTTTATATTTAATAAAATGTCTCCTATGACAAGAAACTAACCCCAGGTTTTTGACATTTTTAGCAGGTTTTTGATACGTTACTTGTCGTCAATAACCAGTTTATGACGTCAAAAAGCCAACTCTGCTATGAAAAAGTGTGTTGTATTAACTAAATTAATTCGAAACAAGCTGCTGAAATTTGAAAAAAATTGAAGACTTTATTCTCTCAAAAGTATTCGATACAGTAAAAAAAATACAACATAAATAAACGAAGAAGGAAAGAAACAATGTCGCTAAAACTCCGCCTTCTACATTTAATCACTAAAAAATAATAAATAATACTATATAATTATTACTTGCTAAGTTGCGCTCCTATTTTTTAAATTTACTAGTAAGTAGTAGTTTTAAAAGTATAAATTTGGATTTTGGAATGAGTAAAATAGAATTATCGGGATTAATATGATGTTTTAAAAAAACTAAGAACATTCTTAAATTTCCCATTTATATAATAAATAAAACAATATTTATTCCTTAAAATGCTAAATTAACTTACGTATGAAATGTATAAAGTTCATCCTGAAACAAATTTTTCAGTACAGTAAACTGCCATATTTAAAGATTTTTAACTTAAATTATTAATGCTTCCATTAAAGTAACAAAGAAAAGGAAGGGGGAAAAAATCATTCTTGATTAGCACTCCAGTCACGTGGTTTCATATCGAGGACAAAATTTATCGTGATATACGCACTTTATTAGATTTCACCTCTGTGGTAAGAACTAGTAATCGGAAGTAGAGCACTACAAGTACCGAAACTACTGTAGTCGCTGCTTTCTTCGATCACTTGCAGTGCAGTGCGTTACTTTTTAAAAGAAGTGGTATAATGAGTAGTGCCATAAAAAAACATTAGTTTATGGAGATTCCTTGCAACTACTTTAAGCATTAGTTGAGTAAAGAAACAAAGTTCAAACTCAAAAAAATTCCCGAATTTGATTGGTGTAAATGAGCCCGTCAACGCTGCCAATGTGATGTTCGGAAAAATCGGTGTGAAATCGTCCTAAATGTTCCTGAGAAATCGAATTTTAAATATCTTACCTTTTTTAAAAAATTCGATTTCACAGGAACTATAAAGTACGTTTTTGTGTCTAATTCCATAACTTAAAATATCGTCTGCATTAATTAATTAGCATATTTGAGGTCCCCTACCCTCAAACCTTTAAGAGTGAATCCTAGAACGTGAAGATCCGATCATTAGATCAAAAGATAATCAGGGTGGTCAGTTTTTTTGTTTTTCGCAATGCAATTTTTTTTCTTGGAGGATATAAAAAGCATTCATCACTTAAATCACAAATATTTGATAATTTCCTGGCATTTCTTAAATCACTGTCGAGAAAAGTATAGTTCGAAGGTTAAAAGATCAAATTCGTAAAATTTGCTTTAGAATAAAATACTATTTCATGTAAACATGAATTAAAACTTCTTAATAATTCCTCATATTTAACAAAGCCAATTTTTTTTATTCAAAATCGTTTTGAATATTGATGAAAATTAAGCTCACCGGTTAAGTTTGTCTTCTAAAAGTAGTGAAATAGTGACTACATTTAGAAAATAGTTAGTAGTCTCTACATTTAAAAAAATGTAGTTGTAATTTACTATATTTATAATAAAGTAGTTGTTGTTAACTACAAGGAAAATGTAGTTTTTCTAACCACTCATTAGAACTAATAGATTTACTTTGAACTTATAAAATGAATTGCCGCCCTGACTATTTTGCCATGAGCCAGGTTTATTTGGAACACTTTTTCGATACCATAGACTGACGGATAGCAAAATGTTCAAGAGCAACGTTTAAAAAAAATCGAACATCATCAAGTGACCAAACAAAAGGGTATAAAAAAATTACTAAAGAAAAAGGTAAGTTCTCGCTGTAAAAGAGATTGAGTGCGATATTGTTCCTCTTCAGTTGACAAATTATCTCTGCGAAAGATTTAGGTCAACAAGGAACTTGCCTCTAGGAGACACAACCCTAGACTATGACAGAGCTTTCTGAATAAAAAAGTATCTTTCTGAATAAAAAAACAGTTACCGAATCTCTCTAAATGAAGTATCACGAATAGTGAGAAAGGTAATTTGCTTTAAGTTTAAGTCTGAAAAAAAGACATTGCTTGCAATGATATAAAATATGTTTGTTAATTTATACAAATATATATCGCATAAATTAAAATATATTGCCTGCAAAGATGTAAAATATATTTGAAATCATATATATTAGTATTTTAGCTTTAAAAACAAACAAAAAATTCTTATGATATGTATAGTACATTTTTCCCACAATTTTTTTAATAAGAAGGATTTTAAATGTTCTAAAAATAGCGTCATATGAATAGTTAGAATAGAAATAATTTTGTCCACAAAAATTTCGCATCTTTTGAATTTTATGAGCGACAGAAAGTACCAGGTGTTTGGTTAATGATATAGCCTTTTTAACTTTGAAGATTGATACAGATATAGCTTCTTTGCGATTTCCAGGAGAAAAAACATATTAAGTTTATTTTTTCATAAACTAATAAATTTGAATTCAACAAATATTTTAATAAATAAAATTTTGAGAACCTTATTAACGTTTACTTGTAAACCCTCATTAAGTTTAGAGTATAATTGATTTAGTCTCCAAATACAGCGTATTGGTAAAAAAAAAAAAGGCAGTTTCTTTCTTAAAAAAAGCTAAAGTGATTTATTGATTTCTTTTATCAGAAAAATTAATATGCCACATGTTGCAATAAATTTGCACATCCACCAAAAAAGTGGACCCGGGATGGCTCAGGGGATAGAGCGTTTACCTTCCAATGAGATGAACCGGGTTCAAATAAGTCGATTCGAATTCCGCCTCCGGCTTCCACCGCAAAAGTACCACTGCTGACGTAAAAATACCCTCAATAGTAGACGGATCATGGGTTAGAGTTCCCTTGTTGTCAAGCTAACCGTGGGAGATTTTTGCGGTTTTCCTCTCTAACGCAAATGCAGGTTAGTTCCATCAAAAAGTCCTCCACGAAGGCAAATTTCTCCCACTACTTTATCCAGGAGTTCCCTTGTCTTCTGGACAGTGTTCAAAATGACAAGGCTACGGAGTTGAACATTAGTAGTCGTAAGCTCCTCCCCCCCCCCCAAAAAAAAAATGGGTCGGTTATTCAACACCGGTTATAATTAATTTGCAAACTATTCATTTGGTGAAAGCGGTTTGTCACCATTTTTAGCAATTCAAACGCATAAGAAGTATGTCTACGTCATGCTGCTTGAGGAAGATGTCAACAGTAAAGTTTTTCAATCGCACTAGGTAAGAATGCAAGAATCTGTGGCTGGTGAGAATGCAAGAGTAGGTAAAAATGTATGAGAAGGTAAGAATGCAAGAATCTGTGGTTGGTGAGAATGCAAGAGTAGGTAAAAATGTATGAGAAGGTAAGAATGCAAGAATCTGTGGTTGATGAGAATGCAAGAGTAGGTAAAAATGTATGAGAAGGTAAGAATGCAAGAGTAAGTAAAAATGTATGAGAAGGTAAGAATGCAAGAAATCAATGCAGAAGAACAGAAACCTAGTTGCAAGTAGCTGGAACGACAAAGAAATCGTGACAATCAGCCGGACTGCATAAAAAAAAATGCACTTTTACATTTTAAGCTATGAAGTAAGGAATGAAATAGCAAAAGACATCAAATGTAAATATAGCAAAAGCGCCCACTTTATGCCAGACTTAACACAGTACTAAAACATTTAAATTCCCTATAATTTGAAACAGAAAAACCTGATTTAAAGAAAAGCGTTTTTATGCCAGGCGTTTAGCGAATGCTGTCAGTGAGCCCCAACTACTCAAAAACAATCAAATCATTTTTTTAAAGCTTTAAACAAGGCTTTTCTGCAGAACCTGATAGTACTTTTACAATCGACATCTATTTCTTAGCAGCTCTCATAACATAAAATATCGCAAATAATAGGAAAAGTCCTTTAGATGCTCTGGTATGTCAAGTAAAAAGCTATTTTAATTAGTTTGTTAGTTAATTTGGAGTAGGGTTTTAGTTTCATTGATTTTATTCACTATTTACCCAAAGAAAGTTATTTTACATTGCTTTATAGTCCATTTAGAAAAATTTTTAATAACCCTATAATTCATTGAAATGAGGCGTCAAAAACCCTTCATTTCAGTACCATTGATTTTATCCACTATTTACTCAAAGAATTTGAATTAAAAAGAAAAATGAAATAAAACTGAATTGGATCACGCAATTATTTAAAAATATATCTTTAGAAACAACATGCTATAGTTCGTACACTAGGAGTTGGCACTTACCTCCACCTCCTCGGAAGAAGTGTTTATTTCGGCGCAGGAGTAAGAGGAGAAAATTCTCCGCGCTTGATATTGAGACAACCATTGATGCGCAAACAGTGAATTCTATTATACCTTTCGTTACTCAAGCTAATTAAATATATTTAAAATTTAAAACTGCTGTTTTCTCTGCAAATTGTCTCAAAAAAGGACAAACTATTCACTCGAAAGATAGAAATATCATCAAATTTATGAAATATTTAATGTTAAAAAAATGCCAATAGGGATTGCGAAATAAACATTTTTGTCATATAATCGCCAAATAGCAGGATCCCCACATCCCTCTCCCAAAAATAGCGAAATAGTGCAATCGGATATCACGTGATAAGGGCGGAGCCAGGTGCCAACTCCTGGTGAACGAACTGTACTTTTGTAAGCTGTTGTTTTGATTACGATAAAAGCTATCTCTACTAGTTATAAGACCTCAATTAATTTTGAACCAAAAAGTAAAATATTCCCTCAACAGCCTGCTCTAAACCAAGAGTTCACTGAAGTTTAGACTCCACAATTTCGCGACAAACGGCATCATGGTGGGAATGTGGCCCGCATTGTATACAACCATCTGTACTTTCTCCACAAGCTATTACTCATTAATCTTAAGCTGGGCCTCAAGCCGCAATTGGCAATCGTATAACCCCTTAACTACTGAGCCATCGCGGCTGATTTTTGAACCCACCTGTTGATAATGAAAAAAAGTGAGACTAAAATTCTATTCGAACACTCGGTTTCCAGAATCGAATATTTTTAGTGAAACTTATAAAATTCTAAATCTAGTTGAAAAAAAAAACAATAAGAAATAACCTCTGAAAAAATATATTTAAAATATTACACGTTAACATCTTTTGTTTAAAGCAATGCACTATTTTTTTTATTCCACTAAATTTAATAATACAATAAGTTTGTTTGAGGAACAAGGGACTGTGATTTCAGAATAAATTTGAAAAACCTTTAAAAAAAAAAAAAATTATGGTAAAAATTTAACATGCGTGTTCACCTGTGTTTACAAAAGGGGGGAGGAAATTTTTTCCGGTTTTTGGATGAAGAAGACACACATAAAGAAAAACGTTTGCAAATGCGAGTTTAATGATGACGAGTAGCAGACAGAGGGATTTAAAAAGAAATGATTAAAAAAATAAAAAATCAGTAGAAAAAAAAAAGATCTGTAAATTTTCTGGAACATGCTAAATCTGAAGCAAAAATAATAAGAAAAAAAAACTGTTAGGAATTTTTTGTGAGTACGGAAACATGAATTTTTAATCAAATTCTCTTTTATAAGATAAAAAAAAAAGGTTAAGAATAAGATTGACCATTTTTTTTCTGCACGAGTACTACAAAAAAAGAGAAAAATAATAATAATAAACGTTAAGAAACATTTCGAACTTATTATTCTTTTACTCTATTAATGTAACAAACTCATTTGTTGACGTTAATTATAGAAGCGCCGCTCCTGAATGTTTCTAAATAAATGTCGACAGTCATCTTAGATTATAAAAATAAAAAAAAGTTCAGAAAAAAAAATTAATACGTAATTTATACTTTTTTAATTAGATGTTAATGTTTAGTAAAAAATGTTCTTAAGATTAAAATAAATTTTACAAGAGTAAAAAGTTACTATGTTCGATTAAATGTATTTTTTCTTTACTTGTTTTAAAATGAAAGTTGTTTATTTCTTTTGTTCAAGTTTAAATATAAATATTTAAAACAAGTTTTACCTTTTTTTTTATTTACATACTACCATGGAAACACCACGAATCATAAGAAATAATATTTCAATCAGCAAGGAAAAATTTGAAATATAAAAAAGTTGAGATGTTATGCTAAAAAGTACGTTTTAATGTTTTACGATTTTAGTTTAAATTTGGAAATTTTTGATTTAAAATGATTAATTAGGTTAAATCAGAAAATGTCATTAATTTTGATACAATGCTTTAATTTATTTTTATTATATTACGCCCCAGCATAAGGATAGCTTTCTTTTTCCAATTCAAAATCCTCCTTTGTTTGCTGTAAGCTATGTTTGTAATAGTTATGAACTATGTTGCTTTTACTGCGTTATAAGTTAATAAGCTAGGATAAGGATAAATGTCACAACATTAGGATAGCTTCTTTTTCCTATTTCAGAACCTTGATTCGTTTGTTGTAAGCTATGTTTGTTATAATTGTGAGCTATGTTGTTTATACTGCATTGTAGGGTAAGAAAGTAATGGATAAGGATAGACGTCCCAACATAAGGATAGCTTTCTTTTTCCTGCTTCACAACCCTCCTTTGTTTGTTGTAAACTATGTTTGTAATAGTTATGAGCTATGTTGCTTATACTGCGTTGTAAGATAATAAGATAAGAATAAACGCCCCAACATAAGGATAGCTTTCTATTTCTTATTACAGAACCCTTCTTTGTTTGTTGTAAGCTATGTTTGTAATAGTTATGAGCTATGTTGCTTATACTGCGTTGTAAGATAATAAGATAAGAATAAACGCCCCAACATAAGGATAGCTTTCTATTTCTTATTACAGAACCCTTCTTTGTTTGTTGTAAGCTATGTTTGTAACTGCTATGAGCTATGTTGCTTATACTGCGATGTAAGGTAATAAGATAGGATTACTTTATAATGGAGGAACACAGCTTTTAATTTAAAACTGTAAACGAATAAGTAACAGTAGCAAAGAATAATGCTAAGAAAGTATGGCAGATAAATATTACGTTATAATACCGTCAAAAAAGATCTAATCAAATAACTCATATGTAAATTACTTACTGCTACTGGTACTTTTGCTACTGTTGACTTTGTGAAGAGGATAACCAAAGAAATCTAGAACTTTTTGTTAATAAATCAGTTATACCAAATATACGAGATTGATGCAAATAAGATTCCGTCTATTAGGTTATGAAATCGACTTCACCTAACAGTAGCGAAAATTTTTCGTAGAAGAGCGTTCATGTTGATGAGGTATTCGGATTTTTCTCTTCTCTACTATTGCAGGTTTTTCGTGGTCTAATTAAGTAACTAAATTAACAAATTAATTACAAATAATGATTCTTTATGAAAACGGGACTTAGTGCAATTTTTTCCCCGTTCTATTTTCATTAATTCGGAGCTCCCAACCGCTATAGATTACGAAACAGCAAGCGCACAACATTAGTTTTTCAATTCTATGGAGCCCCCTTATAGCCATAAACTGATCTATATTCTTTGCAGGAAGGAAAAGCTTGGGAATGTATGTATGCATTTTCCTGAAATTGATGCAGCATACATACTAAGGGAAGAAAATGAATATAATAATCAATAAAGATAAAACATTGATGAAAATAAAGACAGTAATGATATTTTTGAAAGTGGAATCCGTAAATTTGAGTTTGTAAAAAATTTCAACCTTTTAGGATCTTAAATTAATTGTCAAAAGGAAATTAATGTGGAAATAAAGAAGAGAATTTCGGCAGCTAATCGATGCTTTTATGGATTCGGAAGGATCTTAAAGTCCCCGCCTAATCAAAAGGAAGTGTTGCTTTACAAAACACTTATAAGACCACTTATAAGACAGATGCATCAGAAATATGAACCTTCAAAACAAAAGATGAAAATTCTCGATATTTGAGAAAAGAGTGCTCAAAGTCATATTTGGTTGAATGTGTGACAATGGTGTATGGAAGAAAAGATACAACTTTGAGTTATACGCGTTATTTAAAAACGATGACATCATAAAACAATCAGACTAAACAGAAACAGATGAGCAGACCATCTTCTAAGAATGAACTTTTACAGAAATGTCTTGAAATTTTCAATGTCACTCCCTTTAACACTAAATATACCAACACTAAATATACCAACACTTAATCCATACATATTTCTACCATAGCCGGTCAAATGACCGGACTTTATGTTTCTTGATTAAATGTATGAAATATAGATGTTAAGAAGGAAATAAACTAAAAAACCCTTACTATAATTAAACAAAATTGCCTATTTTTATGCATTAAATACACAAACAATAAGAATTTTTAATTTATTGCTTAACGCATTTTTTACATATACAGGGTGTTTCCATTTTACATTTTCTGCAGACATATCTCATCTAATTATTATTATTTCTATAATTCTTATAATTATAAAAATTATACTTCTTATAATTAATATTATTTCTTCTAAGAACTTTTGCTATATTGTATGTTTCGACATTTTTCCGGGTAAAAACTTACAGTTAGTTAGAAATGAAATAAAGCTATCAAAATAAAATATAAGCTACTTGCCTAAACATTTAGTTTTTTTCACTTTTTCTGACACAAAAATGCCAATCTAAAATTTTAGGTACTTTCTTGAAATTTGAATTCACAGTTATTCTGATTGAATTAACTACTCAACAGTCTTTGTAGAAATGTGCAACTCATCGAATGCAATTACGTTGAACACGCAATACATCGTCATTTCTGATCCGATAACCATATAAAGCAATAAATTGTTCTCCCGGTCGAATGACTGGTTGTGGTAGGTACGACAAGTATTATTCAAAACATCAAAAAATTAATGATAGAATATTAAGTGTATATAATTGTTAGAAAAAGCCATGAAGTCAAATGTGCAAAAACGATAAGATGATAAGCGCATTTTCGATGCAAAAGTTCTTAAACGGTCATTTGACTGGCTATGGTATGTTTAGTGTTAATAAAAAGACAAGAGGCAGGGAAAAAAACAATAGAAACACTGTTCAGATCAAGATTTTTCTGTAATTAAAGTAAAAACTGGAAGACAACTGCAAAAGGGTGGACTAGTAAAAGTTTCTGAAGAAGACCAAAGCCAGCCCTGGAAAGCTATGCCAGAAATGATGATGAGACGATGTTTGTTTTCGATTTCAGAATTTGGAAATCGAAAATTAAACATAAATCAAACAATCGATTGTTTGATCTGGATCCTGATAACAAAATGAATTGCCTTGTATTTGTCACACGTATTGCTGATTTTTGTTTAAAATTATCATATTCATCCCCTTTACTTTAACAGCTAATAAATAAAAAAATTTCGCTTTCGGAGATGGTTACGAATTTCAACCTTAAACTTTAAAAAAAGAATAAAAAACAATGTGAAGAATACTGGACAATGGCACTAACCTTAAAAAAACCAAGCAAGTGCAAACCGAAAATGAATCTTGATAAAATATCAGAGTCAAAAATACCAGAGAATATCCATTTATAACAAAAATCTAAAGTGTATGGAATACCAGGCAATGAACCTTAAATTTAAAATAAACAACGGTATAAAGAAAACCAAATAAGGGCAATTTGTAATAAAATCAACAGTGTAGGGAATACTAAGCATCCTCCCCCTTTTTTTCCACGTGCAAAAACATTGGAACAATTCTCTAAATTGAGAAGGGTCTTGGAATTGAAAGGATAGTTGTTTTGTAAACTTGCCTCCCCGTTTAATATAAGTGGGGAAAAAAAATATATAATTTTGACGTTACATTCAGATTAAACTATGAAATGCGAAATATCTTTTGACTTATTGATTCAGTTGTACCCTTCAAAACTCCAAATATATATAAAATAGAGAGTAAAAGTTTTCCAACAAGATAACTCAATATTGGTCAAGATGGAAGTAAGGGGGGGGGGTGGAGACCTTCCTAAGGGATGCAAAAAGAAAACTTCTGAGGAAGAAGGACGAAATTTTAGTATTCAAGGAAGATACTCTCTCTCTCTGTTCCGACACAGGCAGAAACTGTCAACGACTTATCCATACCAAATGTCTCTTCAATCCATACATGTTTACGACTCTTCTTCACAACCAACGATGAAAGTATCGAATCAAGTATTTTATTCTTGTATACACCATATTTTCGTTTTCAAAAAATCAAATTTAATATTTGAGAACCAGTGGTTTATACGATCACCACGCCTTTACCCTCTTTTTTTTAAACCTCGATTTAAATCAACAACCCAGCCAGAATTGAAAAAAAAAGTGATAATAACTATTCATTATGATGTAATAATATAGAACTTTTTGATTAATATATAACTTTTTGATAATTAATAAACATAAAATTAAAAAACAAATTTAAAAACTTTACATAATCATTATAAAATAACTAGTTTACAGTAAATATTGCAGAGAAAATTGTGAAAATCATGCATTTTTTGTAATTTAGAACGACAATCGACACAGCAAACCCCGAATAAAAAATAAAAAAAACACCTGTAAGGACTTTTAAAAAACGTAAATCAAAAATAAGCACCTTTAAGCTCTTTTTAAACAAACTAGCAATCGAGGAGGACTTTTTGATGGAACTAATCTGCGTTTGTGTTACATCGGGAAAAAAATTAAAAAAATCTCCCACGGTTTGCCCGACGGCAAGAGGAGGGAGGATATTTTAAGTCATCATTATGGTCATTTCAAACCGGAGCAGATTTCGTATTAACCAGTTATTGCTGAAATTCGAACTTAGATTACCTCATTGGAAAGGGGAGACTTCTATTCCTTAAGCCACTGCAGCTCTGCAAAACGTAATTTTTATAACCGTCGTTTAACAGCCGATCCAAACTTGTGTAATACTTATTTGGAAATACTAAGGAAAAGTATTAGAAAAAAAAAATGCCACCAGTAGCGTGACTTACTATTGTAATCACTACAAGATGTTTACTTATTTCCTTTTATTATTGTTGCTAATCTTAGCTCAAAGTTATGCGTATGACATTATAAATAAGAAATTTTAAAAAAAATTTATAACTATACAAGAAATTTTAAATTGTACTTTAAACACATAAATAAAAGTGAAAAATTGACATAATTATATCTACATGGTTTCTGTATGTTTCGATAATTGAAGATATTCGATTACAGAGATAATTTTTAAAAAGAAAAATGAAAAGTTAAAGAATTCTAAAACTTAATTTAATAAAATAATTAAATGGAATTTAGAAATTTAATTTGATATAATAATTTTATAGATTTCTTAAAATTTATTTTGCTAAATTAATTAATGAATTTAATTTAGCAAAAGAAATCCCAGAATTTATGAAATTTTATTTTCTACGTTAAAAATAAACAGTTTTAATTTTTTATCCTCAAATTTAATTGAATTATTTAAGATCCATAGCTTCTATTTGGTCTATTAAGAAGATATTGTTCGAATTTGAAAATAGTTAAAAAGTGTCATAAAAAATAAAAATATTATTGGAGAAAAATTAAAAAGACTAGTAAAAGAATTGTTTGCTAAAAATTAAACTACTATTTATTACCAAAATCCATTGATTTTTCTATAGTTGACATTAAGTAATGGATGAGATTTTGTATTTACTAATTGTAACTTCTGAACTGTCCGTTTATTTAATTCAGCAATTTAAAACCTTGCGTTCTGTGACTTTTTTCGAAGATTATATATTTTTTTTCAAATATTTTCTTAAAATAACTTGCGTTGAGAAAAAGCTAACTTCCAACTAGCTTCATTTTAAAATATGGAAATTAGATTGCGTACATTTTCAAAGAACAACTTCAATTTTCCAAAAGTTTTGGTATTGCTCATCATTAGATTACTTCCCTCTTTTCTGAGAATATTTAGAACACTCCTCACAACTAAATCGTCTGCATCGAAATTCAAATCACTGCTCTATTATTTCTGCATTTTTAATTAGTTCCATCGGTTCGGTGGGAAGTGAATGAGCCACCCCCCCCCCCTACTTACTTTATTCTTAGAAGTTTTAGCAAACTTCATTTTTCTCAAAAACGACTTCGTAGTAATTATAGCCTTCGAAAAGTTTTCGAACGCTTTACAATAAGGAGAAACAAAGCTTTTTTAAAAAAAGAGAAAAATAATGTCTCTTCCAACTTTCCTTTGTAAAACTGAATAGAAGATAAAACCTTCTTATTTTTTCTCTTGTTGCTTTCGCACCTAACTCACCAACAAATTCTTATCTTAATTCTTTTACGGACTTCTTGTTCCGTCCGGAACTCGTTGCGATAATTAGAACAGCTATGTATCATCCACCCCCTTCCTTTCCTCATAAATAATTTCACGTGAAACAATCTTGTTGCCAGATATGCTGTGCTGTATTGAAAAGATACGCCGCATTGAAATATATTTCTTCCTTTTTTATACTAAATAACCTTTCCTTTTTACCCATTCGGAAAATGAGTGTTGTTCTAGGATTTTTCATTTCGGTTTCGAAAGGGTCAACTTCATGGACTAGATCAATTTCCAACACCATAATTTCAAATAAAATGATGCAAGAGTCATAAAAATTCTGGCTAACATAAGCACTATTAAAAAAGTAGCACGAGATCAAAATAAAAAAAAAAGCAGGAAATAATTTAGGTACTTCGTGGAGTTGATTGTTTTATAAACTGAGTTTTTCTCTTTATTTTCCCCACCTTGCCTTTTTAATGTTCTTACATAATATTTATTTAAAAAGTTTTTATTTTTCTATGATAAACTTATTCATATTTTCTGTCTCAGCCGGCGATTTTGAAATAATTATTAGAAAAAGAAAAGAACTCATGCCTTGAAATGTTGTGGAGTTTATGAAAGTCTATTAAGAAAAAAAAATGAACAATGGATAACCAGATATCTCAATATTGCGGTGATCACAGATGCGAGAGTCATAAAAATCTGGCTAACATAAGAACTATTAAAATGCTGCACAGGATTCAAATAAAAAAATAAAAAAAAGCAAACGATAATTTAAGAACTTCGTGGGATTGTTTCGCCGACTGAGTTTTTTTCTTTTCGTTTTTCCTTTTTAAGGATTTTTCATATTAAAAATATGTATGTTCTTTTTTATGATTAACTCAATTATAATTGCTGCTCATGTGGATTTTTTAATATAAATATAAGTATTGAGGGAGGAAATTAATCTTGTGACGCCCTAAGAAACATATATTGGCTGGAAATGCAGCCAATTCGCGATCGCAACGAACTATAGGGGGCGTTGTTGTATGTGCCGAATCCCTGCGATTTCCATATGAACAGTCATTCAGTTACACTGGAGACGTCTTTAATGTAGCATGTAGCATTGTAACGTTCCATCTTTATTGTGGCTGATTAAATTTAAAAAAGAAAAATGTTTGTTTTTTTTCTTATGCAAACGAAAACAAAATGGTATCACTTTTTTTAAGAGAAGGAACATCCAGAACACATCGGAAAAATATTTGTAAATAAAGAGAAAAAAATAGGTATATTCTTATAAGAGTTCAAACCTAATGCCTGAGAAATAGTTTTACTAAATTTAATGGTATAACATGAAAGGCCCATTTAAATTTTAACGTAAAATAAAGAATGCTTACGAAACAAAAAGAAACATTCTTTTTTTGTCGCCATTTTTAGTGTTACGAAAATGCGTCTTTGGGACTTGCCAAAAACAAAACAAGATGCAATTGTATTTTTTTAGGAGCGAAATATTTTATGGAGTGAAATATAACGAAAATGTACCAAAGTCCATAACATGAAACTTTATCTTACTAAACGACCGTTTTGGAAATGTTATTTCATTTTGAATCTTATTTATTAGAGTTCATAATGGCTATAGAATCAGGTGAGAGAAAAGTTTGTTTTGAATCTATGCTAAACTCTATATCGGCCCATTTTCCACCGAAATCCGATTGACTACTTTGATTTTAAACTAAGTGCTTCATTTTAAGATTTTTACCTAAAAATTTTAAATGTAGATTGGCGGCACTAAAAATCTGCCAAATCTGTAGCTGTGGTTAATGCGTAAGTACCGAATTTTTCTTCCATACTTTTCTGAATCATATTACTTCAAATATTAGAATATGCAAGAAGTATACATAAACACATAATTTAATACCATTTAATTTTTCAAAAAAAGTATTTTGACAACAATTTTATCAAAAAATTATAAACTAAAAAGCGTAAAATAAAGAATTCTTAGGATAAAAACGATTTTAAAAATTTCTCATTTTTCAATAAAAACTTTCGTATTGTTTTTTTTTAATTCTTATAGTATTTAATCAGACGTAAAAAAAAAACATTTTGTAGAGAACGATCATCAAGTACGAAAAAAAATTATTTACAAGCAAATTTTTTATTATAAAAATCATAACACTTACCTGATTTATAAGTCAGGAGAATTCCAAAATGATATGTTCTTTGTTTGAAAACTTTATTCTCAAATAACATATACATAGTTTATCCCTTCATTACTTTTAGGTAACATACCACACATCAAAATTTTATAATTTTAAGATCTCGATATGAATTTTAATATGTAGCTTAAAAACAGAATAGCTGAATTCTAGTTGAAATTCTTTCGAAAGTAAAAAACACTTACCAAGAAAACGATAAAAAATTTATTTATAATCAGCACAAAAGATACTTTTTCAAGTAATTCGGATTATTCTTTATTGTTGTTTTCTGAATTATGTAGATACAGAAATATATACATTTCTATGAGAAGAAGAATATTCTATAACTATTACAGTTCTGTATGGAATTCATTGGAACACATTTATTCATTGGAATGACGAAAGCAATGTTGACTTCATTTTAACTTGTAATGAATTGAAGACAGAAAAATTATTTTACCGCAATACACACATCTGTAACAGCAAGTGATCATGAAATCATGTTATGTTGTTGGTAATAGAAAGGTAAAAATTATTGAGAAGTTGTTCTTCAAATGCTTGGCGTGTTCTGCTTCAATGTTTGGCATGTTCTGATTAGTTTTTTCAAGAAGTTTTACCTTTTCTTTAGGGAAATTTTGCTTCCTATTTGCTGCTAAGAAAATGGCGTCCGTCATTGCCAATGGTTATGTGGGAACTAATGCCCGATATTTACAGTCTCCCGCTAGATGGCGTATCGAGTGTTGCGATCGCGAATTGGACGACAAGAGGATGAACTTTAACTGATGAAGTTTTTGCAAAAGGATACTTGAAACGTTGTGGCGTTCAAGACTAAGATTGCGAATCCAGAAAGAAAAAAATATTTGACTGATATGTAACCAGTAATAGCAGTAAAGCAAACACAATTGTTTTTCCTTTGTAATTAATAATTATTTTTTCAGTTGCTTTTAAAAATGTAAAAATTGATAACGGCCACAGAATTTTACACACGTATAGCTAATTGACTAGTAGATTAGGTCTGGAATGATATCACCTAGTACTGTAAGATAATATTTTTTTTTTTTTTACATTTTAGAATATATTTTAATAAAATAATACATATTTTTGGTATATAATTTAGCATATATTTTTTATTTTAGTATAGTATTTTAATAATTCTTTCTTAATCTTCTAATTATGTATCATATTAGGTCCATGAGTTCACCCGCTTTCATCGGCACGATGTTGGGTTAAGGCAACACAACTAAAGAGATGCTGTGGAGTATTGCACTTTGCACAAACCTCGAACTTTTTAAAACCACATGAGAATCTAATGATTTTCAAGTGACTAGAAGTAAATCTTTCCAAAGTAGTTTGGCCTTTTCTGTTCCTCTCAAATTTTAAACTGGGATCTGTTGTTGTTTTTAATGCATAATAATATAAGCAAACCTGTTTGGTGCGACCAAGCGAATTTACCGCAAAGAGTGCGTTTCTTGTTTTTCAGTGGCGCCATCTGCGGCCAAGAATACGACTTCAGCCACAAACACGTAACAGCCCGTTTTAAAGAGCGGACCCATTCATCCACGGATCGCAATTTTGACCTACACTAGAGAACGATTTATCTCAAATTCAGTACCCCAGAGGTATTGATTTGTTATGGGAACTTAGAGGACTTTATGACCCGACAGATTTAACGCGCATTAGTCACCATTTACTGCACGGAGAGATTTCAGCCGGCGGGGAGTGAACAAACGAGCTCTTGGACTTTGGTCCAACTCCCTACCAATCAGGCTATCCCTTCCTCTCGATCGGAATCTTCACTAAGAAACTATAAGAAGAGCCATGATGGCTCAGGGGATAGAGCGCTCTCCTTCCAATGAAGTGAACCGGATTCAAATGCCAGCGATGGCTAGTCGAAACGTATTCCGTATCCGGACTGCGCCGACCATAGTGCTGACGTGAAATATCCCCAGAGGTAGACGGATCATGGGTGAGAGTCCCCTTGCCATCAAGCTAACAATGGGAGGTTTTCGTGGTTTTTCCTCTAAATGTAACGCAAATGACGGCCAGTTCCATCAAAAAGTCCTCCACCAAGGCGAATAACACTCGCTAGTTGATACAGAAGTTCCTTTTTCTTTTGTATTGGGTTCAAAATTACTAGGCTACCGAGTTGAACATGAGTAGTCTTAAATCCAAAAATTGGGTCGGCTGTTCAACGATGGTTATATAAAAAAAAAATTCGGTGCTTTGAATTATAAAACCGTGAAAATCTGTTATGACCTTAATGGATACAGCGTTACGAATAGGGTAGGTCCGGTCAAATAATCTAGTACACAAGCACGATGATTGTAGATTTCATTGCATAACTACATGAACAGCCGACCCAAAAAATTAGGTCGGCTGTTCAACGATGGTTATAAAATAAAATTCTGTTTATACTATCCATTTTATCCTTGGAAACAGTCTCGCATTTTTTTAAAAATATTTTTTTTAGTATTTTGTTGGTAGCGCATGTTCCATCAGATTCAGAAATGACATGTGACAGATCTCGACGACTACAATTTTACAACCTTTCAATGTTGTTTCCTCAAATATATTTCGAAAAATTTCTAGTCAGAATTTTACATGTAAAAAAAAAAAAAGAAAAGTTACGCAAAGTTTTAATGTAGAGGTAGATCCGTTCTAAATGGAACTAAAAAATCATTTTTAAAGTACATATGATTCGGTGATAGATCATTAAGAGGACCTCTTATCATTAAAAAGCAAGCATCCGACACACGCAGCAGATTGAGACGCGGACGACAGGGAGTTAAAAAGATATCATTTCTTGAAAGTGCGTAGCTAATTGCGTAAATCAGAATTTTATTCTCTTTTTCCTGTCAATCTTATGGGGTATGGGAAGTAGTACTACATCTCATTCCTATTTTCAATGCAATTAAGATAATCCCGCAGAACAAATTATCAAATGACTGAATAAAGCGGGACAAAATATTGAGAACCGTTCCTTGCTCGAAAGCGTAATATTGATTAACGATAAAGTCAAAGGTTTTCTATGAAATCATCCTTGATCTTTTACCGTTATGAGATATTAAAGATTGCATCGCATCACTATCGTAACTTCGGGTGGATTTTTATTCGGATGGGTATGAAGAAGGATGATATCGAGTTTTCGAATTTTTTTTTCTGTTACGGGTGAGTGCACTTCAAAAAAGAGAAACCTTAGCTCAACATCTTGTTTCCTTTAAAGAATATTCTTTACTGAAAATCGATTATTCGTTTAGCGTTCACTTTTTAGCTATAACAGTACACTGGTCAGAAGCTTTCTTTAAATTGTTCTCGTATTTATTGTGATGGTATGAAGCTGACGTGATATTTTCTTTGAACGTTTTCTTTCCAGTGGAACAACTGCTGTACTGTAATTTTAGAACTAACTTTGAACTATCTGAATATTTCGAGATAATAAGTAATCACCCGATTCTTCATTTTTATTGTACTTGACCCTATAATATGTTATTTCAAGTAATACGATTGTCAATATAAGGTGATAGTCTACTCGGAATTATAAAACAATTTTTCCATTATCATGCCATTTTCATTTTGGATGTAAAAAGGTATTTCAGAACCATAAAGTGATATTACTTTAAGGTTAATAACAGCTATGTTCTGGTTGAAGATTAAGGTAATAATAACCAAGTTCTTGATTCAATTTTTGCTCTATTCTTGAATTTTTGCTCTATTCCAAGTTCTTGATTCAAATTTAGCGTCTAAAAAACTTCTAAAGTTTTTTTCTTAAAAATTTCTGTATAATAAAACTGTATTTCGTATAGCGGGTAGAACGCATAGCTGAAGCAAAACTTAACTGATTGATTACAAATTTACACTGAATGTTTAAAGTTAAATTTTTTAGAGGAGCACATAGGTTCATTTTAATTTATTGCTTTCATAATTTATTGCTTTAATTTTTATTATTTTTTAATTTTTCTTTCGCTTTAATTATATCCTTAAGATTGTTTTTCGGAAAAATCGATGTTTTTACAAAAAAGTGGTGTATTAAAATTTTTAAATACTTTTACACTTATTATCACAAAAAATCGTAGTGTTGTATTAAATAATAATTTTTCAGGATTTAGATTTCATTATCTAGTTTCCACTAAAATATGCTTATTTTTTGGCTTTCAGCTTGACTTAATCTTTTAAAGAAAATAAAAATTTATGAGCGATAGCTATCACACGCACATACATATATATATATATATATACTGTAATATATTATGAAATATATATAATATAGTAATTATATAAATATGTAATATATTATATATTATGAAAAAATTATATAATTTAACTATGGAAAAAGTTTTTCTACTTAATCTATTTATTTACGTTGAAATTGAAAACATTAATTTAAAATAGCTATGATATTTCATTGGATTTTACATTTTAAACTGAAAGAGCATAGTTATGTTATAATTAAAATGTATTTCTTAGACAAGTCGTGCGGTAACTATAAAATTTTTTAATTCATGTATTTCATTTGAATAATTAAAGAATTCACACCAGAATTGTTCTTGAAGAAGTATTCTGTGAAGAAGTATTTCTTAGACAAGTCGTGTGGTAACTATAAAATTTTTTAATTCATGTATTTCATTTGAATAATTAAAGAATTCACACCAGAATTGTGAACCATACATCAATTTTAGAAAGCAAATAGTATACAATACAGTGCTCATTATAAAAAAAAAAATAATAAATTCCTTAACAGCCTTTAATTTAATGATCTAATTATCATGTGCGAGAATGCAATCTAAGTGATTCAATGACATAATATTTAATATGTTAATTTATTAACACAGATATTTTAAAGAACAAAATCGTACACAAAACATTCTTTATCTGAACAAACGTACCTTCGCTCAAACGGATTCAATTATTTGATCTTAAAAATAGGAAAGGGGTAACAGCAATCAGGAAAACTTAGTTCCTGTAGCTTAGTCAAAAGAGTAGCCAAAACTTTGGTTCTTTTAATGTTAATTTAACTCTTTTAATGGGAAGAGTGTAACAGCAATCTGGAAAAAGTGACTCCTGTAGCTTTGCCTAAAGCGTAGTCAAAATTTTGACTCTTTTGTTGATAATCTAACTTGTTTAATGGTAAGAGGGTAACAGCGTAAAGACAAAAACCAAATTTTGAGCAGAATCTGTGTTAAACAGTTTCTGAGTGGTAAAATTTTAAAAATTTGTAGCTTTTGACGACGATATATTCGTTACGTTATTTTTATGGAAATGTACATATTATTTTTCAAAGCTCTTTCTTTCCTCTATTAGGGTGTTTTGTAAATCAAAATGCTTTTAACCAATCGGAAATTGCCAGTAAATAATTAAAACCTCTTTTTAGAATTTTACTAATGCTGAATATTTAGAACTTGTTCAGCATTATTTGCATGGAATATACAGAAGTACGAATCTTACAAACAAAAGTAAATACAAAACATTCGATATTTCAAGGATTTACATTTCACTTATTCTAATAATTCTTTTCAGTGAATTTACATATGTAATGCCGGCCAAAAAAAAATACATGTCAGATAAATCTTCCTGCGCGTTCCTCCACCCAAACCAAAAGATCATAAAATGGTTTTTGGATTTTAACATAGGCTTTTCAAACTTTTCTCTCCAGAAAAGCCATGATTGTCGTTTGCTTCTGCTCTCTTCGCTTCGTGATTCATCACGTGACTATCGGTGGTTTTTAACATCAAGAGTCCATCCATCACCCTGATGTCCCTTTCTTTAAGACGCCTTTCTGCATCTCTTTTCGGTAGCATTTCTTCCTTTCTTTTCTTCCATCCAATGCCCAAACATATGTTTCACACAAAACAGATCAATATTTACTATTCCCATGCGTTTATTTATTTTAAAATTTTCACCTTAACGACATGTTTTAATCCTAATTCAAGCACACATTGTTAGAGAATTAGGCTTAAATCCTTGAACTTTTGGGGCTTAGCGATATGTCTTATTCTATTTCATACAAAAGGTATTTGCATGAGAATATGAGGTTTAAACCCTGAAACTCTTATGGCTTAAACGCTTGTTTCCTACAAAAGGAAGAATATTTAGCTTAAATCCTTGAACTTTTGTGGCTTAACGATACGTTTTATTCTACTATTTCATACAAAAGGTATTTGTATAAGAATATGAGGCTTAAACCCTAAAATTCTTATGGCTTAAACGCTTCTTTCCTACAAAAGGAAGAATATTAAGCTTAAATCTTTGAACTTTTGTGGCTTAACGATATGTTTTATTCTATTCCATACTAAAGGTACTGTTAAGAGAATGTGAGGCTTAAATCCTGATAACTTTTGGGCTTAAACGCATGTTTAGCTCCATTTTCTAAGATGTTACGTATGGTTATTATACAAAGGTTACGAAAGCATGCATTCTCATATGTTACAAAGGTTATTTATGAGAATGTAAGGCTTAAACCCTGTAACCTTTACGGCTTAAACGCGAGTTTAATTCTATTTTCAACAAAAAGGAAGAATATTAAGCTTAAATCCTTGAACTTTTGTGGCTTAACGGTATGTTTTATTCTATTCCATACAAAAGGTATTAAATCCAGATACCTTTTTGACTTGAACGCATGTTTAGCTCGATTTTCTATAAGAGGAAGAATATTAAACTCAAATCCTAGAACTTTTGTGGCTTAACGATATGTTTAATTTTATTTCAAATAAAAGGTATTAGTATGAGAACGTCAGGCTTAAACCCTGAAATCTTTATGGCTTAACCGCATGTTTAGTTGTATTTTCTACAAAAGGAAGAATATTAAGCTTAAATCCTTGAAATGTTTTGGCTTAACAATATGTTTAGTTATATTTCACATAAAAGGTATTAAAATATTAGACTTAAATCCTGGAATTTTTTGCATTTCTCGCAGAGATCTTTAGCTATGTTAGGTGTTAAAATTTTACTTGTTTTACTTTCATATTGTTAGAGTGGATAAAAAAAAGCATTAAACACTTAACGAAATTACAAGTATTTGAAAATTTCCAAGCATCTCGTAAATTAAATATTCCCTGTCAAGAAGGGCTTAAAAAAGTTGAAGTTTAAATGAACTAACTGGAAAGAAGTGTTTTAGAATAACAAACTGGCACTCATGTAAACATGAATAAATATTTCTAAATAATTCTTCATGTTTAATAGAAGCCAATTTTTTCTTCAAAACCATTTTGAACATAATGAGTCAATTAACGGGTCATATTAATTTCTCTGAAAAAGTTCGTTCTTTAAAATAGTGAAGTAGTCACCTCAATTCTAAAGTAGTTTGTAGTTATTACATTTTAAAAAAGTAGTTGAAGTTATAGAATCTAAGAAACTACAAAAATAATATAGTTTTTCCGACAACTGCCTATAATCATCAAATTTGAATGAAATAAGTACAATGTTATATTACGGAGATCGTTTCACTTATTTGAAGCACTTATCTGCTAATTATTACTATAATAGAATAAGAAGGAAAATATAATTTTCAGAGAACATCACGGTCTTAAATGACTTCACGTCCGTCAACCTTAAAAACAGGAATTTATCAACGTCAGATTCAGAAAGAAAAAGACAATTTCGCTATATTTCAGTATAAAGAAATTGAATATTTAGTCATACTGCATTTTCAACGGGATATCGCATTTTCAAATAAATTTTCTAAATGAATCGCAGACAGAGAATCTTTTAAACGATTTTGAACACCGTTGAAAAACTTTTTACCTTCCGATAATAATACGAAAATAAATCGTTTTTAAAAATTATTTATTTTATTTTATGTTGTATAACCGCCGTTGAACAGTAGACCAAATTTTTTTTGGTTTACGACTACTAATGTTTAATTCCGTAGTCTTGTAATTTTGAACAAAATCAAGAAGACAGGGAAACTCATGGATCAAGTATTGGCAGAAATTGACCTTCGTGGAGGACTTCTTAATGAATTTAACCTGCATTTGCGTTAAATGGAGAGAGGGAAAATCTCCCTGACGGCCAGTTGACTCTAACCGTAACCACTGAGGATATTTTACGTCAGCACTGTGATCGGTACAAGCCGGAATCAGTCATTGCTGGGATTCGAACTTCATTGGAAGGCGAAAAGCTTTATCCCATGAGCCATAATTATTTATTGATTTTCATTAAGCCCTGACTGGTAGGGCGCTGGACTCACGTTTGTGAGAACGGGAGTTCAAATCCAGCCGATCGAAGACTAACCGTGCAGTAAATTGTGACTGGTGCGCATTAAATCTGTCTGGTCACAAAGTCCTCCATGTTCCCCAGCAAATTAAACCTCTGGGGGTACTGGATTGAAGATAGATCGTTCTCTGATTCAGGTCAAAATTACAATCTCTGAACGAATGAATGAATGTATGAATGTGTCCACCCTATTAACGGGTGTGACGTATGGGTGGTACAGAAGTCTAATTCTTGGCCATAGATGGAACCACTGGAAAACAAGAACAATCCCAAATACCTTAACGGCCCCAAATACTTTAATGGCCTGCGAAACGACAACATTATTTTCAATATATTATTTAAACATTCTTGAAACAGTTAACCATTCATATTGAAACTAAAATTTTGAAAGAAAAAAAACCGAATAGTTAAATAAATTTAAAATAGTGAATTTTTATCCCTTCATGTCCCAACAGCACCTTTAAGTCCCACAAATATGACTTCCATACAGCATTAAAACGGAACAGAGTATTTTATATGACTTTCCATTTACCATTGCTAGTTAGAAAGACACGATTATTAGAAGTTAAACATCACCTATTATTTTGTTGATATTTTGTTCGACGTCGTCATTTTGTGATTCTTCAATTGAATATCTCAATTCTCATCTTTCTATATCGATCAAGTCTTTTTTTTATTTTTTTTATTGATTCATTAACATTTTCAACTAGTTATAAGTATTAAATCTTTACCTTTAAATAAAATTCCATAATGTGGTGTAATTCCCAAATAAAAAAAATTATCAAAAATCCGAAAAAATAAAGTATTTTCTAAAGTGTAAAATCATATATATTTCATATTGTTTTTATTATTTTATTTTAATAATTTTGTAAATAAAGGTTAAAATAACTTTTCACTAATATACAAGTTACATTTAAATTTTGAAAAAGTTACTTTGTAGGAGGAAAATTGTTTAAACCAAAAGATTTCTTTAGTCATAAAATAATTTGGTTATTTTTTTAATGTGTCCTTCGCTAGCTTGAAAGAATCTGGAAGAAAGTTAAAAATAAAATTTTATTAATCCTTCAATGCAGGTGTCCATTTGATGTATATTGTCTATTTTATACATTTTTTCTAACGCTCTAATTGCAAGCAGAAATATATTTTATAAGCATGAAAAACAATCTAATAATAACTAAAATTCTGATAGATTATCAGAATTGTATTTCTACTAAAATATAAAATCCAAAGAAAAATAGAATTATTTTTTTAAAAATTCATATTCAAAAACTTATCTAAGTAATTAATTTCGTAAATAAAAAAATTCAATGATGAATAACTGTTTATCTTAATTTGAAAGATTATCTTTCAGAAGTAAATCGTATTTGGAAAATTTCACCTTCGCAGAAAAAAGATACGGGCATTCGGTGCTATATTTCATAAACATAAAATATTAAAATGCTGAATATAATTATTTAACACTTATATTAACGTAAATTAATTAAAAATAAGGAAGAAATTGAAAAATACGTTTAATAAACATTCTGCGTCAAACAGATAAAAGTTAGAACAAGTGGAAAACAGTTAGTTAGGTAGGTAGGTACTTTATGTACGCCGCACTGGAGCTGCACAATGAGCTATTGGCGACGGTCTGGAAAACATCCCTGAGGATGATCCGAATACATGCCATCACAATTTTGATTCTATACAGAGGGATGGATCCCCTGCTTTGGTAGCCCTACAACCTGCATGCGGAATCGAGCACTTTACGGTAGAACAGTTTAACGAGGACCGATACTGCACACCCTCGGTCCATACGCAGGCTGATCAAAGTGGTGGTCGCATTAATTCATAACAGAAAAGAAGGATATAAAGCTATATGAATCAGAGAACAAGAAGAATATTACATTATAAATCAAATAGAAATCCTAATTTCTTAAAGAGGATTTTAAATATTAAGTCTCCAGTGGATACAATATAATATCCTCAAGAGATTCAACATATTGGACAATATTCGATATGATTTTATCTCTTGAAAAAACAATATTTTCAATTTATTTTCCTTTTTGTGTGCCTTTACAAAAGGATAGTTTATGTAACTATAAAATTGGATTTATTCTTGTTAGTTAAAATTTATATTAACTATAAAAAAATATAAATGAAATTGTGAAAATTTGATTCCTTTACAACCTTTTGATAGTTAGATGGCATAGAAATATCTTATTTGAATCGAGTCGATTTTGATTAAAATGTGAAGAAATGCGATACAAAAACCCAACAGTTGTAAAAAAAAATGCAAAAAAATGAAAGCTTGTTTTCCTTTCATTATTAAAAATGATTTTCTTGAAAAAATAGTTGCATTTAATAATCGAATTTTTTTTAATTGTATTTACGAATTTGCCTTTTTTTAAAGTTACTAATTAAAAATTAATGTAAGCTCGGGTATGAGGTATGCAAACAGGGTAAGAAGCTCAAAATAAAAAAAATAATACAGACCACGATGAAAAAACTGTCAATTTTCATATTAATAAAATGTACCATAACAACCAGAATCCAAAAATAACAAGAACAAAACTTCGGTCCAATCTTTCGCTTTGCAACATTTAAATAATATTTTAGGTAATCTTTTCTTATAAAATTTTATTCAAAGAATGTTGGTATGTAGAATAAAAAATTCGAAAACATTTAATGTATCCAAAGTTACTGACTATCGAATTCAGGAATCTTATATCATGTATCAGACCAGGATTATTGTATAATGTTCCGTTTTTGTGAAAAATATACTCAAAATATTTCGTGAACTAAATTTATTACATTGAATTCTTTCAGAAAGTGTCCTGTTTTTTTTCGAATGTAAAATTGATATTCTGACTTTTTTTTAAAAAAATTAAAATAAACAACAAGTTTTCGTACAAAATCATTTATCGATTGATGCTTTTTTTCAAGAAAATCTGAGATAGGCTTGTTTTTAAATTAATATATTAAAAAAAAACTTTAAGAGAAAATAATTTTTTGAGCGGTCTGTTAATGGACCCAAATGTCTTCCCTGAATACGAAATAGTATTTAGTTTTAACATTAATCAGAGTATGGGCCATATAGAAGACACGATTTCAAACAAAAAGGAAAGTTTTTAGTTTTAGAACATTAAATTTAGTTATTTAAGTTTTTAGTTTTAGAACATTCAATAACTTTCATATAAAAACAGACAAAATAGAAATAAAAATTACAATATTATCATTGCCCAAAATGAATGAATGAAAACTAATTGTTTAAAATAAAGATTTAGTCTCACAGAAGCTTTCTAGAGTATGTTTACTCGATTAAATAAATTCCCAAAGAGGTATTTACGTTGACTTTTTCTGTAAATGTGATTCCAAAGAAAAACAAATATTTCATTTAGAAGTTTTATTTTTATTTAGAAAGTTTTATACAGTTTTTGCTAGAAGGCGAAAAACATGCTGTGCATTCTTCTTCCTCAATTCCCTTATTCAATTTTTCTCAATTTTATTCAATTGTGTGTGTATATATATATATATATATATATATATATATATATATATATATATATATATATATATATATATATATATATATATATACACTATGTTACTTTGTAATAACAAGCCCTATATACTCGCTATACTTACATAATAATGAAAGAAAGTGTTAGTATTTCTCTTACTCTTAATCATAAAAAATTATCAGAAAATTTAATTCGAGAGGGGCGTATAAAAAAATAAATTGTTTGCATTAAGCATTTCTGAAACTGCAGCAGGTTCTTTTTACACATTTGGCTAAGGAATAGATTTAGAACGTCAAAAGCGAGTTTCACTGCGAGTTTGTTGTTGGCTTTTTAGCAATTTTTTTGCTATTAATCATTTAAACCTTGGGTCATATTTTTGTGGTTTATAAATTTATTTCTATAAGTTGTATTTTTCATGATTTTTCTTAATTTAAAAATAAAAAATTTCCGAGCACAGCTGCAAAAAAATATTTGCTTTTTAAATTTTCAATTGCAATTACTTATGTCTTTTAGTTTTCGCTAATCTTCTTAGTTTTTTGAAACATTTCACACTTCTTAAAAAATTCATCTTTTAATGATTATTTATTTATAATTTCCAATGTTTGATAAAAATCTATTATTAATTTTTATTTAGGTTGCAGGTTTAGGTTTCAGACTTCAGTCAATATAATTTTTAAAAAAAGTTCTCTTCATATTCACTAGTGAGCTACAGAAGTTCCTATGTTATTCGTGACCAAACCTAATAATTAAAAGCACACATACTTCTTTAAATAACTATTAAAGTGTTCGGATTTATACAGAAATTCGACGTGTGCACAATTCTAAAGTACTTTCGTTAAAGGAATACTTACCCAAATAAGTACTCGCTCCCGTCAGGACAAACAGCACTTTCAACGCATCTAGCATTGGCGAAAACGGGGTTTATTTCCCGGACAAGAGTATTCCTGATTTTTCACAGATTTCTTCACACAATCACTGACACAACAGCATTTTTATATCCATTCTACGAAAAGGGCCCATCAAAAATTTCCAAAACAAATAAACAAAAACGAAACAAACCACCAAGCGCTTTTAAGCGGTCATCTTTTAGGGAAAACAAACATCATCTTGCGGAAATGGATTATAATTCTAGTGCGGAATTGGTGTAGCATTGAAGTGTAGCAAACTTTTCCTTTACATCTTTTGGCACATTTTTTTATATTGAAAACTTAAAAGTGGCAACCCAAAACTTTTTGTTAACCTCTTTTGATCTTAAGGAAAAATGGATTAAGCTGTCATTTGTTGATAAATGTTGGAAACATATCCCACAGGAATTATCCGGGAGTATCCGACATGAGTGAATATGTATAAATCCAGGAGAGAGTGGTGCGTGTGAGGAGTGAGATCGTTGGAGGGACTGTGAAGAGGAGTTTAGGGGTACCCTTCACATCCCAAACAGGAGCGCTCCGGCGTTCCGGATCAATACGGGAAAAAGTGGTGAGGGGCACTGGGTATTTTCAACGATGGCGCTCTTTTCGGATCATGTGATATTATAACTCGGTGCATCCGGTGGACGGATACGACTTCCTTCTATACATCCCACAAAAAAAAAACCTTTAAATTGAATGTGTCATTTTTTAATGACGTACTTCATAAAGGAAAACGAGTTTCTTTCTTTTTATTATTTATTTATTTCGATCTGTATAAGATAAAGAATTAAAAAGGCTGAAATAAAAAAAATTGTTACAAAAATAAACTTAAAAAGAATTATTTTTACCGGGAATAAAAAAGTGTTCTAAAAGTTTTTGGACGGAGAAGACAATTTGCGAATTAATTCTATAAAAAAAAAAAAAAAAAAAAAAAAAAAATTAAAAACAATTATTTTTGCGTTTATAGTTAACATAAAAAAAGGGAAACAATTTTGGTTACAACTCTAGAATAAATGTTCAAAATCTTAGCTTTTTTGTGAAGGCTGAATTTTATTTTATAAACGTCGATAAACAGCCGACCCAATTTTGGGTATACGACTACTAATACTCAACTCCGTAGTCTTGTAATTTTGAAGCCAATCCAGAAAACAAGGAAATTCCAGGATCAAGTATTGGGAGAAATTTTGCTTTCGTGTAGGACTTTATGGAATTAACGCGCTTTTGCGTTACATGGAGAGGAAAACTTCTCACGGCTAGTCTGACGACACGGGGACTCTAACCCATGATCCGTCTACCATTGACGATATTTTACGTCTGCACTGTGGTTTGTACGAGTTGGGTGCGGAACTCCTATCGACAAGCCATCGCTGGGGTTCGAATCCGTTTCAACTGATTGGAAGGCGAACGCTCTATTCCCTTAGCCACTACGGCTCTTGAAGGCTCGTATCTATTTATACATTTTTAGATACGCGTTTTCCAATGTTATGGATAGAATGCAACAGCATAAAAGGTGAAAGTGCGATAAACAACGCTAACCATAAATAAGCTGATTTAAAGGTTAAGCAAAGTAAATAAAAATAAATGGAGGAAAGATTATTAGGATGCCTCGGATTCTTTGTCTACTTGACGAGGTTATGACGGCCAAGGTGCAGGAGGTGATCTATGGAATCCTAAAGCAATGATAATTTTCAGAATATATGTTTGGGTATCATCTTCTATATCGAATCATCCCCATTAACTTTATCCTCTAAATATTCCTCTAAGAAGAGTTTGTAATAGTCAAAGATGGCTGAAACGATGAGGTCAAATAATTTTTGAGAGAATCGAATCAAACACCAAAAAAAGTGGGTCTATGGTTTCATTACCTGCACAGCATTCAATATGTGAAAGATGAACACGGGCAAGAACATTGTTGGAATGCAACTAAACATTTAGCCTAACAAAATCTAATTATTTGGCACCGATACTAAGATCGAACATCTAATGCGTCAACGGCTCGTCTTTTCGTAGTCATATCGATGATATCTGAACTTGTGAGATCGTGCGAGTCGTATTCAACTCATCTACGGCTCGTAAATATTGGTCATTTTTGGATGTGTTTTCATGTCATGTCCCAAAGTGGATCTGACAAAAGTATTTGATATAACTGGCATCAGGTGTGTCGTATTTTAGACCCATCAATGATTAGACACTAATATTAGTGTCTGATCCGTATCACCACGCATTAGTGTCTAATTAATGTCACCAAAATGCCCATCTGACCAGAGTTCTCGATATAATTGGCATCAGGTGTGTCGTATTTAAAATCCATCGATGATTAGACACTAATATTGTTATTCTACGAATATTAGTGTCTGATCCGTGTCAAGACAAATTAGTGTCTAATCCGTGTTTCCACAATGCCCATCTGACCTGAATTCTTAATATAATTGGAATCAGATGTGTCGTATTTTAGACCCATTAATGATTAGACGCCAATAATGGTCTTCTACAAATATTAGTGTCTCATCCGTGTCTCCACACTGCCCATCTGACCCGAGTTCTCGATATAATTTGCATCAAGTGTGTTGTATTTTAAACCCATTAATGATTCGACACAAATAATGATATTCTACGAGTATTAGTGTCTGATCCGTGTCACCACAAGACCCATCTAACCTTTGTCCTCGATTTAAACAATATCGATCAAGTCATATTTAACACCTCGATATTTCGACACTAATGTTGCTGTTAACGGCTCTAACGTTAATGAATTTATTTTCATGTCTCCTCACGGTCAATCTGACCTAAACATTTGGCATAAGCGGGGTCAGAGAAGTCGTATTTAACTCATCTAGGATTCGACACTTATACTGATCTTTTCCGAATATCTTTACATGTCCTCACCAAGTTGATCGAATCTAATCACTGGCAACAAGAGTCTGATATTTCAAGCGACATATCGAGTATTAAAAATCTGCAGTGATACATGACATCCTTTCAAATTCAGTCCATAAAATTAAATTCAAAAGATATCATGAAATTTTCCTGCTCAACTCTCTTAAGATATTTGATTCAAAACAGCTACTGAATATCAAATTTAATCCGGGAATTCTTTTCATTGTCGAAACTACAACCTTTGTTTCCCCAAAAGATTCTGAATCTTATCAGAGATTCAACGTTTTATTAGAGATTAGTGTATGGTAATTGGAACATCATTTCCTCTCTCTCCCTCAAAAGTTTCCAAAAGAGTCTCCCTTTTTTCCAGAACATACATCATCACAATAAACTTATACCGTCTATTCGGGGGAAATTTCGGTCCTGTTTCCGTAAAGGAGAGAAAAGGGAAAGGATAGAGAGTATAACGTTTCATAGAAACAATCCTTCGAAACGAGTGCTTATTTCCGTTCTAATTTCAAATTCAAATCCTTTTCAGAAACAACAAGTGAAAAGGAGTTTTCCGGGAGACATCCGCGCTACTTTTACAATAAAACAAGTCTCGCGAGAACAGGTGAGATTCCTCGTGGAAAGAACGCAAAATTATTGAAAGAGACTACGAAATTTCCTTTAATTCATTTTCTTTTTTTCTTTTCTTAAGCGTGAATTGCTAGTTTCAATTTGAAATCGAAATTTAAATAAATTATATCAGTAGTTATAGATTCTGAAGACAATTTTTTAAAGTTCATTCGCTCGCTAAAATAGATGAAACATTACGGAAACGAAAACAGTTCGTTGACTATATTAAATGGATTTTGGCGCAAATAGAGAGATTTTGCACTCTCATCTTACACGACACCGTGCGTAGATTCTGCACAAGTACTGTAAAGAACAAAGGTTTATTTGTGGTAATTTGCATTCTGCAGTGAATATATAGATTAGATTATAAGTCGGTTATTAGATTGTAATTCTATAGATTATAAGTAGCAGGAGTACAGGTGATATTCCTTTGGAAAGAACACAATATTATTAAAAGAAACTACGAAATTTCCTTTAATTCATTTTATTTTCAAGTGTGAATTGCTACTTTCAATTTAAACTGGAAATTTAAATAAATTGTATCAGAAGTAAGATTTTGAAGAAACATTTTTTTTAAAGTTGATTCGCTCGCTAAAATAGCTGATACATTACATACCGGACAGCAGTTCATTGACGCTATTAAATAGATTTTAGACGCAAATAGAAAGATTCTGCATTCTCATTGAACAATAACTGTTAAGTACAAAGGCGTAATTGTGGTGATTGGATTCTACAGAACTTACGTGTCTGAGCACATAAGATGTTACACGACAGTGCTTAATCTGCCTAATATACAAAGAATCCAACTTAAATAGATTTTTTATATAGATTATAGGTCTCACAAGTACAAGTAATATTCCTCACGGAAAGACCAAAATATTATTAAAGGGGGCTAAGAATTGTTATTTAATTCATTTTCTTTTTATTAAGTTGTTATAGTTTATTAAGGTCGCACTACAGCTGCACAATGAGCGATTGGTGACGGTCTGGGAGACATCCCTGAGGATGATCCGAAGACATGCCATCACAATTTCGATACTCTGCAGAGGGGATGGCACCCCCACTTCGGTAGCCGGATGACCTGCGTGCGAAATCGAGCACTTTATGGTAGAACAGTTTAAAGAGGACCCATACCGCACATTCCCGATCCCTTTGCAGACTGATTCAAGTGGTCACCCACCCGCACACTGACCGCAGCCAGTGATGCTTGACTTTGGTGTTAACTGGGTCTTAACGATCAGTCTACTGTGGGACTCTTTTTATTAAGAGAAAGCGGTTGTTTTAATTCCTTTTCGAAGTTTAATTGAATCAAATCAAACGCGGATCGAATCAGCTAAAAAACCCAGAGAATCCTATCAATCATACTTCTTGAGCAGTGATGACTCGGAGGATAGCGCCTTCCAATGAGGTGAACCGGGTTCGAATCCCAGCGGTGGCTGTTTGATATGAATTCCACTTCCGGATTGCACCGATCATAGTGCTGACGTATAATATCCTCAGTGGTAGACGGATCATGGATCTGAGTCCCCTTGCCGTTAGGCTAACCGTGGGAGGTTTTCGTGGTTTTTCTCTCTCTGTAAGCAAAAGCAGTCCTCCACGAAAGCAAATTTCTCTAATACTTGATCCAGGAGTTCGCTTGTCTTCTGGATTGGGTTCAATATTATAAAGCTACATTATAAAGCTACATTAGTAGCCCTACACCCAAACAATTGGGTCGGCTGTTCAACGACGGTTATAAAAAAATAAAATAAAGAACTTGAATTTTTTTTTTCTTTAAAGTTTATTAATTCTGAATTTTCAATTGCGTTATTTATGGCGCATTTGGCGACATTTCTGCGAATCTTTACAAATTTATTAGCCTAAACTTACATTTTCAATAATTTGCAAACAATGCTGCAGCCAATACAAAATAGACACATTGTTTTATACATATTAATATAAAAATTTTTTTAAGAAAAATTCTACTGTATTTGCAATTGGTACTTAGGTTACTTTCTTTCTTATGTGTTATTGTAATAAAAGAAAAATTGCTTGCAAAATTGCTACTAGTAGACTTCGGTCGCATTTAATATCAAAACTATCCGTCCTATTTTCCGACTCAAAAGAGGAAAGGTATTTCCAAAACCAAATGGAATAGAAAAAGAAAAAATTGCATTAGTTTGAAATGCGTTTTCCACAATATGGCATCTGAAATATGTGAAAATAATTTTATTCATGCATTTCCGTATTGAAGCACTGCAGGTGAACAAGGCTTCACTGACTTTCAATTTTATCTTTTATTTTTACTATTTTGTGGAATAAGATGATCCTATAGAAGATGAAAATGAAATAAAAAGGGATTTTCGGGACTGATTCTGGATTATTGAATTTAGAAGAGAAACCTATATTTCTCTTTCTCTTTTTCACCTTAAAGATTAATTCGTACGACTCTTTTTTTTTTTTTTTTTTTTTTTTTTTCTTTTTGAATGAAAACAAATGTTCGTAGTGTGAAAAAAACCTTTCGTACTGGAACAGGAAATAGGAAAATATATTTCGCGAAATGTTCATTGTTCTTTTTTCTTTTTTTTTTTCCTCTCTCTTTTTTTTTCTTTTTCAAAGTTTCTTTTTACGGTGTAACAAGGAGCTAAAGTTTATTTATTTAAAACTAAAGAAATTTTAGAAGCGTGAATAAATGTACCTGCTTCTACAAAAAGTATCTAATTTTATTCTGGAACTTTAAAAACAATGCCAGGGTGCAAAAAAGCTGGATTTTAAAAATTACTGCTTTTTTCATTAAAAAAAAAAATATTAAGTAAAAGTATGTGTGAAAATATCAAGCATTGAAAGATTTTAAAGTTATATCAAAATTTAACAGAAAGCATAATTTATACGTACTTAAAAGTAAATGACTATTATTATTTAAAAAATTTGATTTTTTGAAATACTTCTTTTCTAAACTAAATTATTAAATCAAAATGTTCAACATTGACTGCAAACTATCTGTACCTACTCATAAATATTATGTGAATCACACACAAAAAATTATACAAAAAATATTAAAAAAAAATTCTTAGTTAAATTTATAGTTCCGAACTTTTATTTAATGAAATATGACATTTTCGCACATGCTGATAAAGAAATTGACCTCTTTCCTAATATACAAATGCATTGTGTTTCATTTTTTTCTATTAATTTCATTAAAAAGCTGTCAGTGCTTTTTTTATTAGTATATACTCAGTATGCATAAACATTTTATTGTATAAGCTAGCTTAAGCAAGCTTGTTTAAACAATTTTAACACATTAGAAATATTTTTTTGAACTGTTTCCATTACTCTAAACCTTTTAAGAACAAGACTATTTATTTATTATTAACTAAATTTGATACTTTTAATTACTGAACTCTTTAAATCTAGTTATTATGATTTACACATTTTAATAATTTAATTTAAATCACTGACACACTAGTAGCAATTTTTTTTTTTAATTTTAAGAATAAGTGTTAAGTGATAGTTTACAAAATGTTTTTTGCGAACTATAATACAAACTAACCCACAAACTTCATTAAATATATACTTTAAGTGTTTTTTTAAAAAAAATACAAAAACTGTTTATTTTGTATCGCCCTCCATAGTACTTAAATAGAAAAGCACAAAAAGGCTTTAAGAACAGAACAAGAATTAGAGTAATCTACGATAAAGCTTTTTTTTTCGAATTCAGTTGAAAAAAAAAATAATTCCAACAAGAACATTTTTATGGTTTAAATTCTTTCTATACTTTATCTCTATCCCTACAATCTATCTCTGAAATAATTAGCAATAAGCAACATTACTAGTTACAACATTGTATAACAATCATAACTAATAATATTTTTAATTCTTAAAATAAATTCTTAATTCGACTCTAAATTTTGAATTAAACACTGTATTATATTAACACTAAACATACCATAGCTGGTCAAATGACCGTTTAAGAATTTTTGCATCAAAAATGCGCTTATCATCTTATCGTTTTAGCACATTTGACTGCATGACTTTTTCTAACAATTATATACACTTAATATTCTATTATTATTATTGTTTTGTATATTTTTTTGCTTCGAATAATACTTGTCGTATACCTATTTCTACCACAAGTGGTCATTTGACCAGGAGAACAATTTATTGCTTTATAAGGATATCGGATCAGAAATGACGATGTTCAACGGATTGCATTCGATCAGTTGCACATTTCTGGAAAGACTGTTGCGTAGTGAGTTCAATCAGAGTAACGGTGAATTCATATTTCAAGAAAGTACCTAAAATTTTGGATTAGCGTTTTTGTGTCAGAAAAAGTGTCAAAAAGTGTCAGTGTTTTGGTAAGTAGCTTACATATTATTTTGATAGCTTTACTTCATTTCTAACCACCTGTTAGTTTTTGCCCAGAAAAATGTCAAAGCAATCAAGACAGATCAAGTTCTTAGAAGAAATAATATTAATTATAAGAATAATTATAAGAATTATAGAAATAATAGTAATTAGAAGAAATATGTTTGCGGAAAATGTAGGTACAATGGAAACACCCTGTATATGTAAAAAATGCGTTGAGCACTGAATTAAAAATTCTTATTCTTTGTGTTTGTAATACATAAAAATAGGCAATATACTATTTTGTTTAATTATTATAAAGTTTTTTTAGTTTATTTCCTTCCTAACATCCATATTTCATACATTGAATCAAGAAACATAAAGTCCGGTCATTTGACTGGCTATGGTAGAAATAGGTATATATTAAGTGTTGGCATGTTGAGTGTTATTGAATGACTGAAAAAATCGAGTTATTTATATACAGATGACTATAAAAAAAACATGATTTTGAAACACTCTTTTTTAGAACTTCCAATGATAGCTTTTTAAATAAAATTCAACTATTTTTCAAACATAAATTTATTTTTTCGTACAGTATTTCCCGTGCACCCGCGTATATTCATCACTTCGAATTTCTCTATTAGTTATATATTATATGTAAAATGCTTTCCTGCCAAACGATATAGATGTATTTGCAAACTAACTTCCTTTTTGTTCTTTTTACAGAAACTTAACTTCGGATCGAATTACTTCTCGGGGAATAAAGATCATTAGACGCTTTGGTCCCCTGACATAAAGGGGAGGAGGGTATAAGCGTCACCTCTTTTCTAAAATATGCTATGCCTGCCTTAACAACGAAGGCTGTCGGCTATTAGACACAAAATAGCTGTCGGGCACAATGTAGAGTCATTATAGGGCCATTAGTGAAGATACTGCTACCCCACTACCAAGGGACAAGAGGAGCTAATGACGGCTTTCGGGCATAGTTTTACCCTTTCTTATCTTGTCAACAAGCTTTTAAATCTTTGTTATTTAAAAAAAAAATAATAATAAGTATAACAATTTTTTTTTTGTTTCACTCATTACCTTATTAAGAGAGTATAAAAAAATAATGACGATTAAACTATTTATGAAGACAGAAAGTCACAAATGGAAACAGAAATTGGGTCGTATATTTCCTCATAAGTAATAATCATAATAACAAACAGAGTGTTGTTTTTTTTTTTTTCATCGCATATATTTTTAAGTTTTCGTTCCAATTATGTTAGTTATTATTTTGCTTGCGTCATTACCTTTTATCCAGTTTTTTTCTTCAGATTTTTTGTTCCAGACATAACATTGGAGCAAAACGTAATTTTATTTACCAAGTATTAAGAAAAATTTCCTCTTAGGTAATAAAACATTTAATGTATATGTGTCTGTGTTCACACACACAGATATATATATATATATATATATATATATGTATGTTTGTTTCACCTCCTCTTTTCTCCGTATTTTTTCATAACAAAATGTAACTTTATTAATCGAATATTAAAAGAATTGATGCACAGATGATAAACATGCGACACCCAAAAGGTTTCAACATTTCACATATTTTAGAATGTTTTTTCCTTATCACCTTACATAGTATTTTGTCACTGTCTTTATCTTTTACGCAGTCACAGATGTAATAATCTTTTACCTTCATATGTATATTTTTCTTTATTCCAGGCATTCTCTTACAACACATTGTAACTTTATTAACCGGGTATGAAATAAATTTTTTCAGAGATAATAGCCATAAAACATCCAAAAAATTTTCATTATGTTATACGTTAATGCATTTTTCTTATATCATCTTGCGTATTAATATTTTGTCACAGTCTTTATCTTCTGTTTAATAATGGTTTTAATGTCACTACACATTTATACACATTTTTTGATACCGTGTTTTGTTACTTTATCAACAAAATAAAAAATAAATTTATATACATATATAATATATACATATATATATACATATATAATATATATATATATATATACATATATAATATATATATATATATAATATATATATAATATATATATATAATATATATATATATAATATATATATATATAATATATATATATATAATATATATATATATAATATATATATATATAATATATATATATATATATATATATATATATATATATATATATATATATAATATATATATATAATATATATATATAATATATATATATATATAATATATATATAATATATATATATAATATATATATATATATATATATATATCAAATTTGAACTGAAATGGACCGTATTTTTCCTCACAGGTAATATATATATGCGTAATATATTATAATAATAGGTAATATATCACAATAAGAGGTAATATAATAATAGATAATATTTATTTTATTGCAATCAATATTTTATTAACTGGACTAGTTGATTGTCCATTGTTCGTACCGGGTGAAGAAAAATGATCATTAAATAAATGTTTAATTAACCAACAAAATAATGACATAATACCGACACAATTAAATTAAAACAACTCCATTTGTCGCCCTTCCCAGTAGCTTTATTTTATCAGATTAAGCAAAACATGACCATTCCTTCAAAATGAAGATAATTATATTTAGTATTATATTTGGTATGATGCTATTATTCGTTGACAACTTCTGGTAATCAAACATTACTTAAATTCAAATACTTACTTAAATTCATTAAACATTACTTAATTCAATACATTACTTAAATTCATATTGGCAATTGCTACGCAAGTGATATGCCACCAAAAAAAGTAGAACTTCGCCAACTTTTTGTGTGTTTGTTTTTTGTATTTTTTTTTTCTTCTTTCTAAACATTGAACAGAATTTTCATACATAAAAATTGTAATAAAATAAGGAAAAAAAATGGTTTAGTTTCCATACGTCCGACTAACCTGAAAGTACCTAACAATTTTCTCCAATTTTTTTTTTCTCGGTGGGACGTAAAAATTTATTTCCATAGAGGCAACTTGATACCAATAGTACGATATTTTGTACTTATTAAAATAAACTATTTAACATAACAGCAGAAGAGCCTATTACTAAAATTGCTAATAACAAGCAATATTGGCGTCACTAATGACAAGGTGATTTTTTTGCAAGAATGAAAAAAAAAATCAAGTGTCTAATGCTTTTACATAAAAAACATATATCCTCAAACTTTGAACAAAATCAAACATGGTCAAGTATACAACTTCACCTAACATTTGAAAAAACAGGCAGTTAATTTAAAAATGAAACGAAGAACCTTCTTCTACGTCCTTTCTCAAACTCGGTCCAGTCTTCTGAAAGTCACTTTAGGGCAAGGGTCAGGGTTTGAGTTTGGTTTCACTTTATTTTTTCTACAAAATATCAAATAAGTTTTTTTTTTCCGATCTGATAAATATAATTAGATATCTCTATTTCAAACATTTTGTTGTCCATTTTTATTTTGTAGTGCATCATCTGTGAGTCAACACGCAAAAACCAGTAGATCAACAAGTGCTTTTTTCAGGAGAATCCCATTGGAAATCGGGATAAATATATTTCAGATTTCTAAGTTTCCCCTCACCGCTAGTGGGTGTCATTGGAGTATTGGATCTGGCATCATAAAATGCATCATTTGAAAACATTTTCCACGTGGACTTAGATATTTATGAATTGGAAAGACAATTGAAATTTATCCAATCGCAATCGAGATAACTATTTCAGATTTCTAAATCTTCCCTCACCGCGAGTGGGTGTCAGTGAGGTATTGGATCTGGTATCATTAAATGCATCATTTGAAAACATTTTCCACGTGGACTTTTAAATTTTTTTTATCCGATGCATATTTGTTTTAGATATTTGTCAGTTTCCATCGTTTTGAACAACAGGTACATAACGCTGATCTCATTAATTCATCCAAGAAAGGACAATAACAAACTGCAGAACAATGCAACCCCACTTTTCACTCCAAACCTTTGCGAACGATGTTCATATTGCTCGCGAGAAGAATTCTTCAGCATAATCCATGGCAGACCGATAATTAAAAATCTATTTCCCACCAAAACAAAGCATCGGAAATGAACGATTTCAAAAGTATTCCTACGTTAGGCAGTATATAAATGCCTATTTCTACATCCAATCAATTTCTCATTTAATTTTCGAGTTCAGGAGAGGGAGGGAAAGAAAAGGAAAAAAAAACAAAAACAGGGAATTTTACATCGGGAAAGGAATTCAGGACGTGTGAGAAACTATCGCGTGGATAACACATGTCGGAGCGGGGGGTTTCTAAAAATTCTTAAGGCATCCTTCGCGTCATTGATTAGAAACAGGGAGCTGAAATGCCGACACTTTCAGCTGCCTAATTGAGCGCAAATTTAAAATAGCTGAGAAAGCATCGACTTGTTTAACGTTGCTTTTCTAAAGTAGATAACCACGCTTCGGTAGATCTTTAATTAAAGGAGGCCCGCACCATCAGACGTCAGATTTTAATTTTACGCCCCCTAAGGTCAGCTCGATGTCTCTATTTTAAAGCTAAAGACTTTATTTTTGGGTCATTAAGCTGACGTCAAATGAAACCAAATCTATCGGAAGAAAGAACGCAGTACATCCAACCGATACTCACAAATGCTTCTGCGATCCAAGAGGAGAAAAAATTCCGAATCGCATACTTTGGGATTATTATGTCTGCAAGCGAAAACACACAAGCCAGCACACTTTTAATCCGTTTTATTGAATACTCCCCTCCTGTTTTTATTGAGAAATATACTAAAATTATCAAAAAAATAGAGAAGTAATCGAGCAGCGGCATTTAATTATATAAAAAAATATTTAAAGATATAAAAAAAATATTACAGCTTTAAAACATAACTCTAATGATAACAAAGAAAAAAATTCATAAACAGAAGTGAAGTGAATTAAGTACGACGATGTGGCCTGAAATTGACATTTTCAGAATAGAATCCTCAGGCATTTATTATCTTTATTTGATTCAAAAAGGACACTAGTTGATCTTTTAAAAGTCGACCTTGTAAACTCAAGTGAATTCAAAATTTAAATTTCCACTTGAAGTTTTGCTTTATGTAAAGTCGACTTTCTATCAACAGTTAACAAAAGTACATTCAAAATTTGAATCGTGACTTGAAGTATGCTTCATTTATATAAAATCAACTTTATGTCAATTGTTAACTAAGGTGCATTCAAAATTTGGATTTCCACTTGAAATATGCTACATGTGAAGTCGACTTTATGTTAACAGTTAACTAATGAACATTGAAAATTTGGTGCCACTGAAAAACAAAAAACACACCCTTTGCCTTAAATACGCTTGGTTTCACCAAGCAAAGCATGCTGATATTGGCAAGTGGCATTAGAAACAACATGCCAATTTTCGCCAGTATTTAATGAAAGGTGAGAAGCAGCAGCTACTTGAAAACCAGCACAAATAGATTTGAGTATTATACATTAGTTGTCGACATTCATAAGAATTCATGTTCCGGAAACGGGAGACGAAACTAGCTGAGAAAATTTCTATGTTTGGAACGAACAAGAAATGTCTTTTCATTCGCTCATATTGCATCCTATTCCACGAAGGTAAATTGATTTTTGAAAGATTTTCATGAAAAGCGAGATGTGGCGGACATACGTCAACTAATATGTAAACTAATATGGGTAGATTCATATACTGAAGCATTGTGTGGCCAAACAGCAGTCCTCTAAAACAGCCAAAAAAATTCATGTTATGGGAGAAACGAGAATTTTTATTTTCATTCAGAGATCAAGAAAAATAAATACAGATGCCCTTTGATAAAGTTTAATCTCAATAGAAATCTCAAAAAGCAATCTCAATCCTGATTTCTTTAAGAAGCCAGAAATCTGTTCTTCGCTTAATACTCTAAATTTTTGGTACAAACTCAAAAGAATTATAGATTTTTTTCTTGCTCAAAATTCAATTTCCATAATGCAGGATTATCTTGTATTATTTCAATGAATACTGCTTTTAATAAACTATTCACCATAAAAAGCATTCAACTTAGTTTAAACCACACGTCAAGTGAAATTATAATACGTTGAAGTGCTTTAAAAAGATAACAACACAATAATGGAACAATACAATACAAAAAAAATTTTTTTCAACATTGTAAGACGAACCCTTTATTTTCATCCCACATATCCTCAAAATAATCAGCTTTCGTATTTTTTTTTTTTTTTTTTTTTCCTCTTAAAAACAAATGATGCGAATCTGATGCTTTTTTAACGAAGCCGAAACACATTTCATTTGTTTGGCCCAATTAATCGTAAATGAAGCGTCGAAAGAAAATAATAAACATATTAGGGGACACTTTAGAAAACGAAATAAGCCACCGATAGTCTGTTTGAACCACTAACAACGAAATAAACCACTTACAGTCAATATAGTTTAATTTTGATAAATGAATATAGTTGAATTCATTGATCTTTTCTTAACTTATTTGATCAGAACTTTTAAGAATTTTTTTTATCAGCATCAACTCTTCTCTCTCCTCCAACGTTTAACCATGAAGTCAGAATTTTATTTTAGTGAAGAGGGTATTTAGAGTTTAATTTCTTCTTAAATAAAAAACATCGTGAGCATGAATGAAAAATGCTTTATTTAGTTGCATAATTCGAATTATACATTCTCTTTCAATATTGGTATTAAGAGTAGTTTCTAAAAAACTGGTTCACTTAATCATAATGTCGGTTTAACACTTATCCATAATATCAGTGTTTTGAGCCGCGATGGCTCACGGGATAGAGCGTTCGCCTTCCAATGAGGTGACTCGGGTTTGAATCCCAGCAATGGCTGGTCGACACGAATTCCACATCCGGCTCGCACCGAGCACAATGCTGACGTGAAATATCCTCAGTGGTAGACGGATCATGGGTTAGATTCCCCTAGCCCTCAGGCTAACAGTGGAAGGTTCTCGTGGTCTTCCTCCCCATGTAAAGCAAATGCGGGTTAGTTCCGTCAAAAAGTCCTCCACGATGGCAAATTTTTACGAAATACTTGATCCAGGAGTTCCCTTGTCTTCTGGATTGGGTTCAAAATGACAAGGCTACAGAGTTGAACATTAGTAGTCGTAAATCCAGAAATTGGGTCGGCTGTTCAACGATGGTTATATATAAAAAATATAAAAAATTCGGTGCTTTGAATTATAAAACCGTGAAAATTTGTAATGACCTTAATGGATACAGCGTTACGAATAGGGTAGGTCCGGTCAAATAATCTAGTACACAAACACGATGATTGTAGATTTCATTGCATATCTACATGTAAACTAGACCAAAAGTGTAACGAAATTTGGTTCAAAAACTCCACGACTAGATGCGTAAACTAGACGCAAAGTTTTACGAATGGAGTATATTCTATTGCATGTTTGAAAGCGTCTGGACCGGATATATCTCTACACGCAAACTAGACCGAAAGCGTTGGGATCTGAGAACGTACGATACGATGACGTCTGATGCATAAGTACCAAGATCGGAAATCTCTCTAAACGTAATCTAGACCGAAAGCGTTACGAACTGAGTATTTCCGGTCATAGTCTAGAAAGGAAAATAGCCGTCCTGAAAAGCGTTAACCATCTTTGGAAGAGGGAACATTTTTAATACATTTTCTGAAAGAAGGTGCTACACTAAAGTTGCTAAATAGAACAGAGTTTTGAGCTTATTACCGTTTAATCGAATTCTGTTTAACACCATTTTCAAACTGCAGAAAATTTGTATGGTATCGTGATCCAAAACGCTCCTAAATTTCTAGCAGCGCATTTTTATATATATAATTACATATAGTTATGTTAATTAAAATAATTTTTCATTCACTTACTTTCATTCGAGGTTTGGGAACCCAAAAACCATCCTTTACCACTGTCTTGCTCATAATAGTAATTTGTATTGAAAAAAATGAAATAAAAAAAGTCATTCTTGAAATTGAAAAACTTCGCAAAAGAGCATTAATTAACGGCTTTTATTATTATTTTCAAAATTTCAATATAAAGTAAGTGAATAACTATTTATCATATGATGAATCGTTCTAGCTGTTAAACTTTTAAAAAGAAAAGAAAGATAATTACGCATTTCTAACCACACTGACGAGAAAAAAAGGAACATACCATAAAAACTAGTTGACACTTGGAACGTTTTTTTTTTTTTATTATTCGTGGTTACCAAAAGAAATTCAAAGGAAATAGAATTCATTAGAATGGAATCGCTTATTTTTTGTCTTAAAAACTACTTTTTTCATAGTTTCATAAGTCCCATACTTTAGAATAGAATTCTAGCCAAGTAACTAATACTGAAAGGGAAAAAAACATGAAGCAAGGGGGAAAAAAGTAAATGAATATAAGAACGATTACAAAAATAAAAAGGCTGTGATCGCATTATTGAGATATCTGGTTACCCAATGTTCATTTTTTTTCTAAATAGATTTTTATTAACACCCCAACATTTCAAGGCATGTGTTGCGAAAAATTTATCAATTGATATGTTTGTCTTCTTGTTGTCCAACGGAATTGAATTGGCCTTTATTGCCAGCCAGTATGCGTTTCTTAAGGCGCCACAATATTTTTTTCTTTTTCCAATATTTATATTTATTTCAAAATCGCCGGTCAAGACAAAAAATATGAATAAAGTTAATCACAGAAAAATAGAAAATCTTTAAATTCATATTATGTAAAAACATTAAAAAGTCTAAGTAGGGAAAAGAAAAAGAAAAAACTCAGTTCGTAAAACGATCAACTCCATGAAGCATCTAAATTATCGTCTGCCTTTCATTATTTGATCATGTGCTGCTTCTTATATAATGCTTAATTTAGCCTGATTTTTTATTGACTCTTGCAACTTTTTATTTGTATTACAGTCCTGAAGTTGATTCAGACCATAAAGTTATCTAGTCGATAAGTGAGAGGATTTAAAAAAACGAAAACAACAATTTTCGAATTGGACAAAAAAAAAAAGCCTATTTAGTTTTTTAAAAAAAGGAGAAATATATTTCAAAGATCATTTCAATACAGCAACAAGATTGTTTCAGGTGAAATCATTTATGAGGAAAGGAAGGGACTGGGTGATTCATAGCGGTCCTAATTATCGCAACGAGTTCTGGAGGGAACAAGAAGTTCGTAAAAGAATTAAAGGCATAAATTTGTTGGTGAGTTAATTGCGAAAAAAGAGAGAAAAAAGGTTTATCTTCCATTCAGTTTTACAAAAGAAAGTTGAAAGAGACACTTTAACTTCAAGAAGTTCCAAAATTATCAACTGTTTTTTTTAATTTTTTTTTTCATCTGATCTAGCTGTGGTGCTTTTATATTAATGCTTACGTTAACCTGATTTTTAATAGCGTTAGCCTGATTTTTATCAACTCTTCATTAGTGATTATGGCGTTAAAGTTTAAAGTGGATCTAGTCGAAAGGTATAAGAGACAATTAAAACCTAGAACATCACCCCATTTCCTAATTGGCAAAAAAAATATTTACATATACAAAAGACAAAAGAGTTCTTAAGATATTTTATGGGTTCTGTTTACTAAATAGTATTTACAAGAAAGTATATCTTGAAACTTTCTCAAATATTTCCCGGGCGCAACAAAAGTGGAAATGCTCAACCGATTCATTGCCGAAAGTACCGGTCAAGTACACTTGGCGTTGGATTTCAGCCAACGACTAATGAATGGCAAATGCAAGAGAGGCATTTAAAACCCTAAGCTCTTAATGGTAGACCTGAAAGTAAATGTAAAAGCCGGAACTTTCAATTCCTCAATAAAATTGGATGATTACGAAAAGGCCATTTGCATAGGGGTTCACCCTCCCCCAACAACTCTTTCTGTCGTTATAGAATTCATATTATAAACCCGAAAGAATTCAGAGAGCCATAAAATGAAACTTTAAATGTAGACATTTTAAGAATCCACATCATTCAAAATATTAAATCCGAGAGGAAATTTTGTATTAGGCGAGACATTTGTGGAAATAAAATGGTTTAAATGTTTAATTTTATAAAAATAATTATCGAATTTTTATGAGGAAGGAATCAAATTGTGATAAAATTTCCCGCAGTTCAAAAATATATAAAATATCAACAAAAATACCCGAAACAAAAACAAACTAATTCTTTGTATTTCGATCGGTGAGCATTTCTTAAAAGTATTTCATTAAATAAATTTAAATGACTTATCCCCCACCCTTCCTTGCTCCGCCCGCCAACCCCGGTGATGTTCTCAATTTTTGTTGAATAATAAAAGTCCTTATAGTACCTCTTAAAAATAAATGATACGAAATATCAGTAGGTAAGTTGCAAACCCGTGGCAGAAAATTTTGTGACGTGTTTACAGCTCTGAATTAAGACAAAACGTGATCGATCATTCTGAAAATATTGTAAATATGTTTATAGGTGGTAATCTCATGGTTTTTTGAAAATTCGGTGTTGATATTTCCATGAGTATTCAAGTTTTTTTTATAAGATGCATAGACGTCATTTCTTGCCTATCTGTATTACAAGTTATACTCATATATACTGTTTCATAATCTTATATGTCTATTTTTAAATATTAAACGATAAGCATATTTTAACTCTTTTTTTTTTTTTTTTGTAGAAAGTAAATCAAATTAATGTCTTTTAATTTTCTTCTGAATTATTTTAAGAGTAATTAAAACATTATTATTACTAAAGTTTTTAATAATGTTAACATTGTTACCATTTAAGTACTTACTAATCCTTGAATTACTCCACAAAATTTAAATTTTTTTTCTTTGGTGATATTATTGCTTCCTTTATTTCATTGATTAAAATTACAATGTTTTCAAATAGGAACAATGAGTCTGTGAGACGGAGCTTTTGGAGCCAGCCCCAAGCTGTTCGAAAACAGACTGAGAAGTTTAATTGGTTTTCATCATTAAGAGAAGAGTGGTAATATTCTTTTTCCCTCTTTTTGTTATAAATAAATTATCTTGTGTAAGATCAATATGTTTTGAGAACACACTTTAACACAAAACTTGTAGTTATATTTTTTAATGAAATTTAATGACATTTTTTAACATTTCAGCACAAAATATTTTCCTACGCTACACGGATATTTTTTGTCACTTTCATCAAAACAAAAATTCATACAAAATACACATTTAGAAATAGAAAATTTATTGGTGCATTTTAAGAAAAATTACTAGACCACATTTAGTAAAAATGTTCCCTAAGTTTATAAAAATCATAAATTGTATTTTACTATTTTTTAAGGTTTTTCAATATAATTTAATTTTTGATAATAATACTTGAAATATTCATAAAATATTATTATTAAATAAAAATAATGACGTCACAAGAAAATGATGAATTGAATCAATCGAAAAACCAAACTCTCAAAGAAAGAAATTTGTACGAGCTCCAAAAGCCCCGTGTCGCGAAACAGACCCAATAATAGCAATAATTTGCCCAAACTAAAAATTATTTTGCTTTTATTCGGATCAAATTTAAATAAAATATAGTATGCAAAAATAAGCTTAAAACTAATTTCTCTACTATTAAAGAACCTGGCATTAAACCCATAACAATATTAATGAATGGGCTTCTTCCTTTTATTTACTTATTTATCTTTTATTTTTTTGCTACTATAACAACGTTTTTAAGTAGCTTGTGATAAAGCTTTGTGAAAACGCTTGCTTTATCACATCCCGACAATAAATTTTTCTAAGTAGTAAACTGAACAATCATAGAGGGAAAAATTAACATCCTTACCGTTACTGCAATTATTCTGCATGCATGGGGAATTTTACAAAACAGTCTTACCTGTAAGAAAAAAATTATATTTAGCAAAATTTAGATTAAAACAGGAAAGTCAAATTCTTTCGAAAAATGTATTCAGAAAAAATGTGCTTTTAAGTATTCATATAAGTTTAATATGTATTCTCAAAAATCAATCAGCATACTTAAGATTAGCTACTTAAACCAAGAAGGTTGAGTTTAGTACGTGAAAATCCGATCACTACATCAAAAGAATTCATGTAAAGCTATCCAAGAGTCCAAAAACTATGGATACAGTCAAATATCGCGAAAAATACAGGTACTGTATTTCATGACCAACCCGTTTTACAGAAAGGACACATTAACACACCATCCATCCACAGATCGTAATTTTGGCCCAAACTAGAGCAAGATCAGTCTCCGATTCAGTATCCCAGAGGTATTTTTTTTCTTATGGGAACTTGAAAGATTAAGTGAGCCCGACAGATTTAGCGCGCACCAGTCGTCATTTTGTACACAATAAGTCTTCGGCCGGTGGGGATCGAACTCACGATTTCTTCTACAAGGGCCCAATGCCCTACCAACCAGGCTATCTTCAGCCCCAAAGATCAAAAATCATAAGAGGGAAATATTTTCAAAAAATGCATACAATATTACCAATCTCAACCCTTAGGATAGGGGCGAAGGAAATTTCAACATCTTAAATAGGGAACCCTGTTAATTGCAGATTTGGATTTGCCAAGAAAATGGTACTGATATGAAGTGCAGGTTTTTGCTACATAGGTGGCGCTGTCATTGCAGCAAAATGTATATAGTGTGAAATTTGTTTCAAATAGAGATATTTAGAGAAATACGTGAACCACAAAAATAAAATTAGATATCAAATCAAGTCCCATTCTACTAATAACTCTTATCTGCAGAACAAAAATTAGTAGCGGAGTCGGTTTTTTCTTGCGATTTGTAAAAAGTATTTTCATAACACATTTATATCGAGAATGTTATTTATTTAAGACCCATTTGTTATTAGTAATGCTAAGTTGAAATAGTTTTGGGATTGAGATAGATTTATAAAAGGAAAAAAATGTTAACTTTCAAACCTTAATTAGATTTTTCAAACCAATTGGGTGGAAAGGCGGTTGGGTATTTTTCTAAATTTTGCACGAACTTAAACTTATAAATTCTGTGTTTATAACCTCATTTGTATGAACGCATTAAGCACAGTTGAACATTAGTAGCCGTAAACCCATTAAGTTGGGTCGGCTGTTCAACGACGGTTATAAAAAAAAAATAAAAAAATAAAAAGAGAAAATATCTGCCCAGTGTTTGCTTTCTTCTTGACCATACGCCAACATTTACCGTTACCCACATTTATTTAGTGAAGGTCTCTATTTTTTTCCTTAAGTTATCATCAGATGTCCACACAAATCATAGGTGGGAAAACAGGTTCCCTCCGACATTTATAAATAAATATAGGTTGATGGGAAGGTCCTACATTCCTTCCTATGGCTTTAAAAAAAGTTTAACTTGCTTTTTAAAAAATCAATATTTAAAAACTAATTTATGAAACAAAAACTATTTTTTCAATTTAATTTTTTATATTTTATTTTTAATAAAAATGAATTATTCTTTAAGCTGTAAGTACCGGTAGTTATTCTTGATTCAAGAAATTATTCGAAGAAAGAAGCAAAAATTATTTTCTTTTAATAATTTTTTATAACTCATTTTTAATAAGAATGAAATATTCTTTGAGCTGTATCTTTAGGTCTAGTAGTACCGCTAGTTATTATTGGTTCAATAATAAGGGCCTTAAAAAGTTTACCTTGCCTTTTAAATAGTCGATATTTAAAAACTAATATAAGCAGCAAGAATTTTTTTAATTTAAATTTTCTATAATTTATTTTTAATAAAAATTAATTATTCTTTAAGCTGTGAGTACCGGTAGTTATTCTTAATTCAAGAAATTATTCGAAGTAGGAATCAAAGACTATTTTTTTTTATAATTTAATTTTTTACAACTCATTTTTAATAAAAATGAAATATTCTTTCAGCTGTATATTGAGGTCTAGTACTACCGGTAGTTATTCTTGATTTAATAATAATAAAATATTTCCCGGCATTCTTTTAATTTTCAGAAAATTCATTAAAATAATTTTTTGATGAATAAACCCACAACCACAGTTGCGTACAGTTACCACTACATTAATACCCAACAAGCACCGACGAACAAATGAATAAATAGTTTACATTATCACAAATCGTTGCTTACATGGAAACAAATCTCAGTTTCTGACAATATTTTACAACTTCCAAATCAGAAAATGCATCATATTAAGGTTTGGAGAAAATATTAAGCAGATGTTACTGATGATTATAACATTAACATGAGAAAGAATAAAACACACAGAGATAAATCCCGATGAGATTTACATAGATTGTTTTGGAAGCATCATATTTCTTAGGAGAAAGGAATGGGTATAAAATAACAGTTGTTCACTTTCAGAACCCGTAAAAGAGAAATTATTCAAACGCTGTTATTTTTAAAACGCGGAGGATTTGTGTACAGAATTAACTCCAATGAAACAGTTATTGCAAGAGAAGTTATCGGAAAAATGGATAGACGAAAATGCTGAATAATGCGGGCTGATTAAAACGAAATTATTAAAATTTAATGTTTAGAATATTAATGAATCGAGCATTGCATTATTTAAAATATGTAGTTAGCTTCATATTAATGAAATACAAAACAAATGCTTGAAACTTTTGAAATAAAATTTATTAAGTTTGTTTCTGAACTAACACATAAATAGTTAATATATTTATGTTGAAGTTTTAAAAAAAGAATTTTTGATATAAAAAACTAGATTTATAATTTTTGTAGAAAAAAGATTATTTATTAATTTCTGAGTAAAAAAATTAATACTTGAATTTGCGTTGATTTTTTTTTTCTAATGGTTCTAAACTTTTTATCATTTAAAATTTTTATTCAAAAGTAAATTTTCAATTTCCTAAAGACTAATTAAAAAAAACTTAAAATATGTGTAATTCAAATTTTATGTAGCTACCTTTTTTTTTTATATAGTTAAAGCGTTTAACTCAGAAAATGAACACAGAAAAGTATCAGGAAAAAAAGCCATTCAAACTTCCAGCGTTACTAGAATAATTAAAAAAATGACATAAACGTTTCTTTCAACATTTAAATGCTATATATAATAGTTTTAAAAACATGTCAAACTTTTTACTGATTCAAACTGTCTCTAACTTTTTTAAAAGTTAAAATTATTCTTTTTGTAGGCATTGAATTAGAATTTTTAAATTGCTTTATCTTTTTATTTAATTTTGTTTAAATAATATTTTTATTTTCATAATTATTATAACTATTAATTAGTGTAATCATTTATCTTTATTTGAAATAAAAAATAACTTTCCAACTAGAATCACGTAGCTTATGTCACGTAGTAGTTCCTGTAAAAATGCCAAAGTAGAACTGAAAGAGTTAATCCCAAGGTATCACAAAACGAATTTATTGTTACAAAAAAATAAAAAATAAAAATATAGAAAACACAAAATTAAGCGGGTAAATTATGTTTTAATGGTCTCATATAATCGTAACATCATAAACAATAAACGAAAGTTAGATTTTTTAAAGTATAAGATAACCAGTAATGTTTTGACCAACTGCTAGTAATTAAAAAAATGAAACATATTTCTATCTACCGAAACGTTTCTAAAGACCTCAAAATTAACTTAAACTTTTTTCAATTAATAGGCCTTAAACAATCTAACAATAAGTCACATTTTTTTTTTAAAAAAGGGGATACTTTTAAATCAAACTGATCATGATTATTGTTTTCAGATATGTAGTTCCTTTAAGACATTCAGACAGGTAATGTTCTCAGATGAATAAAGGATGATTGGCTTCGCTTCAACGTGCACTATTGCTTTGCATGAAGAGCGGCATACGTTTTGGCGAGATTAGACCCGAATTCTTTTTAGCAAGTCAGTGTACATGGAAACAGCTTAATACCTACAAAGAAATCATAATATTTTCCCTACACTATATTCCCTACACTACATAATATTTTCACTACAATTGGGATAGTTTACCAAGTCACTCTCGAATTCTTACGTAACAGAATTAACGCGTAAACATCAAAGTAACAAATTATTCTAAAATCAAACAGAATTCACATTTTAACAAACTGTTTAATAGCAAACCAGGTTAAAAAAAAACCTCCTTCTGAGAGATGAATCATGTCTTGACAACCATCGATTAAATGACATTTTTTTGACATAGCGAAAAAGCTATTTAAATACTTTATGTCAGATACTTAAACATTTAATATTGTTTTATAGAGTAAAATAAAAGTGATGAAAGGAAGGAATTTAAAATAAAAGAATATTTTTCCCTCTCATCTTTGAGATCGTCAATTCCATCTGTGCAAAGGGGGGGGGGTAGTGAAATCTGATTTGGGTATGCAAATGTCTCCGCATTCTCTGCTGCTTTTGGGGTAGAGAGAAAAGGTTCCAGAAGAAAACATAAATGTGTTTCAGGCAGCACTTCTGCCAAACCATAAGGTATTTTCTTTTGCCCCTATTCCCTTCGAAGTGGAACAAAATTTCCACTACGCTGAAAACAACGGGGGCCCAGATACTTTAGCTTTAACATATTCTCGAAATAGCGGTAGGAGTAAGGCAAGAAAGTAAAGCTTTTTTTTTATTTTCATGTGACTTTCAATAATTTTTAAGCCACAGATGGAAACTGGGGAACCATAGTGGTAAGATTTATTTCAAGCAAGAAAATAATCCGATTGCCGAAATATCTACATTGCAATATTTCGTATTTACGCAATGTGTTGAAATAATTCACATTACGCAATAAAAAACAATTCCATTGCCCAAATAAGTATATTGAATATTAAATATATACAATATACTCTCGAGATTCGAAAACCTTGTTATGTTAAAAAAATATTTTTCTTCTAGGCATTATATATCTACCTAATGTTAATTTAAATTACTATGTCAAAGAGTTTCTTCTTAAAACCTGTTATGACGTATTTTTGTATATATATAGAAATGTAAAATGGAATTTTTGTATATAATACAGGAATCGAATTTTTTCACAAAAATCCCAAAATAAATTTATTGTAAACAAATTCTTTTCTATTCAATGCATAATTATTTACTGTCTTACTTTTAAAAGTAGAATTATCATTGTGTTGTATTTAAAATTATAGTCTACTGTCATTACATATTATTTATTAGTATTTATTCTTATGTTTTATGACTACTTTTTTAAGGAATATTTTAGAATGTATTTTTTCTACATTTTAGAACATATTTAGTTCTGAACTTGTTACGTCAAAAACTCGCTATTCCCGAAATATTTTTAGAGTCGCTTCAACTTTGAGATATCCAGAGTATACTGTACAAAGATAATAATTTTAATAAATTAATTAAATGAAATAAATTTGTGAGTGCAATAATTGCACTCAATAAACTTTTCATTCTTTCTTTCTCACCCTGCTGCATTCTCAAAACGAATATGCAGTCATGTTCGCCAAAAAAAAAAAAAAATGATAAAGGTAATTTGGGTAGTAAGAAACTATGACTATAACTTTTTGTTTACAGTACCTATCATGCAATAGCCTAGACTTCTAGTCTACCTATTCTACTACCGGTAAAACAAAAATGCAGTTAAAATATTCAATTACGTAGAATTTTTAATAGAAATTTTTTTTTTTTTTTTACCTTAGCAATATTAAAGTTAAATAATTTATGTTTAGTACTTTACTTTCAATAGATAGCGTGCAGAATTAAAGTTATTTTTTTTAATTAATCGCAGTTTGCATTAGTAAAAAAAAATATTTTATTTTAGTATAAATAAACCAGAAATCGGATATTTAATTACAAGAAGATTATACTTAGCAACGCTATTTACATAAACAATAACAAAACACTTTTTTATAATAGCGTTTTTAACTTGTTTTGGTTTCGAAAAAATAGTTTTAAGTTATAAAATCGTTACTACGTTAGAGCTTACTTTTTAAAAAGGCGTACTTTTTATTTTCTTTATTTATGCATGCATTTTATCTGAATAAAGACTATAAAACGGGATTATGATTTTTATGGGAGCCACTGAAAAACGAATAAATGAATTTCATGCTTAAGCAGCAAAATGTTAAAAAACACTAGTTTTTGGCAGTTTTACCCACGTTATTATAATTGTGATTGCTGACAGAAATAATGGTTCTATAATAATTATTGATACGATACTGAACAAGATTAAAAATATAAGTTGATTTGAGACTTCAAACTCGCCACATAAAGATGATATATGCTGTTACAAAGTAAACACACTTTGAATTGATGTGTAATATGCAAGAAAAATAGTTAATTAAGTACTTGTTACATCATTATTAATTTTTAATAAATTAGTCGTATCATATTAACTGTGGGTCAATATTCATCTAAGAGTTCTAGCCTTGAAAATAGACTTTAAAATTAATAAAATTAATTTGATGCATTTAAAATATGCAATAATACCTGCTGTATATTTTTATTATAATTGGCGAACGAAATTTGAAATTTATTGTTTAAAACAAAATTTAAAAGTAGCGCAAACATTTAAAATTTCTTGTTCCCCACACGTGTTAAATTGAAAATAATGAGAGATATTATTAAAAAATAATGTGACGAGAATTATTTTTAAAAAATCAGGGTGCGTAGCCAAATCTTTCAACAAAAATAAGCACCTTTAAGTACTTCTTAAGCACCCAAAAATATTTTTAAGCACTATATACATCGACAAAATGCAAAATAAATTTCAGACTTTACATGATTGTTATAAAATAACTAGTTTCTGACAAAGAGATCTTTCTTTCTTTTTTTTTTAACTAATATTAGCCACCATAAAAAAATCGAGAGATTTTTCGGTTCGAGGGTGGTTCAGAGGGTGGAAAATGAAGACTGAAATTGAGAATATCTTGCAAAATGTAACAGAGTTGCACATAAGAGTGCAATTATCTCACCGAACCCAACTCAGTAGACGCGCATGCTGACTTCCAAGTATTTTATCAAACTTGTAAAATGATCGGGAGCTTTCACACGCTATGGACCGACGGTACGCCGAAATAGATTGTGGTTGAATGAATTGTGAAAACTTTGAATAGAACAATGTGAAAAGCACGCTTTTGCATAATAGGTGACAAAAGTCGGCATGGTAAAGAAAAAAAATATCAATTTTGGAAAGGGAAAATTAAGCACTTTTAAAAACACAAAATGAAAAAAGCACCTTTAAGGGTTTTTAAGAAACGAAAATCGAAAATAAGCACCTTTAAGTACTTTTTAAAAACTCTTCGCACCATGTTAATGTAAAGATCTAAGAAATGTATCTTTTCTGAAACTAAAAAAATACCTAATACTTTTATATATCAGAACATTAGTTACAAGCATTCAGTTTTGCCTCCGTTGGACCTTTTCGTCAAAGTGGTTAACAATAGAAGAAACAAAAATATCACCATCATAACATAACATAAGAAGTCACTTTATTCTTATTAAAATATTTTCAAAAACAAATAAAACTTTACGTGAAAGAAATTTTTATTACTTTTGAAATCCAAAGCCTGCTGAATAATAGGAAAGCTTCGAAAAGTTTCTCCCCGACCCAAAAAAAGGACGCGGAAGGAAATCTTAAGTTGGGTAAATTTCGAACTGAACTTCAATACAGAAAGAAGGAAAAGTAGATAAAAAGGAAGAAAAGGAAATCAAAGAAGGAAAACAGCTTTTTAAATAATATCCATCCCAGATGGTAGGGAGACGTTAAGGAGATAAAACTTCTTCTCTTTTGAGACTGTTCCAATCAATGATTTTCAAAATGGAAATAAAACCGAACTGAAATTGTTTAGTTGTAACAATGTTTCGAATTTTAGAACAAAAATGCAAACATTAAAATGAATATCTATAACTTAATAAATGTTGATTAAGGTTGTAGTTTCAAGTTCCGTCACATGTGATATTTTTTTCACGTCACATTTTTATTTTTATTTTATATTTTATAACCGTCGTTGAACAACCGACCCAATTTTGGGTTTACGACTATCAATTTTAAACTCCGTAATTTTTGTCCCCTATCCAAAAGACAAGGGAACTCTTGAATCAAGTATTGGGAGCAATTTTGACGTCGTAGAGGACTTTTTGATGGAAATAACCCGCCTTTGCGTTACATGGAGAGGAAAACCACGGAAACCTCCCGCGGTTAGTTGGATGGGAAGGGGACACTTACCTATGATCTGCCTACCACTGAAGATACTTTAAGCCAGCACTGTGGCCGGTGCGAATCGGATGCGGAAATCGTATCGAGGAGCCGATGCTGGGATTCAAACCTGGTTTACCTTATTGGAAGGCGAACGCGGCCATCACAGCTCATATATATGCTTCAAATATTATAATAGTCGTTCAACAGGACTTTTCTATGAAACTAGTATGCATTCGCGTTACATGGAGAGGAAAACCTCCCACAGTTAACCTGACTGGTCGTCTACCACTGAAGAAATTTTGCATCAGCCCTGTGGTCGGTGCAAGCCAGGTGCGTAATTAATATTAGCCAGTCATCTCTGAGATTCGAACCCAGGTTATCTCACCGGGAGGCAAGAGCTCCACCTTCTGATTCACATTTTTATTTTCTGAAATCTGTAGCTTTTAATCACATAAACATTTTGTTCCATTTCGCAATCAGCAAAAAGAATGCTGTTTAGCAATGGATAAAACTAAACAGAACAGCAATATTGAACAAATTCATATTAATTCGAAAAAAATTGTCTTTTCCAAAACTTCTTGGTTCTCAATCACAAAAACATTTTGAGCTATTATTATAATAAATAAAAGGAATGCTTATAAGCCAAAAGAAAGAAGTATATTAATAAATAAAAGGAAAAAAAATTATGATAAAATAAAATAAAAATTATTTTCCAGGCTGCGCCATTCTAAAAATGTTAACATTTTGCGCCATTTTCATAACAAACTAAAAGAATGATGGTTATAGATGGATCAAACAGTTATAAATTACAAATTCACGATAATACTTTTCAATTTCAAAATTATGTGGTTCTTAATTATATTAACATTTTGCGCCATTTTCATAATAAGTAGTAAGAATGTAATGGAAAAAACTTAACTAAATAGTCATTTCAAAAACTTACAGCAGTAATAAAAATAACATATTATTTTAAATTCCATGAAGAATCCAATTCAGTCCGCATTGAAAAGAAATTGATTTAAACAAATATTTCTTCACAGATGACAAAGGATTTTAATATAAGAACACAAACAACAAATATTGACGTTGGATCTCTGTATTATTTAGAACAAAATCTTTTGGGATATAAGTAAAGTAAAACTTTTGAAAGGAAAATAAAAATAAAAAAGTTTCAAAATATGACGAAAACAAAACTTCGAAGACTATGATATTGGGAATGCGATTCACAGATGAACTAAAACTGCACGTCAGTTCCGTAGAGCAAAAGTAAGTTACACATTTCTTTTAAAAAGTTCTTTTATAAAGAAAAAGATAAATCTCTAGGGTACAAAGACGATAAAAATACAGTAAGACGAGTCAGGGTTATTGAAAAATTAAAGATAATTTAGACAACTAGAGTAAACTGCTTATGAATGAACATTAAATAACATCAACAATAAACCTTTCTATAGAGAGAACAAGTACGATTTTACATTTATAAACCCTCCTCTTTTGTCATCTTAAATTTTAATATGAATTTTTCATTTTAATTTTCTCGAAGTTTCTAGTTTTTTTTTTTTTTTTTTTTTACTAACTTTTGAAGATCAATATCTTTTCAAAGACAGAATAAGTTGACAAAAAAAAGGGGATAATAAAGGATTGTCTTTTCTTGGAATGGCACTTGATGAATTGAATTGAAATTAAATATTTTGTTTTTATACTGTACATTCCCTAGCAGCAAAATACCTTGGACCCTCGTTGGGTCAATATTCATGAATATTAGCTCAGTAAGCGTATGAAGGGCCTTTATTTTTCCGATACTGGTCTTATATAGAACTTTCCAATTAACCAGATTTTTTCTGACTGCCGCTTTACAACAAATATCGGTCCTATATAGAACTGTCAGATTCACCTAATATTTTATATCCATTATTTAGCCAATGTACGTTCTATATTGGAAAATGTAGGCTCTATATAGGCCATTCTAAGACCACTATTAAAAATTTAGACATCCCAATATGGGTCCCTCGATGCATGTTCTTATAGGACTCATATCGAGCCAATTTTGAGCCAAACTGGGGCCAAGGTAAAATTGTTGCAACGTTTCAGATTACTAGGAGGCTACGCTTACTAAGCCTGTGGTTGCTTTACATTCATCATTGCTTTCTTTTTCTTAAAAGTCAGAAATAACGTTTTCTTTATAAAATACATAATTATTAGAAATTTATACAAGCACTTTTTATAAATATGTTCAATTTACATAACGAATTTAAAGGCTACCTGGATTTTAAGTATAACCAAGTAATCAATAATAATAATGAATTAAAAAAATTAAACGTGGGAATACAGAACAAGTGATGAAGCGGTAATTGAGTTGTTAACAATATATAGCTGTAACCTTATATCATGTCACAGATCAGTTTTATCTGTCTTCAGACTGTGAAAACTTCGGTACAAATATTAAAATTTAAAACTGGCAACATCTCTCTAATTTTTTTAAATCATTTTTTTGTTGTTGTTGTTGTTGCTACTTTTGATAACAAATCAAACGCGCGTACTTTGCAGTACACTAATCTATTAACTATACTATTACTAATATACACATTGATCAGGATAATTATTTTAAAGTGTTTGATGAAGATGAAATATTATTTATAGCTTTCAGGGATTCAGAACCACCTTTCGTCATGTTTCACGAACGTGCAGCCATTTTCAAAGCAAAAAGAAGTTTTAACAGTTTGCTAGCAAACAGCAGTTTCGGCTGAAAGGAAAGCTTTCAACCATATACGCTTGATTTTTCCCTCTAACCTCTAACTCAGCATGCTGCAACTATCGTAGTCTTATTTTTCTATGCACACATAACTATGATCAGATGCTTTTTGAATAAATTATATGCACTTGTTGGCAAATGCCAATCAAATCTACCCTAAGGAAAGCTGACCACATTTACTTCTTCAAACTAATTAACTTGACTCAACTGAACTCAAACTAATTCCTCAATAAACTAAACACCTGTGCCAACTAATTAAGAACTACAAATGCGTGTCACTTTTCTCCTCAAACATATTAAGCATAAATTGATTAATTTATGATTCCTTTCTCGATATGATTCTTTGAAGTCAACTTGACAATGGATGCTCTTCATATTCATATGGATGCTCCATAGTATAAGAGTCAGAAGCAGCTATAATTGCGCTAAACTCAATAGGAAAAGTTACCATATATCGTAATCAAAGGTACTAAATCAAATAGTGCAAGAAGTTATATGTCAAACGCAAAATAAAAACTCAGAAGGGGGGGAATGAGAAGCATAGTCAGTACGGTAACAGCCGCGTGTTTTTTACGTGTTTACATAACGTAGAATACATATTTTATTTGAAGAAGAAAAACAGTCCCAGTAATGTTTTCTGAGAAATAAGGTACTTTTCTTTTTATAAATCTTAACAGTTACAGTTTCTTCAACACGATTCACGCTAAGAGGTTAGGCAACAAAACTCACTTCTAACGACCTCATAATCTCGCGTCTATATCGGATAATTTTTCCCTCCCAGTCTTTCATCGGACACACCTATCTAAATAAATCTGTATTTACTTCAAGGAATTTGTATGTTTAAGCTATCGATCTTTCGAGATGATGTGTGGAAAAGCAATCATAGCTGGGCCACTTTTTGTGCCGAACATTTATTTCGCCGGCAAACAAAACTATGCGATAAGAAACCAACGATTCAAATGATTTGAAAAATGTTGCGGAATGAAGTGGTAGGGGGTTGGATGGTGAAACAGGAGGGATAAAAACGTCACTTTCTTGAAACTTTCAGTAGCGGGGGCCAGCTGCCGTCTTCTATATGTTAAGTAGATCCTCAAAGGGGAAGAAGGGAAAAAAAAGGGGGGAGTTTTACAAATTCAGATGAGCATGAGAAATGAATATATTAACTTGAATTCAAGCTTCGTAGAACACTTGGCGAAAAGGAATGGAATAAAAAAAAAAGATAATTTATATGCATATGTGTGCCTTCTGAAGAACATTCGAAGGTCGATCGGAATAAATGTTCTGGATGGTGGAATGTCTTTTTTTTCTGAAACAGTTTCGTATTCAAATGGTTTCTTAAAGTGATTGCGAAATTAAAATTTTCATTTTGGACTCCATTTGGAAATATTAATAAAAAAAAAATAACTTTTTTAATATTACGTTCAATTCCGGAGGAAAACAAGAAATGGTGACGAAGTATTTTTCTGTTTCTTATTACTCATTAAAATACAGAAGGATGAGGAGAAATATTTCAAAAGTCATCTATAACAACCTTCTATTTTCCATTAATAAATCATAATTTTGAAACATTTACTTTCATTTGTTATATTAAAGCTTAGTTCTGACGAATACCAAATACATTTTGCAGGTACATTAATACTTGTTCAATATATAACTGAACCCTCTGTCATTTCTTTTTTAAAATACACTTTTCGTTTAAAAAAAACAAAAAAACAAAAAGAAGAAAAATATCTTAGCACCCAGAAGTCCAGAAAATTGAGACAATTTTCCCTACCCTTCTTTGACTATGGTCTCAGACAAATTTTAGCTCATTTGAGAGGACAAAATTTCAATTATATGATATAAACCGAAGTCAAAACTCTAATTGGCCTCTCAAAAAATGGTTGGTTTATATTGGATTCAGTGCGATTCATGATGGCCCAGCATCATTTGATAGTCACCTTCATCCAACATTTGCCATTATGCGTTCATCGTGTTTGATATGCCAACAAACTTCCATCATTAGGAAAATGTTACTTTAATACTATTATAGCTTACCATCAAGAGAAATATGATTTTCATTAACCAACAGTCCATCATGATTCGAAATGGTTCCAATTGTAATGGTTTAATGGGAATTCTTGTTAAGTCTCACTCAGGAATATACCATTAAAACCTTTTTTTTTTCCTGTTGGACCATCATAAATCAGTTCGAATTCCTACATTGGGATGATGGTTGTTCTTGAGAGCTCAAACATTTTATTCTTAATATAGAATGGAAATTCCTGATGGTCCATAATGGTAGAACAATACATTTCCATGATGGTTTAAGGGAAAGTCTTGTTGGTTCAGCAGGAAAATACCATCAAAACTATTTCGTTTTTTTATGTTTCTTTTATAAACTATGATGGAAATTCGTGATGGTTCAACATGGACAAATCATCAAAACAAGTTGTTATACTTATGTTGGACCATCATAAATCAGTCCCAATTCCTACATTTAGGTGATGGCTACAGGATGGCTTGGTGACCATCAAAAAAATATAATGGTTCATGAAAGAATTTTTGATGGTTACCATCAAGATTATGTTGGTCCATGAATGGAAAACATCAAACATTTTGACTTGGGAAGCTACTACAACTGCAGAAATGCTTTGTGGGCAGTTTTTATTTAGGGATAACGACAATGTAGAATTCTCGGTTTGAGAAATACGAACTTGCTTACGACTTTATCTAAACAAAACTTTATCCAAACTTAACGACAATTTTATCCAAAAGTTAATATAACACGCCACATTGCTACATTTATTTGGTGGTGAGCCTTAAAGAGCTGTAAAAATTAAACAGTTTTATGTAAGTTTCAGTCTTACAACTTTCAAACATTAAAAATATTTTGCTGAAATCAAAACAGTTCGCCCCTCTAGAACCTCTAACAAAAACATACCTTCAAAGAACTAGGGAATCTCTTAAATTTCAAAAACTACTTCTTTCTTAAAGTACTAAAAGTAATGCATAAATATTTTATTAAATTAGAATTGAAATTATTTCATTCATCACTACAGTAGAGTTGTTACCGTGAATCACCAAACTCAAGAGAATGTTGAAGGTCAACAATCACTCTTTGGTGAACGTCCGAAATATTTGTTATATCCGATTCGATTATTCCGTTATATTATTATATTCCTTTAATAATTTAATATCTACTGAGGATAAATTAGGGGAAACATCAGTGTTCGGAGTACCGATTAAATGCATATTGGGCACTTGACCTGAAAAAAACATCATTGTAGTGTATACCGGGTAGTGGCACTTATCTTGACCTAATATATAATTCGGACATTTACAAAACTCACATAGTCGCTTTGGTGAATGTCCAAAATATTTATTATATCCGAATTTATATTAATTTATTCGTTAATATTATTATATTTATTCGATATTTTAATATCCGCCGAGGATAGACTGGGAGAAACACCAGTGTTTGGAGTACTGGTTAAATGTCTTAAAAAACATTGACGTAGGGCACACCAAACAAAGGCACGTGAACCTTGAAAAAACATTCATGTAGGGCATACCGGACAGTGGCACTTAATTAGACCTAATATATATTTCGAAGATTCACCAAAGCAACTATATGATTGTGAATATTCATCGGTGGAAGTCACCAACTACCCATTTCGGCCATTCACAGTAGCAGAGGTACATAAAAAGTCATGTAGATCATTGGCCAATTTCTTAAACTCTGGTAAAAGTTCTTACTAGTTTAAAAAATTTCTGTTTTAGTTCACTACCGTTGACGAAAAAAATATTTAGCAAAATCCTGAAATGCTGGAAGGAAGGCATATGTAAAATCTCTGTCTAAAGAATCACCATTTTAGAAACATTGTTTTAAAAGAATTCACTTTTTCTTTCTTTTTTTCTTTCGGTGAAAAACAAGCTATTGAAGGATGCGTTCGTAATCAGTTTTAAAGAAACTCAGCACTTTAAAGGGGAAACCTTGTGTTTTTCTTACAAATCAAATTTTGTGTTGGGGAGTTCTCAAAGGGATTTGGACAACGACAACTTCCACTGATTCTAATAAATCTGAGAAAAAGGAAATCCAATACAATCGGCCAAATTTGTTTTCTGCCGGCTGATTTCTTAGAGCACACATTCTGAATTCCCAACGCAACCGCCGATATCGCAGGCTCTCTAATCGAGGGGGGTGGACGCACGTGACCTGGAGGCTAAAAAAGTGACTCTTTTTCGGCATTGGGCGAAAAGACGTGCATTTATTAGTTGCTGCGAAATGATGTCGGATATATTATGCCGTCACATTATTCCTTTCATCCATGCAATTTAGTCTGTAAGCATTTTCAGTCGATACTTATCTATATTTAATATTGGTTGGAGAAACTATAAAGAAATATATATAGAAAATTGCATTCGTCTGTTAGAGCGTGCAGTTCACATCGATTATAGAGAAAACAGGGTCTTATAAAGTCTTAAAAATATCTGGCCACCAAAAGCATGAATTAAAAAAAAAACATTATAAAGATTATTATAAACAGTTACCTTCCTAACTCCATAATTCTTAGAACAAAAATTTAAAATTTTGCAGGAAATGGATAGAATAATAATTTTTTTTTGTCAAAATAAATTTTAGTTTTATTATTTATGAGTTATATTTAAATATTTGTTACAGTTCCTTGTATTTGTTACCGTGATTGACCAAAATCAAGAGAATGTCGACTTTCAACCGGTGAATGTCAGCAATCACATAGTCGCTTTGGTGAATGTCCGAAATATTTATTATATCCTAATTTATATTAATTTATTCTTGATATTATTATATTTAATCGATATTTTAATATTTGCTGAGAATAGATTAAAAGAAAAATCAGTGTTTGAAGTACCGGTTAAAAAACATTCATGTAGGACATACCGCACGGTGGCACTTAACTAGACCTAGTATGTAATTCATATATTTACCAAAGCAACTATGTGATTGTCAACTTTTATCGGTCAACAATCACCCATTTCAGTCATTCACAATATGGTGACATTCCTTTATAACGAATATTTTCGTCTCTCTGAAGTCTTCATATTGAGCGTCGACTATATTTCATTCACCTAAGAAGATTAAGCATTCCAGCTTTAGTCATCGCGGTAGACAATTCTTCACTCCCCACCCCCTAAAAAAAAAAGAAATTCCGTTGAAACAATACATTTTGAGAGTAAACGGATTAAGAGACTACTTATCTTATACAATAGAATCTTTGTCGTCAAAATAGAACAAAATAAGATGCTTTGAAAGAAAAGAAAATCTTGTTATCGACACTCTCATTAAAAAAAGAGCAAAGAAGCTTTTTCAAAAATAAATTTTAAAAGATGGTATGCTTTTTTTCAGTACCTTTAACCTTTCAAACGGTACCTTTAATATGTTAAACGATGGAAAGATTAAAAAAACGTGTTCAGCATGAAAGTGCTCAATAACAGGTTTTGGAAGCTTATGCTTCTCTTATGAGGAATTATCTTTTGTTTTGGGGAGGAAGAAAAAATGAAGCTAATTTTTTTTACGGGAAAAAAAATATTCTCAACGCAAGTTTATTTTTGTTACTTGAGATCTTATTTCATTTAAAAGCCTTCTTCTGACAAAAGTAAATTTGAAAAAAAAAAAAGCTTTTCTTCGTAAGTACCAATTAAAAGATAAGAAAATGATAAATACTGAGATAAGCGATGTAAATAATTATCGAAAAGAGCAGTTTTTGAAAGGTTTTTTTTTAATATATATATATATATATATCCCATCAGAAGATGATAGTCGTCAGTTGAAGTTTAGCAATCTTTAATTATTTCTTCAATAAATAATGCAGAAAATCAATAGTGTGAGAAGTATATGTAGAAAAAAAAATCGTAACTTAAGATCTTAGTCTTTGCCTGCTTCATCACTATTTTGACTTCAATTAATTAAAAAAAATGTGAATACATATCATTTAAAATGTAATAACACTTGAAGGAAAATAAAGGAATTTTTAAAGCATTTAATGTAATATTTTATGTTTTCTTTAATGTAATATTTTATTTTAAAAAAATGCTAACGCAAGGAAAAAGTGTAAATTAATATTTAGACGAATTTCGATGTTTTATTCACAGATAAAAAATTTAACAGAAAATGTTACATCTATTTACACAGATTCTTACAACTAACTTTATTGCATTTTTTTTAAGAATTAGGGAAAATTGTTTCTAAATATAAATTAATTTTTAACACTAATCATACCATAACCGGTCAAATGACCGTTAAAGAACTTTTGCATCGAAAATGAGCTTATCATCCTATCGTTTTTCCACATTTGACTTAGTGACAACAATTATATGCTGTTAATATTCTATATTATTTTCTTTCTATTTTGTTTCTTTTGAATAATACCTGTCGTATACCTATTTCTACCACTACCGGTCATTTGACCAGGAGAACAATTTATTGCTTTATAAGGTTATCCGATCAGAAATTACGATACAAAGCGTGTTCAACGTAATTGCATTCGATGAGTTGCACATTTCTGCAAAGGCTGTTGCGTAGTTAGTTCAATCAGAATAACTGAATTCAAATTTCAAAAAAAGTACCGAACATTTTAGATTGGCATTTTTGTGTCAGAAAAAGTGACAAAAATTAAATGTTTTGGTAAGAAGCTTAAATTTTATTTTGATAGCTTTACTTCATTTCTAATTATGTTAGTTTTTACCTAGAAAAATGTCGAAACAATCAAGATAGCACAAGTTCTTAGAAGAAATAATATTAATTATAAGAATAATTATAAGAATTATAATTCTTATATATTCTTATAATTATAAGAATTTTAGAAATAATAATAATTAGAAGAAATATCTTTGTAGAAAATGTACAATAGAAACACCCTGTATATGTAAAAAATGCTTTGAGCAAAGAATTAAAAATTCTCATTCTTTGTGTTTGTAATACATAAAATCGGCAATATACTATTTTGTTTAATTATAATAAAGTTCTTTTAGTTTATTTCCTTCCTAACATCCATATTTCATACATTCAATCAAGGAATATAAAATACGGTCATTTGACCGGTTATGGTAGAAATAGGTAGATTAAGTGTTGGTATGTTTAGTGTTCAAGACTGTTTCGTCTGTAATAAAGCTCTTTTTTTTTACAGCCGAAAAATGACTGTAAATCCGTTTTACTGCAACTAGATATCTAATGCAGGAAAACCTTATCTTTGCATAGTGATCCGGACGTTATTTCCCTTAAGTCGATTCATCTATATGAATCAAGTTGAATCAAGTTTCTCAATGGAGTAACAAAATATCTGCATACGCATTTTATACAATGTCAGCTGAGAGTAACACATATATTAACAATCTATCGGTCTTCTTTTTTAGTTTCTAGACAAACGTAGAATTATTATACTTTGATTGCAATCTATTCTTTACAAAGATCAAAGCAAGGTAAGAAAAACAAAACAATACCCAAAAACAATCGTTGCAAGTTGCTGCTGCACTCCAGAAAACAAAAAGCGCAAACTATTATTTCAGAAGTAAAATAATGTTTAGCGTTTAGCTTTCTTCTTTTTTTTATCAACTTTTTCCTCACGAAAAATGAGTAGTAAGCTCTTGGCCAATTCCACCTTCTTCATGTTCATTCGTGAAACTTTGATTGTGTTTTCCGCTTTTCACTGCAATCGTGTCTCCCCGAGGCTAGTTTTGAAAGAAGAGAGAATTTACATAGCAAGTTATCATCTTCAGGCAGATGCGCTAGTATAACAATAAGCATTTTATTTTGAAACTTTTTCTCTCTCTTTGCCATTTTTTCCAACTCCCGGATCAATAGCTTATTTTTTGAGACATATTCAAATAAAAATGGATAGCTTCAGAATTCATATAATGTTGATATTCTGAATATTATAAGTTCTTAAAAGAGCATCTTGCAATGATTAGTAAATATGTCCAAAGCGGGTTCTCTTGAATTTTGATGCAAAGGGAAAAATATGAAGGAAAAAAAAAAGCCTACTGATTATATACATGAGAATAAATTTTAACGTTCCCATTTGAACGTTACCCATTGAACCCATTTGAAAAATTTATTTTTTAAAGTTTTTTCTCGTCTGTAATTTTTATTTTAACATTTTGTTACTTCATTAGAAAGATCTAATACTGGGTTACATAGGAAAAGGGAAATTTTGTAGAAATTTTTTAAAAATAAATGCTGGAAAAACACTTTTTATCGACAAACGAGTACGTAAATAGTTTGTCATTTATGTTTTTCTGTCATAAACAATCCGGAATTTCCATAACACGATATAATATTGAGAGCATCAACACTGAGTCAATTTTTCCGGGATTATGTTTAAAAAAAATTTTTAAAAAAATTTTACATTTATAATGTGAGAATGTAATTGATATACTATTTATGTGCACTTCCGTCAATAAATAATGAGTTTTCAGTGATTATCTGTGCAAATTGCTTCAAAATTACCAGTGCTGTTCATACTCTACCCTTTAGTTATATAAATTTCATGGTTAGTTTTATTATGAGAAAGTAAATTTTATTATTTAAGTTTTTGTAATGGCGCAAACAAACATATCTTCAGAATTTATTTAGCAAGTAAATAAAGTAAATAGGAATTTAAAAATATTAAAAATGTTAATATAATACTAGCGAATTTTAAAAAATTTCATTTTCTAAAGCAAATTAAGATAAAATGATTTCTTTTTTTAAGGGGTGCGTGGCTTTCCTTAGTTTAAAATTAGACCTACAATGCACAATCTGCCAACAAGATTTCAGAATGACCACCCGTGACACATATTTGCTTTTGAGAAAAGTAGGACCACGATTTATTTCTTCATCGTCATAGATAGAAAAGTAAATTTTGATTAATAAAAAAAATTATTTTCCAAAGAATAAAAATGCAAAATTTCTGTAGTTCGTCTCTTAGCAATCAAGCACACAACAACAACAAAAAATAATAGTCCTAACGGTAACAAGGAAATGAAAAATCGATTTTATGTTAACTTTATGTTCCTTTAAATTATATACAAGGTAAATCCATTTACTCATCATGAAATTAAGTGTAAGTGACTGTACTACAAAAAAGTACTTTTATTGGAGACTTTGGGAACAAGAAGTGATAAACGACAATTTCCTTCCCACTATAAATAGTTTTACCCTACAAAAGGTTTAAATCTGCTTAAGTGATGTTTAACAATCTAGTGTTAATAAGATAAATAAATGTTTAAATATAAGACATAAGATGCTGGTCAAATCTCTTATAGTTCCCTTACTAATCCTCACGACTGTATTTTGGGAGATTGTAAAATTTCCAAATAACTCAAGAGCTTTTTTTAAATATCTGAAGTGCGCAAGTTGGTGTCCGATTCAAAACAAAATATTAGTTTTTACCCTGCATCCCAAAGTCAAAATTTTTGATTGTTCTCCATTGATGGACCGACATAATCGTGATGGTAACCATCAATAATTTCATCATGAATCATTATATTTTTGATGGTATCCAACACAAGTAATCATCGCTTCAATATAGGAATTCGGAATAATCTAGGATGGTCAAGCATAAAAAAAAATTGTTTTAATGGTATATTCCTGCAAACCATCAGAAATTTCCATCGTAGTTTCTTAGAAATCAAATGTTGAAACGATCATGAACCACCAACACCCAAATGTAGCAATTCGGACTGATTTTTGGTGGGCCAACATAAAAAAAACCAACAAATTGTCTTGATTGTATATATCTGTTGAATCAACAATAATTATTATTAAACCATCATTAGTTGTACCACGATGGACCATCATGAATTTCCATCATAGTATCTTAGAAATCAAATTTTGGAGCAATCATGAACAACAATCATCAAGATGTAGGAATTGGGACTAATTTATAATGGTCGAACAGAGAAAAAAAATTGTTTTAATAGTATAATCATGAGAACCAACAAGAATTCTCATTAAGCCATCATGGAAATGTATAGTTGGAGTCATCATTGACCATAACGAATCATCATGGATTATTGGTCCATGAAAATCAAACTTCTCTTAATGGTTAACCCTCATAGTATTAAAGTAACATTTTCCACCATGGAATGATGGAAGTTTGTTGGCATATCAGAAAACCATGAACGCATAATGGAAAATGATGGATGATGGTGACTATCCAATAATGTCGGACCATCATCAATCGCACTGAAACACACATAATTGGTCCATGAAAATCAAACTTCTCTTAATGGTTAACCCTCATAATATTAAAGTAACATTTTCCACCATGGAATGATGGAAGTTTGCTGACATATCAGAAAACCATGAACGCATAATGGAAAATGTTGGATGATGGTGACTATCCAATGATGTCGGACCATCATGAATCGCACTGAAACACACATAAACCATCAAGAATTCTGTGTTGGGTCGTCAGTTTTTTAACCTTCATAATGTGAGTAGTTTATACTTGAAGAGGCGAGACTCGTGTGAGAGATTCTTTTTTAAAAGATTCTAATTGACTCATGATTTTTCAAATGATTCATGGATGATTTTTTTAAAGATCTTAATTTTATATTTAATACATAAAAAAAGTCATTATCCTTCAACATAGGTTGCTTCAACGTCATTTATTTTGCCAGATGTTTATACTTGTAAATTTGTTAACTGCCTCTATTTTGAGATATTCTAATTTACTCAAAATCAATTTCCCATATTGAAATATATAATATTAAATATACAGTACCTGGCCAAATTATTAGGCCCGCTATAAGATTCTATGTAAATTCTTAATTATCAGGTTATACCATACAGATTTACTGTTTTTACAAGACTGATACACTTATTTACGTTCGTGCATCAATGGGTTAACATTGTAGTGCAATATGTTAAAAATATAACCCTTTACATGTATGTTTAAATATAAAAGTATTGCATACAAACTCATGCAATTATTAAAACACTACAGTGCGTCTAATAATTTAGTCCTATTATTATAATATACTACTATAATACCTGATATAATAAATATTCTACATTTATATAATATATAGTCTTATTTATCCAATCGTCGAATTTATATTATATATCGCCTAATTTAACCATTTGGTACACGTACGGAAACAAGTGCAAACCGGTTTCTGCCACGTAAAAAAGCAATAAAGCTGTATAGTATCACCTGATAATTAGGATTTTACATAGAATCTTAGAGTGGGTCTAATAATTTGGACCAGGGACAATATCTTATTAAAGAAATCTAAAACCAAAATTATTAAATTCTTTGACATTAAAATAAACCTATTCTACAAACATAATCCTATTTGAATAAAAAAGCAGCCCGAAAGGGAGCCATTATTTTTTACCACAAAGGTCTACAATTCATTTTTACCAAAATAAGAACCTGCACTTCAGCATCGCATGCAACCCTCTCAAACACATCCCGTACTTTTTATAACAAAATGAATAAAATCAACAAATCGATTTTAAAACAAACTTATCCGTATAAAAACACATTGCAGAAGCAAAAAGGAACGAAAAAAAACTTATGGAAAAAACGCTGACACAAGAAAAGGTAAATCGTGGAATAAAGAAAGTCCATATCGCTCCCAATACAGAAAATGGCTGAACTAAGAATAAAAAATGAAAAGAAAAAGAACGGACGATAAAAAAAGTGATGTCCAGAACGACACCACCCAGGCATTCCACCCCCATTCCCCCGTACCCGCTTATTGGCTTTATTTTTTTCAAATCTCTGTTAATGCGACCTTCGAAGTTAGGTGAACACAAATGTTATGTTCCAACTCACGCTTGAGGATTTGGTCTGGGTGTTAGAGGTATTTATCACGTCACGGTTACAGAACAAAAATGGGGTGGTCAGAAAAATTAATAAGGAATGCCAGAGGAGAATGTAAGGAGAAAAAATAAAAAGGTTTATCTTTCCTTTTTTTCCTTCCAGAAATCTAGATGTCAGCTTAAAAAACTTTCACAGTGATGTCACTTGTTTATATATCTTTGTTCAAAACCTGACATCTTCAGAAAAATGGTTAGAAGGGAAGAAACGACTTGAAGAAAAGAGGTTTAAAGACAAGTTTTGGTGTAGAAGTGCAATTTATTTGATTTCAAAAGAAACTAACGATTCCTATGCATTGAGTTCTGAACAAATAAGCTGATAAAAGGAACTAAAAGAATACAACTTTTTGCAAACATTTTATATTTTTTTAAAAATTATTTACAAAAAAGATTTTATGAGTTTTTTTCGTTTCTTCCCTACCCGTGGTTTTTAACTTTTGATGTTTTTTCGTGTACAGTTTTAAATTTTTTTTAGTGTACTCAAAAGCTATAAAATATCAATGCATAGGATTTGAAATCGATAACTTCCTTATACATTTTTAAATCAGAACGACAAATTCAAGACATTTCTCCCTTTCTGAACTTCGAACTTTGGAATGTTTTTTTCAAAGAATACACCCAAAACTTGTAAAAGATTACTACAAAGACTTTGAAATGATTATCTATTTTATTAATCGTTAACAAAATCCAAAGTATTGAAAATTATTTTACCTGCCCTTAACTTCAAGTAATGTTGAATCTTTTTTTTTTTCATGAAAATTTTGTAAGTTTTTTTTTTTTTCATACGCTGTTTTCATGTTGCTTTTTTTTAAAACCTCATTTAAGATTAGGAATGTATATGGATTTTTCTCGAACTAAACTTGGATGTTAAACTTTTAGTAAAAAGTATTTTTTCATATATTTGTTTCAAGTATTTACGACTGTACTCGAAAACAATAAAAAAAATTAAAATAGTTATTTCTTAGGCATTTTACACTAATTTACGTACAGAGAAATGAAAAAAGTATACAGATTTTGACTTGTTACTTTTGAAAAAAAATAAAGAGTATACAAGTTCAATTTGAAAACTTTTATTATAAAATGCTAAGAGCGAACAATAAAAAAAAATCAAAATATAGGATATATTTTTTCCGGTTTAATTTGAAACATAACGTAAAGGGACACTATTTTCAATTGCGCTTAAAATTAAAAACTAAGTTTTTTTAGTTTAAAATTATTTTTTAAAAAAAATTGAGAATACTTGTATACTTGTTGCAAGGTGCGTAGCCAAATATTTCAACAAAAAATAAGCACCTTTTAAGTATAAGGACTCAAAAATATTTTTAAACACTATATACATTAATAAAATGCAAACTAATTTTCAAAGACTTCCGCATGATCATGATAAAACTAGTTTCTGAAGAAGAACTCTTCTTGATTATATTAGCCGCCATTAAAATATCGAGAGATTTTTCGGTTCGATTTCAGAGGGTAGAAAATGAATCTGAAATGGAAAATATCTTGCAAAATGCAGCAGAGTTGCACATGAGAGTGCAAGAATCTCAGCGAACTCAGTCGACGCACATGTGGACTCGCAAATATTTCATCAAACATGTAGAATGATTGCCGCTTTCATAGGCTATGGACCGACGGTAGGCCGAAATGGATTGTGGTTAAATGAATTGTGAAAACATTGAATAGAACAATTCGAAAACCACGCTTTTGCATAATACGTGGCGAAAATCAACATGGTAAAGAAAAAAATCTTATTTTCAAAACGGGAAAATTAAGCACTTTTTAAAAACACCTAATGAAAAAAGCACCTTTAAAGGCTTTTAAAAAGCGATTTATTACATCGTAAGCAATTTTTTAGACATGAAGTTGCAAATATACAATATAATACGTTCAATTTTAATGAATTTAATATCCTTAAAACTTTTCATAGAACGTGCAATTGTAAATTAAAATAACTTTCAAAGTAAAATCCGAAGTTGTAAATTAAAATCTCCAAAGTCATTCTATTAAATAAAGTCACGCGAATTTAATAGGAATTATATAGTTAATAATATCTCCTCCAGCATACATTATATAGTTGCAGCATTTCCATGATCTTGTTAACAAGGCACTAAATTTAATCAAGCGAAATTGGCAACGCGGGATTATTAATTTCGGGGATAAAATGTAATGTCACAGCGAAAATTTCTCGTTTCATCTCTGCGCGCCATTTCGAAGAATTTTTCCGACTAGCCAATCAAACACGGCGATCTGAATGGACAGATAAAGCCACTGTCGTTTAGATAAAATCGGTGATGCACGTGAACGTTAAAGAGTTAAAGTTACGGTGAAATGCGATTTAAACGTCGTTGCACATCAAATAACCATTAAGAGGAAAGTTGACAGAGGGGTGCGTGGAATTCTCATGAATATTCACGTGGGAACTCTCTGAGCGATAGAACGTGAAGACATCCAGTTTTGCAATTTTAAATTGTTTAAAACTATCTGGAGGTGAGAATATAACTATGTTGTTCTATTTAACAAAAAAGACTACGAGCGTAAACTACTGACAAGATGAAGGTTTAAAAAGTGACTATGCAAGTTGGGATAAAGGATAATAATTATTTTTTTTATGTATGTGGTACTAATTTGTGCAATTCAGACCTAGAAGAAGCAGACAAGATACAATAGCAACAAGCCCACTGGGCCATCATTTCTTAATTAGTTAATATTATTTTGAAAATTTTTTTGCTTCCTTTTATTCGCTGAAATCTGTTTGATCGAGTCTATTAAACTAAACTCAGTGGCGCTACAGCGCCATCGAGGGTAAGGGCCTACTGTATCCGTCTTAGTTTTCATGACCTTTGGGCTCTAGGGTGCAAGAGCAGATGTTTCAGTTGGGTGGTTAGCCAAGCGTGGAATTTCCAGCATTTAGTCCACAAGTATACTAGGTACTCATTTTAACGACCCACTGAAGGGATGAAAGGCTGAGTCAACCTTGCCCGCACCGAGAATCAAACCAAGGGCTTGAGGCACGACTACCATTCAACCACTGCACGTCCATCGAGTCTATTACCAAATAAAATACTAAGTTAAAATAATTTTTACAAATACTTTAATGCTTAAGTTATTTAATAGCTTTGAAAAAGTTTCGAAATGAATCTTCGAATGACTTCAATGGTACACAAATTCCAATAATTGAAATGAAACAACTGTTCTAAAATATTAATTAGTTAATAAAAAAAATTGCGTTCATCTCCTTAGGTTAACAAGGAGGAAATACAATCACTGTTTTTTGTCTGATATTTAAGTTTCGTTAAGAATTTCTGTTACTTTTTTCTTCTTTTTCTAAATAATTCCAAATATTGCAAAATAATCATTTTTACAAGACAATTTAAAATAAAACTATTTGTCTCAAATGAGTGTAATTTGTGAAAAAAACTGTCTTATGAAAGTGTTAACTAAATTGAAGACTTTTAACTCACGCAAAAATAACCATATTTACTTTGAAGAAGGAAAAAAAAAAACAGAGTGCTACGACATTCTTCAATTATGTAAATGGAGCTCGTGAATTCTAACGCTCAATTTTTATAATAACTTACATAACTCGTTACGGTGAGTAAACAGAATCCTAATTCATACTCAAAACGTGCCCTTTTCTTAATTCTATTAGTATAATTTAATGAAATCCCAATACACTTCAATATATTTTTTTTATTAGTAGGTCAGAATAAAACACAGTGACTAGACTACATATAATTATTTTTACCGTCGCTTAATTATGTCTTGTTTTATTATTTTTATGGGTCGAAAAGTCTCTAGGGGTGCAAGAACTCTGAATATTCCACTTCTACATATTATTAAGTAGCAATTAATTAACATTACGATAAACCACGTTATTTGCATTCGTATGTATTAATAAGGCTTACAAAAAATTTAATTAGATTTGAATGCATTACAATCCTTTAGTGTATTCTATAAAGTTGTATTTTATTTGAGGAGTTTGTTTTATTTATTTACATAACTATAGACGGTAAGAATTTTGCTTGTTTTTAAAATGCCATGTAAGAAAAAAAAAAAAAAGGCCAAAAAGTGAACTCGAAAAAAGTGGTCAAAAGGATTTTTTTTTTCTTGAGATGAATAATATTTTATCTGAAGAGTTTGATTGATTTTTAGTTTAAACTATGGTTACAAATAACTTGTATGTTTTTAAAATGCAATGCAAAATTTTAAAAAAAAAGGGGGGGGACGGGGTGAAAGAAAAGACAAAAAAATAATACGACAGATTTGAGATTCAATGCTTTTATATAATACACGTCCCCATAAATTCTTATTTTCGATAACTTATAATAACTTATTTTCTTTCGATATTCGTTCATTCGAACAATCATTTCCAAAACATTCCAACGTAAGAGCTGCTCACAATCACGAGTGTACACTTTAGGGGTTCTTTGTTTAGCCTAACTATTCACAAGTTATGCTTTTCAACTTGATATTTAGCTTTTTCTTAATATTTTGGATAATATAATTTTTCGAGTTATAAATGCTAACTCTTCAGTTTTTGATCAGATAGTGCCGTAGAGTTCGAATTAAGTAGTGCCTAGTCGCTTTAATATATATAGACACCAATTTAATAACTATAGATGAAGCTGTTTAAAAGCTAAGAGAGTTTATACGCAGTTTAGTGAAAACTTTTTGTGCATGGAAAATAAAATTTTTTCCCGGTCTTTTTATAAGCACGTATATGTTTTAATTGAATATAATCCAAACATCGTAAAAAGAAATATGAAAAACAAAAACTATATGAATATAGATATAGTTCAAAGTTAAACTTCCGATATTTTGAAAACCAATATCACTTATTTTCAGTATTTCCGTTTGAATGTTTAAAACTTAAAATAAATGTACGTAAAAAGGTTAGTTATACTACCACAAATGGTTTAGAAAGCTACTCCAGTCTTCATAAAATACTCTTACATTTATCTTTTATTTTCTACTCTTTATTAAATAATATAAGAACAAAATAAGTCTCATGGGGATTTAGTTTTAAATACTCAAGTGGGGAAAAAAATTGCGTACTCGAAAACTGAAAATGTAACACATGTGAAAACTACTAAACGTAAGATTTTTTTCCTTCTCTCTTTTCATTTTCCCAATCCCTTCTAATGTCGTAAAGTGGCTGTTTAATGCGGTCGAAGCTGGGAAACACGGGGTTGACCACTTGCCCAGCTGGGACCCAATGACCGAACAACCGCGAAATGAGGAAAGGCCAATATCCATTGGATCAGAGTTTCCCTTTTCCATCTTGTTGCCACAGAATTCTTTCACGACACGAAAAATAAAAAAGCAACTCTCTTTCTCCAAGTAATAGATAAATAAAGCAGACAAATCGCGACACAAAGCGAATACAAAGCAGCTATTTATTTAAAAATTATTTATCATTATAGGTGAAATTATTTAATTTTCAAAAAATATTCTTAATATCTTGTTACCATTTCTAGAACAACGTTTGAAACAAAGTGCCACTTTTACGAAGAAAAAAATCCAGTGCTGCCAAATAGTACAGATATAATATATAGATACTAATATATATTATGGATATATGTAATAAATGTAAATATATATTATAAATTTAAAAATATAGATAGTATATATATACTAATATACAGTCCCTTGCCAAATTATTAGACGCACTATAGGATTCTACGTAAAATCTTAATTATCATGTGATATCATACAGCTTTATTGTTTTTCGTGGCTGAAACGGTTTGGAGTTGTTTGCGTTCGTGTATTGTATCAAATGGTTAACATTGTAATGCAATACGATAAAAACGAATCCAAATAGGAAGTGTAAAAAAATCTCCGGAAAAAAAACTATTGCATATGAACTCGAGCGAAACATGCAATCATTAAAACACTACATCGCATCTAATAGTTTGGTCTATTTATTATAATATACTAATATAATACTTGATATAAATAAATATTCTATATTTATATAATATATAGTCTAATTTATATTATATATAGTCTAATTTCATCAATTTACACACGAACGTAAGCAAGTACACTCCGGTTTCAGTCGCGTAAAAACAGTAAATCTGTATAGTATCACCTGATAATTAAGATTTCACATAGAATCTTACAGTGCGTCTAATAACTTGTCCAGGGACTGTAGGTACTGATATATAAATACTTGTAGAGACATAATATCCGACACTTAATACTACTTAACATTAAAAAATATGAGGCGCAGACTGAAATATTGGTAATTTTATTTCCAACCATCAGGAGGATTTATGCTCATTCAGAAATAATAATTTGCTCTCAGTTATTTAAAAGTAACATTGCTAATACTAATCAATTAGAATAGACATCTGCATATCGATGAGTACCAGCCGGCGAGTAGGGCTGATGTCTTTTTGCCGACAGGTAGGGAGGGCAAATGCTGATGAATCTTTTTGCCGACAGCCCTGTTGACGGCAAAAAATTCTTTAAAATTGTTTTCAAAATCAATATGCTATTGTTCTCAAAAACCAAACCAAAGAAGCTATTATTCAAAGCTCAAACCAAAAAAGTTACAACTTGGTACAAATGTGGGTAAAGTGTTACTTATTATATGTATTTAATTACTTTCAATCGTAACTCATTATTACTTATCACTGTTGTTATTGTAATTACTATCATAATTGTAAATCATAACTAATTTCAATCATTATGAAAATTGCAATTGATTACTTGTCATGATGGAGAGTTATCTCTTACATTTTGTCCAGCTCTGGTAATATGTAATAAACCTCAAGACGTAACTGGATCCAATTATTTTCAGTTTCCCTTCTCGTATATATTCCAACTTTTACTTAAAGTAAGTCATTTGAATATGTGAAGCTTTCGTTAATGCCCTTTTAAGTTTCCTCTTCCGTCATTTATTAAACGAAAGTTAGAAAATATTTTGGGACACAGCATAGTAAACAAATTTAAATAAGTAAAACAAGTTTAGTACATTTTACTATTTCTATTATCCACAGTACCATAATTATATTTAGTATTTTGTAACGAGATTTTTGATAATTACAAATGTTCTGCTGATATTTGTCAAAACTAAAATATAAATATGCGATTTTAAATATTTACCGAAATGAAAGTTGGAGTTTAAAACATGGATGATTTAAGAATATTCCGATGAGTTTCTGAGCTATAAATTTGCACATTTTTCTTTCAAAATGCGCGCATTTATGCACGATTAAACCAAATAATCAATAATGTAAAGTTTTAAATCTCATAAATACTAATTACAGTATTTCACTTGTGTATCGGAAATTTCGGAAATAACAAATAGCCATATGAGATTTTGATTGTGAGTGAAATTATAAAAAGCGATGAGTATTTCACGAATCATAAAATTATGGAACACTATGTGTATTTTATAAATCACAAATTATAGAACACAATGTGTGTTTTATAGATCATAAATTATGGAACACAATGAGTGTTTAATAGATCACAAATAATGGAACACAATGAGTGTTTTATAGATCACAAATTATGGAACGCAATGAGTGTTTTATAGATCACAAACTATAGAACACAATGCGTAATTTTTAAATCACAAATTGCGAAACACAATCTGTGTTTTATAAATAATAATACGAACGTAAACAAGTGTAAACCGGTTTCAGCCGCGTAAAAACAATAAAGCTGTACAGTGCAGCCTGATAATTAAGATTTTACATAGAATCTTATAGTGAGTCTAATAATTTGGCCATTGACTGTATATACTTACATAATAATTCCACAAAACATATTGCAATGTCAAAATTTGATCTCATACACATGTTTATCAAACACTTATAATTAGTACATTTCACCAGAATAGAATATCAGTACTAGAATTACAAACTCCTTACCTCAGAAAACTGCATTTAGTACTGTATCCAACTTCTAATCATCATAAACTACATTTATAAATTAAAGCAGCGCCAGTGATTTCTTTAAAAAATATTCTTTGTAACAAACACACTAAATACGATCACTCCAGCTTAGGGATTGGATTAGAATTGTGACGAGCTCTATGTTATGCACTAACAAACTCTAGCATAGACGTTTGGTATTGGAAAGACTCAACTTGACAATAAAACTGTCACGATTTGATTTGATTCTTAACGATGTTGTACACTAATGGGCTATTAACTGTTACAATATTGTAGAATGAATTGTCAGGAAACGAGGCAGTTTACGAACAGTAAATAGCGCACTTGATGTAAACAATAATCCAAGTACCATTCACTAAGTTCAAAAGTATTTATTCGGAGTTAAATGCCAATTTATATAAAAAAATGTGCTTTGAAATGAATAATCCTTTGGAAATAAAGCGGAATGATATACTTTCCAATGTGAAAACTTCATTAGCTTCATTAGGAAAGTCACCACATTTTTATTTATTTAATACACATACAAGCAGGTTTACGTACTCAATTGCATAAGAATGGCTCATAAGCCTTTGCAAAGTAGAAAAACAGGTAGATTTATAGTTTATTGGAATTACATGCATTTGCAGGGTTGTGAGCTGAATTTAGGCATATAAACTTTTGTTAAATAGAAAGACAAATAGCACAATACAGAGAAAGACAGCACGAAGATACACCCAGGTTAACAACGGGATTCGAACCCGTTACCTCCATGTTTTGCATAGTGTTTGAAGGGCGATACTGCTCGGCCAGAGAGGCCCCACAGATAGCACAATTCCGAGAACATCAGTACAAATATACATTCATGATTACGGAAGGATTCAAACCTGCTACCTCCATACTAAAATACATTCTGAGTGCTCACAACCAGTCTTTTTTTATTTATTTATTTTTTTCGTTACATATATTATGAGCTGGTTTGTTTGCTCATTTAAATGTACGGCTTATAAACATTGTCAAATCAAATAACGCTAATTAGGAAGGACATCACAAAGATAAATCCAGGGTCACAGTGGGATTCGAACCCGCTACTTTCAAGGTACAGAGTCCTTAAATTTGCAAGAGGTAAGTTTTGTGTGAATAAGAAAAAAATTTCCCGATTAATAGTGAGAAAAATTCTTATTTTTACTTGCCCTTTTCCAAAAAAATTCGAATTATAAATTAGTACAGTCGACTTTCTAAAAATAGTCATTTGGAACGAGTTATAAGAAAGTTTGCAATGTTATTTCGAATCTGGAGGAAGCTGTTACATTATCACAGATAGCCTTATTTCAACTGAACGTACCTATAATTCACTTGAAAGCGCTTATTTTAGTAACTTCGAGTAACAAACCTGTGATCTCATTCCAGAACCTTAATGTGAAGAACGTTAGTGTTTCAGAGATGTATATGAACACTTTAGAGACGACAGAAATGTATCAAAAATGCTTTTAACTATAAATAATCTAGGTCTTTACTGTTCTGCCAAAGCATGGAAGTAGAAGGTTCGTTGTGCTAGGTTTCTATAGTTTTTGATATTTTCCCATTTAAGAAAGTTTTATTATAACTGGCAGTTTTTTCTTATTGTACTCAATAACTTGCCTTTTTATAGATATAGTTGTTGTAATTTGTTAACGTCGCTGCTCAATGGGCTTTTGTCGACGGTCTGGAAAGCATCCTTGAGGATGATCATCACAATTTTGATCCCTTGCAAAGGGAATCCCTCTTTGGTAGCCCGACGACCTCCGTGCGAAGACTTTACGTTTAATCAATACCGCGTAGCTTCGGTCGCATCGCAGGCTGATCAAAGGAGGCACTGACCTCAGCCAGTGATGCTTGACTTCGGTGATCTGTTCTGAATCTTGTCTTAAAGATCAGTCCACAGCGAAAATTTTATTAGGGAAATGAATAAAAAAATACAATATGTTTAAAAGAAAATTACCATTTATTATGTAACCAAAGGTTTTATACACTTTTAAACTGTCGATGTTTGTTTACTTTCCTTCTTTCTGTCTTATTCAAAAATTAAATAATATGTATAGTTATTATAAGATAGTAAAATTAATATTATACATTTTTATAAAATTAATTTAATGATAGTAAAAATTAGATTGTTTGATAATGTAGCTTGATAGCTTAGGAGTTACACATCTGACATGGTTGTTTGTTTTTCGATTTGGGTGCAAACCAGACCGTCGTCAATAGCCCTCTAGTGTGACGTGAATAAAGTACCTGACTTCCCCCCTCTCTCTCCTGATTTTGTTACCTATTTAAATTCCATTGTCCTCTGGAAGTTATAACATCTCTTACGAAAAATGGCTGCCTCTAATGTAAGACGCACCTCAATTTTGTTACAATGTTTAACATCATTAGTCAGGAAATTTTGACCTCTTTAAAAGGAATGAGGACCTAACCCTTTCCTAGCGAAAACATGCGGTGTGAGAAGGCGAACATCTATTTCAAACTCTTCCAATCAAAATTTTTCAGAACAACTAAAACTTTAGGTAGGTTAGGTGTCACACTGCAGCTGCACAATGGGCTATTGGCAGGTCGGGATAGCCTGGTCGGTAGGGCGCTGGGCCCATGTCCAAGAGGTCGTGGGTTCGATCCTCGCCGGCCGAACACTCCCCGTGTAGTAAATGGTGACTGATGCACGTTAAATCTGTCGAGTCTCAAAGTCCTCGATGTTCCCATAACAAATCAATACCTCTGGGGGTACTAATCCAGGAGTTTCCTTGTCTTCTGGATTGGTTCAAAACTACAAGGCTACGGAGTTGAACATTAGTAGTCGTAAACCCATGAAATTGGGTCGGCTGTTCAACGACGGTTATAAAAATAAAATAAAATGGGCTATTGGTGGCTGTCTGGGAAACATTCCTGAGGATGATCCGAAGACATGCCGTCGCAATTTGATAACCGTCGTTGAACAGCCGACCCAATTTTTGGGGTTTACGACTGCTAATGTTCAACTCAGTAGCCTTGTAATTTTAAACCCTATCCATAAGACAAGGGGACTCCTGGATCAAGTACTGGGAGAAATTTGACTTCGTGGAGGACTTTTTTGATCGAACTAATCCGCATGTGCCTTACGTGTAGCGAAAATCTCCCACAGTTAACCTGACAGCAAGGGGACTCCACCCGTCTACCACTGAGAACATTTTACGTTAGCACTGTAGTTGGTGCAAACTGGATACGGAAATCGTAACGACCAGTCATAGCTGGGATTCGAACCTGGTTCATTTCTCTGGAAGGCGAACGCTCTATCGCTGAAACGAACGCTGAGCTATCACGACTCTGTCTAACATATTGATTGGTTATTATCAGGAGGTTGAATAGGTGACATGCAAAAAAATTATAGGGAGGTAAAATAATTTCTACCGAACACCATTCGAAGATAAATTATTCACTAGAAAAACTATCTCTGACGAAAATCCACGTCATTACAGATAGCAGAGTGGCTAAAATATATAAAAAAAGATAACAAAGATAGTGGCGCTAAATGATTTTCGAATGGATCTTTGAAAATTTTCTTTAATTTCCAAACCTTGGACTCTGTCTCTGCGCATATTAAATGTTTCGAAGTTTTTATCCACCACGTAGTCATTTTTTTTTTTTTTTTTTTTTTTTTTTTGCTTTGCTTTGCTTTCCCTTCATTTTGCCTCAGCTCCATTTGTCTTAGTTAAGAAGAGAACCAAAAAGAAAAATAACTCGAACGAAAATATATACATAAGGAAAGTAAACAACAAAAAAAAAGAGTTTGTTTTACTCCCCTCCCCCCCTAAAACCTGACATTGGGTCACGGACAGGAGAGAAGAGAAGAAAAAGAAATTAGCAAAAACAAAATAAGAAGTTAGGGTGCACCTGATGAAACATAAAAGAGAGAAGAAAAAAAAATTTTTTTTTTTACTTCCTTGCAAAGAAATGGAGTGGGGATGGGAGGGTTGGGAGTTCGATGATAAATGCGTGGGAGGTCGCCGGAGAAAGGTTTGCTCCCGTTTATTAACCTAAGCGTTGCATGCACAAAAGGGGTCTAGTTGAGCTGTTGGAAGAAAAATGACGCATATAATGGATACCGGTAGAATTTCCGAACAAAAAATATTCTCCTTCACTTATATACAAAAACCCTTTCGATGAAAGAATTTTACATGGATGATTGTTATATAGCTGGATAGAGAATGGGAAGAAATCGCCTACCCTCCTGTAAAATCGTTTCCAAATGTTGAGTATGTTGAAAATCTGCACTCTCGAGGATCCCCCCCCCCCGGGAAAAAACAGTGCCAATTGTGAAAATATTGTTTTAATTGCTTCCAAATTGTTGGATTCTCTTCTTTAAGCAGTCCAGAAAGTGACTCGGTATTTGATAATTGGTGATTGATTGAGGCGAACCGGGTTCGAATCCCAGTCGATACGAATTCCGCAATCTTCCTCTCCATGTAACACAAATGCGGGTTAGCTCCATCAAAAAGTTCTCCACGAAGGCAAATTTCTCCCAATACTGGATCCAGGAGTTCCCTTGTCTTCTGGATTGGGTTCAAAATGTTAAGGCTATAGAGTTGAACATCAGTAACCGTAAACCCAAAAAATTGAGTCGGCTGTACAACGACGGTTATAAAATAAAATTGGTGATAGATATTCCAGAACCAACAAAAAACTTATTTTCATAAAAATGTTACATATCCCCTTTTAACATTGACCGCTTCAATTAGGTCTGATAGATGACGAAAGTAGGCGTCGCGCCCACAACCCATATTTGGCTAGCCAATGCTTTCTGAATCTTCTACAATTAATCTGCCTTAGTTATGAAGCCTATACATTTACTAGAAGATGATACATGAAAAGACTCCAAACAGGACAAAGAAATATAAAAATATGATTAACCTAAAAAGGTCAGAAAACAATCTTGGTTAAAACAACAAACAAAAGTTTTTGATGTTATCGAGAGAATGAAAAATGACAACGACTTAACTTCATAGCTTGAATTTGACAATCTCTGAAATTACATCGTCTTCAACCAGTACGCTCGTGTTGTTTAATGCTCGATCACAAACAAGGCAGTATAATAAAATAAGAAAAGGCGAGCAGATGTAAATCATAAAGTAAGAGCAGCATATCAATATTCTTGAAAATTCTTATGAAAATTCTTGGAAATTCCATCAAAAATTTTGGAAATTTTATCAAAACTTTTGGAAATTCAATCAAAATTTTTGGAAAAAGGCCTTCTTCTAGCTGTGAAATGATAATATCTAGAGATGCTGATATAGATAATTAAAGGTAATTAATAACAATTCAACGAAAATGAATTGCTTCGACTGCAATTTCGACAACGGTTTCGCGCAAACAAGTTTGTAACTTTCTTATTTTAGAATTTAGTAGAACTCTACGGATCATTCAAATCTATCTCTCCTTCGGACAGTTTTGTTGTTTAATTTTGTAAGATATTAATAATAGATGGCACTGCCGAAGCCTGACACCTACACTGTTAAAAATAAAGTATGAGATGTTTGTTGATTCCACCTGTTTGTCTTGTCCAGTTATGTCTTGTGCATTTCTCAAATACATTGATGTTTTTTTTATTTTATTGATCCCTGAAAGAATTTTTTTCTTTTCAAACTAAGTTCTGGAAAGCATCTTACTCTCTAAAGTCTTTCCTGAACTTAAGGGGAAACAAATGTCCTCTATGTAGGTAAAAATATAGGAATTATATTTTATATACAAAAATGTATCACTTCACGTCATAAACTATGATCGATGATTTATATGAGAACCATTATGATGCCATACTTTTTTCCAAATTTATAACATATGCAACGACGCAAAGAACATGAATAATAGAAAGAATTTACACCTCATGGCAAACAAAATCAGTTTGCAAAAGATTGCAGCTAAGAAATATCGATCATCATCGGAAAAAAATTTAAAGTAAGATAAAATACTCAAGCGTCTTGTCTGCGACATTGTCTAGGATCAAGGACATTGAAAAATTCTTCATCTTTTTCAAGTCGCCTTTATTTTTACTCATTTAAGGCATTCAGAAATATTTTTAGCATTATATCCAAAAAATACAGTCATTCAATATTCAAACTCAGATGTCAAGCACAATAACATCAGAGACTTAGCCAATGGTTCAAAATTAATTCAAGTCACAAGTCATATTTTCCACCCCAAGATTCTGTGGCACAGTTCAAAAGTAATGATAAATAAAATAAATGAGCATCATTTAACAACTTAAGTCGGAAGTGCTATGTCGATCTACTGTTAGACAGTTATTCACCCTCAGAAAATAATTACTTAATTTTTTGAGGGGCATTTTCTTTACCTGACGAGGAAAAACTTTATGGTGTTTAGGCATAATGTCTTTTCAGAGAAGTTTGTTGCATAACAATCATCTAATGTGTGTGTGTCAAACAAAATCAAATTTTTTTACTAAATTGTTCTCCAGTTACCAAACAACGGAGAAGAATTTTATTAAAATTTTCTTTGAACAATGAATCACTCCTTTGAAAAATTTCCTCTAAACATCGCAGCATCCCTTTGTAAGAATATTATTGAATGACAAATAAGAATGAGCATTATTTCTTTAAAAAAATTATTTCATATGTTTTGGAGTGTTTAAAAATATTATCTCAAATACAAACTACAGAATATCAAAACACATGCTGTAAAATTCCCGATTATTCGCTAATGAATTATCCGTGGTATGATTCTAAGGCAAAATCTTGCGTGTACCCTTTGCTAATAAGATTTTCTCCAAGGAATTGGTATTTTGTTCACTTACAATTCTCTCTTAATGTTTTCCTCGAGCAATATTCAATCGATGTTTTAGAGCAATATTTCTTCATTGTTTTTCCCGAACAATATTTCTTCATTGTTTTTCCCGAACAATATTCCATTCATTGTTTTTCCTGAGAAATATTCGATTGATATTATTCGAGAAATATACCCTTCCTTTTTCCCCAACAATATTAGATCTATATTGTTCGAGCAATATTCCCTCTCTAATTTCCCCAGCAATATTCGATAGATGTTATTCGAGCAATATTTCCTCACTCTTTTTCTCGATATTTGAACTATATTATTCGAGCAATATTCTCTCACTGTTTTTTCGCGAGCAACATTCGATCGATATTATTCCAACACTATTCTCTCATTGTTTTTCTCGAGCAACATTTGACCGATATTATTGGAGCAAAATTCCCTCACTGTTTTTCTTGAGCATTATTCGATCACATGATACTTTGGACACCAAAAATTGCGTCCCTCGATATTTTAACTTTGGGATATTTTACACCACAATATTTTTTCCGTCACAAGATTCGGTCCCTCGATATTTTGTCAACTTTTGTCTTGCGATACTTTAATTAGACATTCCGCGACTTTTATTTCTTTTATCATCATTATTATTATTGACCGTTGACTTCTTGCATTGTCCGCACATTAAAAAAAAAAAAAAATACTTATTACAAATCAAGTATTCTTTCTATACAATAAAATGTATACAGTATACTGTCGATTTTTCGAACTTCGATATCTTGAAAATCTTGTTATGTCAAATATTTACATTACAATGCCAATATATATTTACATATTAGCATTACATATTCACCTAATGTTAATTTGAATTTTCGGCGTGTGTTACATTGTGATTTTTTCGGAAAAAAGCACAATGTAAGTTCATTGTAAACCAATCATTTTCTATTTAATTAATGTTTTTCCTACTTTTAAAACTTAAATTATCATTGTTGTATTTAGAATTAAAGTCAACTATGATTACATACATATTTATTAATAGTTATTTTTATGTTTCATGACTTTAATTTTTAGAGTAATATTTTAGAATATATTTTTCTACTTTTTAGAACGTATTTAGTTTTGAACTTGCTATCTCGAAAACTCGCTATCTCGAAAACTCACTATCTCAAAAACTTGCTATCTCGAAATTTTTTTAGCGCCTCTTCAGCTTTGAGATATAGAGAGTACACTGTATATTAAGCATTTTATAAGTTTACTGACGATTCGTTTATCCGTGGAAATAGTGCCAATTAATTGCACAGATAATAAATTTTTACTCTGCATCTATTTTTAGATATACAAATTTATCTGCAGAGAAACAATTAATTTTTAAGTGGGAATTTAATAGCATTAAATGCTTCACGTAAAGCATCACAGACAGAGAGGAAATCAGGAATAGCATCACAGATAAGATGGATTGGGGGGGGGGGGAAGATATTCGTGAAAGGGCCAATCATAAAAGAGAACAACATCACAGTTATGCTGTGATGCCTTTCCACGTTAAAAGGCCCATTTGATATGTGCGTCGTCCCAGAGATGAGGTGATCCTTAATTGAATCCAGCTGGCGGTAATTAATCATTTGTCCAGTCACCCCCTTACCTCCCCTTTATTCCAAAGTCTCGCTTCGATGAATGGACGAGTTTTGAAACTACTCAGCACAGAAAAGGCAGGCACACATTTATTTATTATAACACTATAGGGTCAAAATTCATAGAATGATTATTCAAAAACAACCAAACTCTATTAGTTGTTAACCGGTTAAATTGAAACCTTTGCGATATTTTTCACTTTGACCAAAAGAAGCAGTTATTATTAATATTGACCGGTTAGAATTAATAATAACTGGATTAGATACCAGAATAAACCGGATAAACGATTAGTATTAATAATATGTACATATATATGTATGTTACTCTTTGGAATCATTAATATCGTATTTTTGTAGTGTGGCTGGTGTTTATTGATGCATACAGGAAAATAGAGCAATAATATAATTTTATTTAAATGAGGGCTTGAGACCCAAAAATGGGAGCAACACATTCTATTGAATGGATAGAAAAGGGCTTCCTTGACCTTAGAAAGAGGATTCTTATATCTTTCTGGACAATATTTTTAAATATTCATAGGTCTTAGCAACGCAAAACTGATCAATTTCAAGCTGCTAAGGACATATCGTCACATTTTCTGAGATAATTAGATTAATATTCTTACTTTCTATGTGGAAAAGGTTTTATCTGATTGCGCGTTAGATATGATTTCAGTTTATGGATTAGATTTATATGTAATGTTAAAACAATTAATCATATGTTGTCCTAAATTTGACTGATGTTTGTAAAAATTTGTAACAGGAAAAAAAAGTTACGAAAAAAAAATTCTTACAGGAAATAATTCATGTCACAATTCATAATTTTTTTTCTTTCAGACGGCCTAGTTTAAATTTAAAACTTAATCATCAGACGGCGCAGCAGAGGACAAACATTGCAAATCAAAGATGGTATCTGGTATCCTAAATTACCGGGTATTTAAAAAAATAATAATAAAACATATTAAATAAAATTAATCTTACTGAAAATACATGTAGAATTTCTAAATTTTTCTCCCTGAATTTCTAGTTTTAGTTCAAAATTTTTTCGAAGAATATGACAGAAGACAGCAAATTAAATTCAAGAGAAATTCATTGACAAGCCCATCACAATTTTTCGGAATCTTTTAAAGGAAGATGTCCATCGTTAGTGTCCATCCGTGTCGTAGAGTGATATAATTTTAAATGAATTTCTTGTTATTTGAAGATTTAATATTTGTTGAATAAAACGCTGAACTTCGAAACCCGAGAGTTAAAATTTAACGCATACTATGTATCTGAGTGTATCAGACATTTCCTTTTAAAAAGCATTTGAAAATTAGATTACGGTTAGGGTTAATTAGTGTTCTCTAAATGTATTTTAATATTTACTTATAACTGAAGTAGCTTGAAAGTATTTTACCAAATTTTTTTTTTTAACTTCAATGTCTGATAACAACTTTTTTTTAAACTTCAAACTCGTGATAAGTCTGAATCTCTACACTCACTGCATAAAAAAATTAATTTTATACATACATACATCTTAAAAAAATAAAATTACAAGAAAAAAATATCGAAAGAATAAGGAATAAAATTCAAATCGTTCTCAATCTCCTAATATAAATGAGAGGGAACTATTTAAAGACGCCATTGGAAATGAATTCCTAGTAGAAAACACAAAAACCAATCCAATTTTGAAAAAGGTTAGGTAAGGGGGGTAAGGGGTGAGATAAAATGCCTAATGAGGAAAAGCCGAATCTTTTACCCAAATCCTCTATCTTTTAAAATTTCTTGTATAACGAGCTCTCTATCTAATTAGAAGCCATTAAAACCCCTTCAAATAGCTTCTCACTCCCCCCCCCCTCCACTTCATTTATCTCTGCTTTTACCCGGGTAAGACTTAGGAATGTATTCCGTTTTATATGAAGTAGTGGCAACGGGATAGGAATATTTTTTTTTTTTTTGAAGTATTAAAGGGGAATTGCATTCCTCTATTTTAAAATCTTAGATGCGGACATTTGAATTAAAAGGAAATATTCATCTTTGAGCCTTTGAAAGTCTTTTAGTAAGATAATGTAGACAGTTTTTTCTTTATTCTACTAAGATATTTTCCTTCACTTTTTCGTATGTTTTTAAATCCTTCATTTTCTTAAAAGTATCCCAGTACATACAAAATAATTAAGTACAACAGGAGTCCCTGATTTTAAAAAAAAATTCTTCTCATTTACTGCTGTATTATAATAAAATATTATAATCCATTAAGCAGGTAAATGAAATAAAAAAAGAACATATTCTTTTTAATTAAGCTTGTAAATTATTATGAAAAAATGCCTGACTTTTGATTACATTTATAGGAGTCATATATTGAGAATGTATTTAAAAGTAAATGAATGAAAGTTTTAGGGAGAGAAGATCTGTTGTAAACAAGGTAAATTTATCTGATATTTTAATCCCTGATTTTTTTTTAAATCTTTGATTTTTTTTTCTTCATCTTTCATTTTTGATTCCTGTGTGACTTATGATTAGATTTATTTATTCATGTTTTGAGTACTCTAAGTTAACTAAATTAAGATTTTATAACAATATTAAGGGAAGTAAAATTATAATAAACGAAAATCTTATAAATTGAATCCTTGATTTATATGATGTCTTAACATTTAATCCCTGAGTAAAAATTAGTTTGATAAAAAAATAGACATTGGACTAAATTTATGTCTTGAGTATATCATATTAAATTAATAAAAATTTTGAAACAAATTTTGGAGAAAAAAATCATAATAAACAAAGCTTCTTTATATCTAAATTTTTATTCCTAATATGTAATTTTTAAGTAAAAATTTTAAGGAAAAATTGCCTTTAACTTTCGATTAGATTTGTGAAACTTTCCTTCTTGGTATTTTAAATTAAATAAATGATTTATTTTTAAAACAAACTTGGAGTAAAAATAGTTATGGTAACGTTGTATCTTTATGTCACAATTTTAAATCTTGATTTTTGATCACCTGAGTAAATTCTACAATAAAAAATAACCTGAATTTTAACTAAATTTGTAGAATTCGTGTTGTTGTTTCATTGCCTCATTGTTGAAAATTAAAAAGAATGAAAGTTTTATAATAATTTTGGAGTAAAGAAAATTATACTAAGGATAGTATATTTTTCTCAAAATTTATAACTCGATTTATATTTTTTGATTTTCATTCTTCGACAATTTTTTTAATCCTTGAATTTTAAACCCTGGGTAAAAACTTTAAATGAAGCCCGGTGGCTGAATGGTAGAGCTTCGCGCCACATGTCCTGGGTTCGATCCTCGGGTCGGGTAAGGTTGGCTCAACCTTTCATCCCTTCAGTGAGTAGATAAATGAGTACCAAGCATGCTTGGGAACTAAACATTGGGGTTTTCGTGTTCAGCCGTGACCCCCGAGGGTCACGAGGGTTGAAGGATTCTCGAATTCAATTTCTCGGGGGTCACGGTTCAGCTGACCACCTAACCGGACTTGCTGCTCCTGCACCCCAGAGCCCAAGGTCAAGAAAACTGAGATGGGCACAGTAGGTGTGTCCCTCTATGGGCTGTCACGCCACTGAGTTTAGTTTAAAAGTTTTAATAAAAAAAAACATTTCAATTTTGACTAGATTTATAAAATTCGTCCAACATGTATTTGAAATCAACTAACTAATAGTGTTTTTAATGCAAATTTTGTAGATGATTCTTCATAATTTTACGTGCTTTGCTTTTAATACATGGGTAACATTATCACCTGTAACAATATCACATTAACAATAATCTCCTGACTTTTGACTAGATTTATACGTAGATATAAATGAGGTAGATGGGTACTTTATTTACGTCGCACTATAGTTGCACATTAGGCTATTGGCAACGGTCTGGGGAACATCCCTGAGGATGATTAGAAGACTTGCCGTCTCAATTTATGATACTGCCGAGGGGATGGTTCCCCTGCTTTGGTAGCCCCATGACTTGCGAGTGAAGTCGAGCACTTTCACTAGGACCGATAACGTGCACCCTCGGTCCTTACGCAGGCTGATCAAAGTGGGAGCACAATGTCACTGTCAGTGAATTAATGAATATAAATTACCAAAATGAATAAATTAAACAGCGCTTTTAATGAATTAAATTAAATAAATGAAGTTTTTGAACAAACTTGATGGAAGGAAAATTAGAGTAAACCTGATGCCGTTATGTTAAAATTAAATACTTGAACAAAGAGCCAACATAAAGCAGGACAAATTGTCATAAAAGAGAATATGATAAATGACATCCACGAAAGCAGGAATCCTCGCTTTTTCACCGCCCATGAATAAATGAGAAGATGTATGTGTACACATCCGCGGGACATCTGTTATTGGGACACCTGATTACAGTGTATCCTTTGTTCACGTGACAGCCACAATTCTTTTGTATTCATTAGAGGTCTCTGCTGGAGGGTTTCTTGCTGAATTCTATTTGGTAGATTATCTTTTTTCACTTCAATATTGCTGATGAACACTTCATTTTTATTGTTCAACCATCTTTTTATTCCTTCCATTAAAAGCGACAAGAAAATCTTAGTTTTTCAGAAACAAAATTATTCTTTGAAAATGTGTCAAGTTTATAATATGAAACAAATTGACAAATACATATTCAGAATCAAATTATTCGTTAAACTCGACACTGTTTGCATCTGTTATCATTATTTTTTTCATTCAATATGAAGACTTTGGGGATAAGAGGTAAAAACTTAGATTTCGATAGTCTCGTTCTCTGTTAAAGATAATGAAAGACGTTATTATTATTCGTTAAACTTGACAATATTTGCCTTCCTTATTGTTTTTCCTCATTCAATATGAAGACTTTGGGAGTAAGAGGAATTCCATGGTCTCGTTCTCTGTTAAAGATAATGAAAGGCGTTATTCTAGACGTTATTATTATTCGTTTAACTAGACACGATTTGCCTCATTGAATATGAAGTGTTGAAAACCTAGATTTCCATTGTCTCGTTCTCTGTTAAATCTGATGAAAGACATTAATCTAGATGTTATTATTATTCGTTCAACTCGACTATATTAGCGTCCGTTATTATTTTATTTCCTCGTTGAAAATGAAGACTTTGGAAAAAGAGGTGTGAATCAGGATCAGTTTAATTTTTTAACTATGTATTCTTTTATTAAGGTTAACACGTTCCACAATGTCAAATTTTGAGTTAGAGATATGTGCTGTGGACCAAAACACTCCATACTTTTACTTTAAGACAAGAAAAAAATATCAGGTATGAAAGAATTTAATTCAATGGAGCCCAATAGAATTGACACGTAAAAGAACTAAATTGTTTAACGAGGTTGCTTAAAAAAATAAAGATGAAAATCTTCTTTACTTATTACTTTCTTTGTAAACTATGTGTTTTAAATGCATCCTAAAACATGACCCAAACCATTTTTTTTTGTTGTTTTTTTTGTTTTTTTTTTGGCCCACAGCTAGAAAAGTCTTAGTTTACTTTTCACTCGAAAGTAATACTCTTTTTCGCCTCACATCACACGACGATGGTCAACACTATTTTATTAAAAGTAAAAGGGAACATACGCCCGGGAGGGAAAGAAAAAAAATATTATATGAGAGTAACAAGGAAAGAAAAAAAAAAGAAGGAATTGACTCGTAAAGTCATAAAATTGAGTCACTTCTTCGAGAAGAATTTCGGATGAAAATCCATAGAAAGGATTTGAATACGTAGGAAAAAGCCCCGAAGTGTTATACAGGGACGTATTGAAGTTTTTCCCAATATGGAGGCAATTTCGAATCGACCCTGTATCGGAATTATTTCTTTTTAAAAAATAATACGACACATTCGTCTATTGTGTAAAATGAATTATAAATATGAGAAAGTAACACGTAGAAAGTAAGTACAACATAATGTTATAATATAACACTAAAGTGTAGATTTTTTTATATTTAAAAAAAAAGTTCTTTTTAAAATTCAATTATAAGTAATAGGACTTAGTTACGTATTCCAATTATTTATTAAAATTAATCTCTGAAAAAAAAACTGAGTATATTCGATTAAATAATATAAGAATTAATAATCTCAGAAATTTTATTTATGATTGATCTGCTTTATAAGACAACTTGTACAGTCTGTTAATCAAGAAATAAACCCCACAGCAGCGAGCTAAACCTTCCAAGTATTAAATGAATAATTCCAAAAAACTACAGCTGAAAGAAATACTTTAAAATATAAAAACTTTATTTGCTACAAACATTTTTGAAAATGGTAATAGTCAACATGTTTCGAGCGCTCAAAAATAGGCTCCCATTTTCAAGACTTTCCTCATTCACGTCTGGTGAGTCTAGAAAATAGACTCCTATTTTTAAACGCTCGAGATATGTCGATTATTGCCATCGTCATGTTCATTAAAAATGAATTTTTTGTGCTTTAAAATATATCTTACTAGTGTTCTTCTCATGATGAATAGACTATTGACATCGTTGTTTTAAAAGAAATTCACAATTTTGACGTAATGATATATTTTACTGCCAAATAAAAGTCAATGAATAATAAATAAATTGTATTTACTCATTAAAAACTTTTTTGATGAAAAGTTATACAGGAATATATTGGACGTCCGGCATAACGAAATATAATTTAAAAGTCATTTCTCGAAAAATAGAAACATAATTTATTGCCAAGTGGATTATTTTGTTGCAAAAATTTTTATGTTTCAATAATGAGGACGGGAGACTCGTTAAATCTGTCGGGACACAAAGTCCTCCATGTTCCCATAACAAACCATACCTGTAGGGAGTTCTGATCCACGAGTTCCATTGTCTTCTTGATTGGGTTCAAAATCACAAGGCTACGTAGTTGAACATTAGTAGCCGTAAACCCCAAAATTTGGGTTGGCTGTTCAACGACTGTTATAAAATAAAATAAAATGTTTCAATAATATTTTAAGAGGGAAGTCTATAAATGTGGTAATTATAAGCTACTGTTTAATTTTTCCCTTAAAATAAACAAAATTATAATACATTAGAAACATTTAACTAATATTATTTACCTTTTTTTTTTTAAACTAAATAATGATAAGTAAAAAGGAAATCCATAATGCAAAAATAGTTTCATCTCAAAGAACGGGGGAAGGAAAATAAGACGGAATTGAAAGTTTTTACAGCACTTCAATTATTTATTCTCCATTTGATGGAAAAATTCAAACAGTTTTCAAGTCTCATAGTTGAAGAGATGAGTGATTGAGAGTTATAAGTAATATTTTTGAGGAAATTGAAATTTATCTAAAAAAGAAAGTCTTATTTTAGTTTCCTTTAAGAGCGCAATATTAATTTATTTTGGTGACTCCTTTTATTCTGAATATCTTAGAGGATAAGAGATCTTAATAACTGTTTTTCAGTTTTTTTTTTTTTTTTTGAAGTGGAAGAAGGATTCAAGTGCATTTGTCAATAAATATTTGAGAAATAATTTTAGAAAAGCTGTCTTCCAAAAATATAAGCAAGCGAATATCATAAGATAAAACCTAAAATGAGTGATAAGGATTTGAGCGTGGTACAAAAAGTTTTCAATCGTATTTCAATTTTTTGATAAAAGAATTACCTAATCATTGAAAAGTGTGATTTTATGCATCTTTTAATTTATTTGCTTAATTATACAATGCTTAATTATGCAAGATGCTCTGTAAACATCACTCTTAATATCGAACTATTGTTCTTTGGTTGAACATTGCATAGTGTACATATTGGATAAACATTGCATAGTTTCATTATGTACCGTCACAGTCGTGTTAACTAGAGGATTAAGAACGAATGTCATTCTTAAGACAAACTTTTGCATCCAAATAATGGAGCATAATTTTTAAAGGTTTAGTATAAAATTCCCAGTATTCAAATGTAATGAAAGAACAGAAATTGAAAAGAAATAATGGTTTAATCATGCTAGAAATTATATTTTTTGTAGCGCAATATATCATACAGCAAGTTTTTACGAGATAGCCATGCTAATTAGGCAGAGGTAGAAATATGTTTTTGTATAAAGTTATGCATAGATTGTGTGTTGTTTAAAAATTTAGTATAAAAGCCAAGTATCCAAATATAAATAAAGAAAAAATACTTAAATAAAGATCAACCCTGTTTAAAATCATAGCTTTGTTGATCTGTGGTTCAACATTATATAATATAAACTCTGCAACATAGTTAATTTAACTAGACAAAATTATGAATGTAAAATCATGTATGAAAGCTGATCAGTGTTTTTCTTCCTTGATTTAACATAACAGGGTACGTAGCCAAATTTTTCAACAAAAAATAAGTTTTTTAAGTACTCAAATAAATAGTTTTAAGCACTGTATACATTAACAAAATGCAAAACATTTTTCTAAGACTTTCCATGATCATGATAAAACAACAAGTTTCTGACAAAGAACTCTTTTCTTGATTATATTAGCCACCCTAAAAAGATCGAAAGATATTTCATTTCGATTTCAGAGGGTGGAAAATGAAGCATGAATTTGAGAATATCTTGCAAAATGCAGCAGAGTTGCACACGAGTGTGCAATAATCTCACCGAATTCAACTCAGTAGACGCACATGCGGACTCGCACGTATTTCATCAAACATGTAAAATGATTGGCGCTTTCATACGCTATGGATCGACGGTAGGCCGGAATGAATTGTGAAAACGTTGAATAGAACGAAATATGAAACGAAAATTTAAAATGAGAAAAGAACGCTTTTGCATAATACGTGTCGAAAATCGACATGGTAAAGAAAATAATTTTATTTTAAAAAAAGAAAAATAAAGCATTTTTTATACACACCTAATGAAAAAAAGCACCTTTATGGGCCGAAAATCAGAGATAAGCACCTTTAAGCACTTTTTAAAAAAAGCTAAGCACTATGATATAAGCTCTTAAATGCATATAAAGATCGCGTTTAAAATCATAGGATTGGTGGTGCCGCAACATTAAAAAGAAAACAGAATTTCAAAAAAGGAAGGGTAAACCACGTCAGAGTCTTTCTTGCTCAGTGAGCAACATTACATAATATACCCTCTAAAATACAGCCAAGTTAACTAGAAGCAAATGTGCATCGCCTCTTTTATATATAATCCTAAGTAAACCAACACATCCTGTAAACCATTCACTCTATTATTATTCTTTTAAAGGTTTAGTTTTTAAAAAAAATTGGAAGTTTCCAAATGTATAAAGAGAAAATAAATAAAAGAATCAAAGGGTAAATCATGAAGAGCGATCTCTTTAAAATGAGAGGTTTGAAATCGAAATGTGGGTCTAGGGGGGAGAAGATCGTCATCAAATTCATCTCTTTACGATATTATCCATGGCTGGGAGCACTTTGCCTCCTCTCCATCCTCCTTCAGAAGAGGATGAGGAGCTTGTATATCCTGTTTTTAAGAAAAAGAAAGGGAATGATATGTGGTGTAATGAAACGTCCTTTTTTATGGATGCGGGCAAAAACTCTAGAACATTATTACGCCTCATACAACAGCAGAACAACGAGGAAGGTTAAAAGCAATTAATTAAACAAGAAAAAAAAAACATGCATTATTGTCTTAGAGGGGGTAAAAGAAAAAGGACGTCAATATTCTAAAGGGGGTAAAGGGACAACAGCTATTGCATGATTTACTAATATCTCTAAGGGTTTTTTATTATTGTTTTTAGAAATAAAATTAAATTGAGCTTAAAAATGTCTCTGTTTGATTAAGTCATTTACGTTCTCAATTCTCGAATGGAATAAAAAGAAGAAAAAAAAAACATTTCAAAAATATTTTAGAAAGATAATTGCGTTGATATACTTATTATGTCACAATTAGAAAAAAAAATGGCAGTCACGTTTTTTTTTCTGATTTTTCAAATCTTTTGGAATAAACGGTATTTGTGTAATGTCTTTTTTTTTTCTTTTAAGTAAACAGCAAAAAACAGAATATTGAAGATATTGGAAAAGCTGTGGTGTAACTACCACTATAAATATTAAATATCAATTCATTAGTATGCAAGACATGTTAACTGGATTCCATCAAGGATGGCATAATAGATAATTCACTGGTGACCCGGACGTGATATGAACATCGATGGATGATCCACAATAAATAGTTGATTTGCTCACAAAATAGAGCTCAAAAATCCGGTGATGAATAAATATATCTCGGTCAATAAATAAAATTGAAGAAAAAAATAATGAGCGAAATGATATAAATAAAATAAATAAATAAATAAAACAGGATTAATCAACTAGTGGTATTCATTCATCGAATTCTAGCATAGATAAAAATTCTGGAAGGGGAGTAATGTGGCGTATCTACCCCTATAAATATTAAATACAAATTCAGAAGTAAATAAGACTTGTTAACTTGATTCAATCCAGGGTAACTTTTAATCGATGCAAAATGCAGAATATTTTCTTAAAGAATTATCAGGCCGACAAAATTTTGTTCAAGAAGATAAACAGTGTCCAAGAAGCAACTACGCATCCAAGTTACGTTGTAGCATACAATATTGCTAAAAATAAAAAGTTTCTCGGTGATGAGTTTTTTGTTAAACAATGTATGCTCTAAGTTTGTGATGTTTTATGTCTAGACCCTCACACAATCACACACATGAAAAATAATTTTGAAGTTGTAAGCATAATATCAAAGCTTTTAAACTGAAGCTTAAGAATTATGAAGATGGCTTGAAAAAAACTCCATTTTGAATTTGAACTCAGATTTCAAGATTTCAGTGCCATTCAAACAGAATTAAATATTTTTACCATGCCTTTCAAAGTAAATTCTGAAACAGTGAAATTGACAGTGAGTGCAGCTTGAATTGATTCAGTTGCAATCTAACAACCATCTGAAGCAGTTGTTTCTAAATATGCCAAAAATTGAGTTTTACAAATCATTAGCAAAAGCTGTTTCCAAAATTTAATATCTCATGCCCAGAAAATCAGTGGTATGTTTGCTTCATCTTATATATGTGAACAAGTGTTTTCAACTACGAACCTTAGAAAAAATCATATCAGAAGTAGACTAACAGACAAGCATTTAACCTCGGTTTCTTAAAATAAGCACATCTCACCTTGAACCTCAATATAAAGAACTTTTAAAAATGAAATCGCAATTTCATTCATCTCAATAAATATTTCTATTAAAACTTTAAAATCATGTTTTTTTTTCATTTTAGAAGTTTTTACTCAGCCCACCAAACTTTTTTTCCTCTCTATTTTTTGCTCTCGACTAAAAAAGTTTGCCCATCCCTTTCATAGTCGATAATTAAATCCCCATAATTTCAAACATTGTTTAAGACAAAGTTTGATTAAAGAAAAAAAATTAGATTTTTATGCTACATGACGTTTCTGTTTTTTGTGGTTTTCCCTAGTTTGAATTCCAGAAGCTTGAAAATACCTGTCTTAAAACAATGCTAAGCAATAGTTTCATATAAAAACATCACTTTTAAAAATTTTAACTGATCAATATATCTTTCCATATCCTTCATTTGTGATATTAACATTTAAATCATAGTTAGCAGCAGAGTTTGGATTAAAAGATAAACAACAAAAAATTTCATGTTCTCTAAACTTCTCGCAATAATGCTAAACTAAATTGGTTTATGCACACGATACATTTTAAAATAATCGTGTGTGTGAAGTTACACACACACACACACACATATATATATATATATATATATATATATATATATATATATATATATATATTACTTGAAAACCAGAAATTCACAATTGAAAGCCACGTAGGAAAATGGTTTACATCCATGAAAGTTTATTCGGGGGAAAAAACATTTTTGCGCGTGGAAAGAAAGGTTTTTTTCACAGTACGGCTTATCTTCCCTGAGTAATAACTCTAGAGGAGAAAAGATTTTTCACGTTATTGATTTGTATACATTAAATAATTTTCAAAATGCAACAAGATAGCGATCTATTTTTCTGGTCTTGGACTCCGATTTAAATAGTCTTGGTCTATATTGATCGTTATACAGGTCAAGAGAATAAATTACGGGAAAAAAACTAATAAAAATAGAAATAAATGTAGAAAAGGAAAAAAAAAAAAATATTAAAAATATGACCACTGAAGCCGACGTCTTCAGGGGGTATCGGTCCCAGTGGCCAAAAGACAAAACCTTTTCTATTGAGGAAGAAGGCAAAAGCCTAAAAACCTTCCTCAGTACCCCGAAGGTATTATAATATTAATTGTATTCTTTTAGTATTGGAAAAAAACTAATTCAGTAAAGAGATTTGACCATAATACCTATGAAATCAGAGTAAAGAAGAATAATCTTAAAAGCAGTGGCATTTTAACAAAAGAAAATTTTATTATTTATACTACAGGTGTTATTTTTTTTCATATATCTTACCGTCGTCTAACAGCCGTCGTCGGTTCACTTCATAGAAAGACGAATGCTCTATCGCCTGAGCCATCACGGGTGTTCCGTAGAAATTAATTTTAAAAGCAAATAATTATTTTATAAAATTTTTTTATTACATCTTTATGAGTTATAAGAAATTATAAGTGGCACATTGCTCATACTAGAAGAAATACTTGTCTTAAAATGGTTGTAATTTAAACAACCATCGTGCTATGTTAACAATACGTTTGCTATTTTTAATATATATATATTACACAATTTTGTTTCTCAGAAATTATTTAGCTTCTGTTGCGAAATTTGTAAATTTATAATTTCAAAAAATATTCGAAAAAGCATTTTTTACTCGCTTATCAAATAATAGTTTCTAAGCTTGTTTCCTTAATTTACATTTAATTGTTTCATTCGTAGTTTCTTCAAAATGTAAGCTTAACTACATTCAATTCTGAACAATTTATCAAACACCAACTTCAAAGAGATTAATGATACAATTCCTTAAAAATTTCTTAGATGAAAATGGAGAAAAGGAACCATTTCTCTCATCCAATATATTTAAAGCTCTTCCAGAAATGGTGCTTTTCTCCCCGTTTGGAGCTAAATAAGTTTATTAAATTCTGCTTAGAGAATAAATTTTCTTACTATTATCATTTGAAATTCATAAGACAAACATGCATACAAGAATATAGGCATTTTTTAACGATAGAAAAGACTACTTAAATATTAGTTAAAACTATTGTTTGAATTTTGAGGAGAAATATAATGTTTAACTAACCTGAATTAAAATTTAAGTATCCAACCGTCTGGAAAATCAAGTTCAAAATGCCTTAACCAAACTTAAAATTTGGTTTCACGCATTTAAAAATTGATTAAATACAATGTAGACGAGAATCTTAAAGAAGTTACAATATCAAAGTGTTTCATGAACGAATAGAAAGTCTGTTTTCTCTTAGTAAAATGTTGCTATTATCTAATATAATACTTTTGTTTTCGAAACTTAACTTTTAAAAGCAAAAATAAAGAATTGTTGGAAGTTTTAATAGTTGTTGTAAATTAGAACTTACAGCTATAACTTGCAATTATATTAGCTCCAGCTGACTCTATATTATGATATAATATAGCGGTCAAGTTCATTTCAAGTCCTAATATACCTATATCTTTGTAAGGCAGTACTAATAGAATTGTTATGAGGTATGAATTACAATTAATTGTTATTCATATATGAATTAATTGTAATCTTTTAAATATCGTAACAGCAAAAAAACACGTAAATGTGCTCTTAATTTTTTCCAAAAACTCTTTCATATTGGCGCAAAAATTTCAAACTTCACTTTTTCTTCCGTACACCTTTGAAATAAATTCATTAATTAATTAAAAAAAGGCTTCATCGAAGTAGAACTGTTTATTTTATATCGGTTCGGAAAAACTGATTTTTATTGTTTGTTTTTAGAATGTCATTTTCCGTATTTGAACAGCCAACACAATTTTAGATTTAATGACTACTAATGCTCAACTCCTAATTTTCTAAACTTCTAATTTAGAAGACAAGGGAACTCCCGGATCAAGTATTGGGAGAAATTTACCTTGTGGAGGACTTTTTGATGAAACTAACCCGCACATGCGTTACATGGAGAAGGAAACCACGAAAACCTCACACGGTTAGTCTGAAGGCAAGAAGACTCTAACCCATAATCCATTTACCACTGAGGATATTTTACGTCAGCCATGTGGTCGAATGCGAGCTGGTTTATTATTTGTTATAAAACATAGGTCTTTTTTTTCAAAATTATTAATTATTTTCGCTCAAAAAATAATTCCAAATTATGCTAATTCTCCCTCCGCTTTTGTTACCTAACCCCTTTAATTTGAAAACCACTTTCCCTCATTTTTTTCTTCACAAAAAACATTTTTATTATTAAAAATAATAGATTATTATCACATTTTCTTTTTTTTCCATTTTATTTAAGAAGTTTCAAAACTAGCAAACTGCCTGTTTTAAAGTAACTCATACTATCCGTTCTTAAATGATATTTTTAAAACATTGGAGAGTAAGAATAATACACAAGAGGAGAATTTCAACCCCTCTCTTTCTTAATATACGTGCTTACATAATGGCAGAAACATGACCCGCGTAAACATAGGTTTACGGCCAGGGGAGTCACAAATATCGGGGGTTGAGACAGATATTAGGACCATTGATTAAGTTTACGACGCTCAGATATCCAGGGAAAAGGATATCTATGGAAACACAAAAGCCCTTTTGCCCGGGTAGCCGAGAATTTCCCCAAAACAAAATATCGTTTTCCTGAACATTCATTAAGCTTGTTTTTTCTTTTCTTTTATTACTTGCTACTTCCCGAGACAATCTACTTGTTGCAGATAGAGAATGCGTTGCTGAATAATGATGGTTTTAATTAAGCACTGAACAACCCCCGATATCATTCTGCATTTGAAACGTATTTCGGGGCATAAGAACATTGTTGGCGATCATTATTACGCCATGTCCCATGCAGTAATTACAAGGTATTTTGAAAAATATTTCAGTCGAGTTTGTGAAGCCGATTTATCAAATAAATAATTTTAAAATGAAATAAATGATAAGAAGTCCTTTTAAATCCTTATTAAATGAATACTGCAATGGATAATGGTCAATTGTAACATTTTTTACTTAACTATTATTAACTAACAAAAAATCCAATATATTATTAGTATTAATTGACAGACGAGTAAAGTAGACTATCCTCTACTAGAAAAAAAAAACCTTATTTTAAATGTTATTATATTAGTTATAAACAATTTTTTAGAGTCGTGCACTTGTTAAAATTGTCCCCACTTACGGGGTCAATTGTAACAGTTCATAAATTCAACTAAAACATAGTTAATTATACATATTATCATAGTTGTGATATATTTTTTATTGATCAAAATAGTAGTGATATTTTAGGAGTAAAAATATTAATGAGCAGAGACCTAAAGGGTTAAACTTTTAACTTTAAAGGGTTAAAAATTTTAATTTATGCTGTGAAAGGTGACAAATAAAATAATGCACATGCAACATAATATAAATGATATAGGAAACTATTGGTGGTTCTTAAAGAGTATAAGTAATGGTTTGTAAACATAAGATTATTTATTTTCAGCTGTTACATTCGTCCCTTTACTTATTGTTACAATTGTCCCCATTTTAGCCATTTTAGCTTCATTTGTTAAAAACAATGCTAGTTAATTAACAAAACTAATCTTTTTTTTGTTGAAATGTTAATTAAGGTGTCCACTTACATATTCGGTTAATAATTTTTATTTGTTTAAACAAAATTACTTTGTTACACTATAATATTCTACTACCAAAAAAAGTACTTACGTAGCGTGAAAATATCTTTTGTGATGTAACTCTTTTAAAAGTACATGAAAATGGTTGCCAGCAGGGGTGTGCATGTAGATTTATTAAATACACTTTGTGCACCACCTAGGAACCAAATCTAGAACCCGAGATTCGAAGTTTTTGCTCTGTTACAATCGTACCCTGTTACAATTGACCCCACTCTCCCCTATATATCCGTCGTGAAACAGCCGACCCAATTTTGGCTTTTACGACTACTAATGCTCAACTCCGTAGCCTTGTAGTTTTGAACCCAATCCAGAAGACAAGGGAACTCCTGGATCAAGTATCGGGAGAAATTTTGCCTTCGTGGAGGACTTTCTGATGGAACTAACCAGCATTTGCGTTAAACGGAGACAAAAACCACAAGAATCTCCCACGGTTAGCCTGATGGCAAGGGGACTCTAACCCTTAATTCGTCTACCACTGAGGATATTTCACGTCAGCACTGTGGTCGGTGCAAGCCAGAATTCGTATCGACCAGCCATCGCAGGGATCGAACCCGGTTCACCTCTATCCCCTGAGTCATCGCGGCTCTACAGCAACGGATAGTTGCAGTTGGGAGAAATTTTAAAATTATAAGGTTAAGAACTGAAAGATCATTGTCATCCAGAGAATTGCTTGGAAAACCTTGGCCACCTTGGGCTAATAGTGATGATTTTTTTTAAGTAATATGTGGGCCCACATAAGTACCAGATAGTCTAACATGGTGGGGAAATATTAGCCGTCTTGATGATAAAAACAGATTTACCCATATGCGAAATTTTTAAATTTTGTTTTGACGTTCAGGTGGAAGGGAAGCGCGGAAGTCCAACTCCAAGCCTTCCAGCTGCATGATCAAAATTAAAAGTCAATATTAACCGATAATTTGTAATACAAGCAGAGAGTCATTATTGGCGATTTCTCAAAAAACAGCTTTGCCAAAAAACAAGTTCAATGGCACAAAGCTTTCATTTTAATTAACTTGGCGAAAAAGGAAAACCACAAAAGATGTTAGAAAAATATAGAAAACATATTACGAAATAAATTTCTATGATAATCTACAAACAGTCAAAGAAAAAGAATAAAAAAAAAGGAATTCGACTTGCCCCTAATCCGCGCCTACATTGAATAATAAGTAATATGTTATATTAAATATGGATATTGCATTAAATATTATATTAAATATGAATTTAATAAATAAATGAAAGTAAAAACCTGAGATGCCTATATTGGCATGACAAGAAGTAATGACAATAAAATTACCAAGCAGCAAAAGCGACTCGGATTGTGAAGAATTAAGCTTCAATCAATTAACGTCCTAGATCTAATTTTTAGTAACTTTTTTTTGCGGGGGGTGGATACCAATATAAAATATGGTTAATTTATCTGGAAAGTTACCAGAAATAATTCCGTATGAAAAGCTCTGAAATTTCCTTCGCATTTTTCTCGTTTCATATCACATTCTTGGGAGTTAATAGCACATGGCTCATTTCTTTTAAACATCGTCTACATTATTATGCTGCTTGTAAACAAATATGGCAAATGGTAGTAGACAACATACGTATTTCCATTTTGAAATTAACAAATTAGGTTGAAGCTATAAGCATATTCATGAAGAAAAAAATATTCTGGGTTCAATTGTTCAATATGCTTTTCAAATGTAAATACAAATAAAAACTTGTATGCTATAATTGGTTAACAATTCTTAACAGGAGAATTGGATACTTGCAAATAATCACATGGTTGCAATAGTCACGTGGTTACGGTTAGGGATAATTATCATCTTGAATTAATTTTCAGATCACATTTAATTGGACACAGGCAAGTGACGTCACGTGCGTGTGTCTAACTGGATTGGCTAACTCACGCGCGACGTCACTCACAGTATCCAATTATGAGATTGCTTGATTCAGTACATCAAAAGCAAGGAATATCAAGAAAATAGATAGTTAGAATAAAAACATAAAAATAGATAGTAAAAAATTGATTTTTTTTTATTAATATATTTGATGATGGGATTAAAGATATTAATAATGTTTAGAAACCTTAAAATTCAAATTGCATCAGTCATAGGCTGATTAGGAAATCCTGCTCCTTGTAAATTTCCCCTTCTATTTGTAATGCACCAGGCTAATTGAAAAAAGAAATCGTCAGTACTTTAATTTTCTAATTCATACATTTTTAAAATCAGCTTACATGCTTTCAAGCTTATTAATAATGGAAACTTATTCAGACTGTTTTTCTTTTAGCTAATTGTACTAAACTTTCATAAAGCTATTTGTTACAAGCTTTAAATACTCTGGTCTAATCGGAAACTACCTAAAATAAAGCAGACTAATTGAACAATGAGTTATTTATTTTATAAGTAGCCTAAAAGTATGTGTACTCACCGCAATAAAATTTAAGAGTGCGAGGCTGTTTAAAAAATATTTGAGACTTTTCCAAACAATCAAATGCATTGAAAAATGTTGGAGGCTGTTATTAGGAGGCAGTTATTAATAGTATGTTATTAATTGTCAATAACCCCGTAAGAGCTGTGTGGGCTCAGGGGATAGAGCGTTCGCTTCCTAAAGAGGTGACTCAGGTTAGAATCCTAGTAGCAACTGTTCGATACAAGTTCTTCTTCCAACCACTATACTGACATAAAATATTTTCAGTTGTAGACGGATCATGGGTTGGAATAAATAACCCATCAGGCTAAACGGGGGATTATTTTGTGGGTTTCAAACAAATGCGAATTAATTTCATCAAAAACTTTTCCACAAAGCCTAATTAGTCCCATTGCTTGGTTTTGGCGTTCTTTTGTTTTCTGGGTTGGGTTTAAAATTATAAGGCGATAGAGCTAAACATTACTAGTCATAAAACTGAAAAGTGTGAAAAGTGGTCTGTTCAGCGCCGATTATAAAATAAATTGGTCCATTAAATACTCATTGAATATCATTATATTAACAACATTTAAAATGCCTTCTCGTGATTGGTGTAAAGTATCTCTTGCATAATAATTTCAAACATGCCGACCAGACTGTGTTGGGTCAGGGAACTGGCCTTGCATCAAAAAGGTTCTGGGATCGAATCACGGACAAGGGATTCATTCTCTGTACTATTATCTGTCCTTGCAGTGAGAGCAACGTTAAATTACCTAATACGGTGATCCTGAAATAGTGGCCAATGAATCTCACCTAATACGCCTGAATAGGCGAAATGTCAACCCAGGTGAGCTTTGGAAAAAAAAATTATTTTGAACATTTAATCTACGAGCAAAAAAGAAAAAAAATCATACAAGAAAGTTTTTTTATTTATAGAAAACATATTTTCCAAAGCCGACTTAAATAGCCCGAATGGAAGAACACGCAACTATTCAGACGTGGACGAACAGACAGTGCAGACAGTCGAGGGAAGAAAGCGAAGCGGATTTTTTTTTCTCTTTTAAATTATCTTAAATATGGGGAGAGCAAGAGCTTCGGAAAACTGCAATACATTCAACAACAACAAAATTGAGGGAAAAAAACAAATATATTTTAAAAAAATTACAAACTTTCAATCTAAAAAGTTTTGGGATAGAAGAAAGTCGAATTCCAATCTCCTTCCCAATCCCTTTTTAATCCGCCATTTTCAGAATTCCAATATTCTGTCCCAATCTCATTTTCCATTTAAGAAAATAAACTCGAAAGAAAACAGGATATCAATATCAGGTGACGTATGAAGTTCTAGAATATATTTTTTTCTTCTTTCCCTCTCTTCAGGAAATCCGAAACATTCTTTCTGCTGACGTACGAACTGTTTGACAATCCTTCGGGCTGTATAGAAAAGATTCTCAATTTCGAACTATTTATGTATGAAACGTTCGCGACGAGAATGGCACGAGTCAATTTCAAAGGACTTATTTTCGGTAGGAATATTAAGATCTGTATGCAAACATTAAAAGCAATTCATGATGATACTTTTAAAAAGCGCCAATGGATTATTTTTCTCATTTTTGTTTTGATCCGCAGTGAATTGCAAAGACACGGCTCCCAGTAGAACACCGAAGTCAAGCATCACTGGCTGCGTTCTGTAAGGACCGAGCGTAAGGGCTGTTCAGCGTAAGGACCGAGGGCGCGAGGTATCGGTTCTTGTTAAACTGTTCAACCGTAAAATGCTCGTCTTCACGCGCAGATCCTCGGGCTACCAAAACAGGGGAGCCATCCCCCTACAGAGGATCAAAATTGCGATTGCATGTCTTCGGATCATCCTCAGGGATGTTTCTCAGACCATCGCCAATAGCCCATTGTGCAGCTGTAATGCGACGTGAATAAAGTACCTACCTACTTCCTTTCTTTTGTTACTTCATAAACTTGGTTGTTTTCTGTGGCCCTCAAACTCAAACTCTCAAATAACGAGCTCGTTAGGATTTAATGAAGACTTAGTGCTTTAATGAACGCTTTAATGAAGACTTAATGCTTTAATGAACATTTAATGGACGCTTTAATGAACCCATCCATTACGAATCCTATGAAGAGCGTAAGCATACTGACGCTTCAATGCACAATCAAAACATACAATACAAAAGTTGTACGTTCCATTTCCAATGATATAAAAAAGCTCATAAGTATACTGACCATAAAATAAAGTTCAAAATGTGTTTTACAAATACTATGAAGAAGCTTGTAAGGACATTCACGCTTCAATGAAGATTTAAACTGTAGTATATGAATGTTACGAAGAGCACTTAAGCATACTAATGCTTCGATGAAGATTTAAATTGTGCTTTATGAATGTTACGAAGAGCAGATAAGCATACTGACGCTTCAATGAAGATTTAAACTGTGCCATATGAATGTTATGAAGAGCTAGTAAGCATGCTGAAACTTCAATAAGGTAGTAAAGGTTCGAAGCATAGGATTATTATCGGAAAATGTATCTGATAACTATTTGGAAAAAAAAAACATGTTAACACCATAATAACATACTTAATTCTTCCATTACATTAATTAATATCAAATAATCATCCAAAAACAATTTAATGAACAATTTTATCGAAAGTATCTCCGCGTATTTATCATAGCTATTTCTGCGGAGCGGTATTTGTTTTTTTTTAAAGTATTATCCAAGTATTCTAAAGCGTCAGTGTGACTTAAGTCATTTTTAATTTCACTAACTCATATTGTTCTTTGCCTCTTTCTTTTTCCTTCCTTTTTCGTACAAATTATTCTATTCCTTTTATTTAACAATCCTGGCCTTAAAATTAATTTTTAGAAGCTTTCTTGTTTAACTATACCTAACATGACATTTTTACTTAATATCGACTTTAGAAATGTTTAAGTTTTTAAAAAAAACTTTTGAATTAGGAATGTGGGGTTAGTGGCGTTTTTCTTCATTTACAACCATAAAAATTTAATATCTTATAATGAAAAGTAGTATTTTAATATAAGCCGGTACTTTAGTAATTTCCCTTAAAATCAAATAAAGGTAAAATAGCCTTGCCAAAGACCTCGTGTAAAAAATATCTAATGAGTAACTCACACATTGAATAGCAAAAAACTAATAAATGAAGTGAATAAAGAAAAAAACCTTTATTTAAATCATAGTATAAGGATTCGTTTTAATCACATTTTTTTTAAAATAAAGTAAATTATTTTGACTTGTGATAGGAAAGTAATTACAAATAAAATGAAATAAGGAATTACAAAAATTCTTCATAAGAGGAATTTTTTTTTTCTTTCAAAAATGTAAAATTACTTTCTAGTTATTTGCTTCTTAATTACTGCCATTACTCTCTTACTTTATTAGATTTTTAAAAAAAAGATTAAACTGAAATATAATAAATGGTATTTTAAAAAGTTTTTTAACCATACAATTACGTATTTTCAAACTTGCAGCGCAAAAAGTATATACAAGTAACTAAATAAAAAAAATGTCTTCCAATTCATTAAAAAAGTCTTTAACAAGTTGACATTATTTTACCCTAAATACGTCAAACTATGTCAAAAATCAGACAATAGGCTCTTTCCTATCCAGTGAACAAACAAACATTGAATAGTGATTGAAAGACAAATTAGCGAAAGTTTTGTCTATCTACAAAATGTTGAAAATAATTTCAGCTTTCTGAGATATTTATAACAAAATCCCATAACTATTAATAGACTTAATGTTAGCAAAAGAAAAAACTAGTACATGTGAGATTTAAAAATAAATTATTTATTTACGATAAAAGGCCATTATTTATAAGATATTAAAATATATTTAAGATTAAATGAATAATAAACAACAGCATAACATATTATTAGTTTCTTGGATATTCTTTTTCACCTATCATTTGTTAATTAATATTTTAGTTCATCTACACGAAAATAAGCATAGCATACTATTTCTATCACCTTTCAATAAATTGTACTTTTTTACTTACTAACTTACATAAGTATTTGTGCTGATATTTGCTTTCAAAGTTAACTTTTCTGAGTGTGCCCGAGTTAACTTTTCCGACTCCAGAACACAAGGGCCTGAATCAAGTATTGGGAGAAATTTTGCCTTCATGGAGGACGTTTTGATGTTACGAAACCGCATTTGCGTTACATGGAGAGGAAGACTACGAAGCAACCCTCGGCAAGGGGTCTCTAACCCATGATCCGTCTACCACTGAGGATATTTTACGCCAGCACTGTGGTAGGTGCAAGCAGACGTTGTATTCGTATCGATCAATCACCGCCGGGATTTGAACCCGGTTTACCTCATTGGAAGTCGAACACTCTATAACCTGACCCACTAGGGCTCGGTATTATGTTATTGTTTCTTTTTTAATTCGTAATAAATATCTATACTAATAATAATACAAATATAACTGCCTTAGAACCGTGGTAATACGTTTCTACCATACAACGAAAAAAATAAATAACGGATAAAATTGATTATTGAAATTTTTGACAATGAAGAGTGACATTGAGCAAGAGCGTTATGTCTAATTATTCTTTATTTTGATGGTATAAATTTCTTAAGACATTATTTGCTTGATTTAATAACGTAAGGCCACCGAAAAATACAACAAATAGTTATAGAAGAAAAACTGGAATTGTTTTAATTTAATTAGTTGTGTCAGAATAGTTACACAGAAAAGCTTTGAGCCTCATTTCGTAGAGTTGATTAATACCGATGTATTGGTTAATTACTTTTTTTTTCATACTGTACGAAGAATGGGAATTCAGTTCGTAGAAAAATATATTTAAGATTAAATAGACCAGTGTTTCCCAAACTTAAGACCTTTGTTTACCCTTTCTAAATTTTTCGTCACGCTGTGTACTGCAATTTAAAAAAATTAGTGTATTTTTTACTGTAAAAATATTGCACAAAAGTTAAAAATCACAACTGGCTGTTGACACCACTAATTATTAACTGTTAATTCTGCAAAAAAACAACCATTAGAAAAATACATAATCCTAAATTTTCATGGCTCGCTTTGTTTTTAAATAAAAATTTTTGAAATTTTCGTTTGTTGCAAGATATTTCGCATAAGAACGCGTAACCCCGGTAAAATGTTCCCGTACCCCTTGGGGTACGCGTACTACAATTCGGGGAAAAACTGAAATAGACAATTATTAACACAATTATATATTATTAGTCATTCTTTTATTTTAACAAACTTTTGTTAATTTACATGTACGGGAATCTACATAAAAAGGGATTTTTCTACTTTACCTTTACAGTTAAGTAAATATTTGCACTGTCATTTTCTTTTGTTTAAAGTTAATTTTACCAATGCATTCTCACTTAAGAACACGTAATAAATTTGCGCATATTATATTCTACTTGAAATTTCTTTTAAAATTAGTATCTATTTAAGGTGAAATGCATTATTTCAATATTGAATTATTGGTGAAATATTAAACTGTATTTAAGATCAAATAAATAACATTGTTACATATTATTAGTTTCTTAAGGGACCGGGATATTCTAGTCGACAGGTTACTGGACTCACGTTTGTGAGAATGGGAGTTCGAATCCACCCGGCCGAAGACTAGTAACGGTGACTGTTGCACGTTAAATTTGTCGGGTCAAAAATTCCTAAATGTTCCAATAATAAGTTATATCTCTGGGGGTACTGGATTAGAGATTGAATTGGTCCTCCCTACAAAAAGGGTGTGACGTATGGGTGTGGCTGAAGTCAAACTCTTAGCCATAGATGGCGCCACTGAAAAACAGGAACATCGCAACCCTTCTGTCTTAATAGCCGACAAAAACAACATTAGTTTCTTAGTCATTCTTTTTCTATTGTGAGCCGGAATCGTGGGTTCGATTTCCGCCGGCTGAAGACTCCCCGTGTAGTAAATGGTGACTGATGCAACCTAAATCTGTCGATTCGCAAAGTCCTCCATGTTCCCATAACAAATCAATACTGAACCATGAACTCCCTTGCCTTCTGGATTGGGATCAAAATCACAAGGATACGGAGTTGAACATTGGTAGTCGTAAACCCAGAATTGGGTCGGTTGTTCAACGACGGTTATAAAATAAAATGAACTATTGTAATTTTTTATTTTCAATTATCTGCTCATAAATGAGTATAAAAAGTGACTTCGTCTACCCTTTCGCAAGTTGCACTTTTTTTTTATTTAATAAGTATTTGCAGTGATTATAATTATTATTATTATTTTTTTTTTTTTTGTTGCACAAAGTTAACTTTCCGATTGTATTCTCACATAAGTACGCGTAATGAATTCTTTTCCACGACCCACAATACTCAAATGACCGTTGGACGAAATAAAGAAAAGGCGATCAACTGCATAACATCGAGTTACAGCTGCTGGTCCACCCCATAACTCGGTTTGAGTTTGTTTGTTCGTAACGAGGAACTTTGTGGTGGGTGGCGAACATCCGGACTTCGTGACAAGAATAAAGTGGATAAGAAACAAATTGGATGTCTGACTTTGTCTTAATAGTTTTTCTTCCAGCTACTCTCTCTTTTTTTATTTTTTGGTCAGTGCCATGCGTTGGGAATATATCTGGAACTGCAGTTATTATAAGAGATTACATGAAATTCCGTATGCCAGTTCAATAACATAGGAATTCAAAAAGAAATCTTTTTTTCAAGGAAAAAAGATCATAAAAGAGAAAAGTTTGGTAATACACAGTTAGAAATTTTTCGAGTTTTTTGATGTATAATACCATACGTGTTTTCTCCAACCTTAATATGGTAATAAGTTAAACCGTATTGCAATCTCTGGTCAAATAATTCGACGCACTATAAGTTTCCCTCTAAAATCATAGTTTTCAGGTGATACTATACAGCGTTATTGTTTTTACGCGGCGGAAACCGGTTTGCACTTGTTTATGTTCGTGTATCAATTGGATAACATTGGAATTCAATACGTTAAAAATAAATACAGATAGGAAGTATATAAAAAAAATCTCCCGAATAAAACCCCATTACATGAGTACTGTTTTTCTAGGACTGTAGTTTGTCGGTATCGGAGCTGAGCTAAACTCACATATGTTTATTATTTTTGAGAGAGTATAACACCATACAAATAACCTGGAACCTCAGTGCTAAGTTGGAATACTTTATCGTACTTTTTAAAGTTTATTAAGACGATGCAAATGTTCAACTAGATCCGGGATAGCCAGATTGGCAGGGTTCGTGACTCCCGTTCTAACGAACGGAAGTTCGAATCCAGCTAACATCTCGTGTAGTGAATTTTGACTGGTGAATATTAAATCTTTCGGGTCACAAAATCCTCCTTGCTTCCAGAACAAATTATACCTCTGGGGGTATTGAATTGGAGATGGATCGTTCTTTGGTTCAGGTCAAAATGATGATCTGCGGAAGTATGAATAGGCCCTCCCTATAAACGCGTGCGTCGTATAGATGTGGAAGAAGTCGAATTATTGGCCATAGATGGAGCCGCTGGAAAACAAGAACAATCGCACCCCTTGCCTTAATTGCTTACGGCAACACTAAAAACAAATATTCACCTCAAACAGAAACATAGTTCAATTTAACACCTTATTATGGTAGCAGCAAATGTGAACTATTTTATGGTTCAAGAAGCTAAAATTAAGATTCTATGATAAAACGATTTCCGAGAATGTTGTTTGTTAGCTTCAGAACTGAGATCATCTCATATCCACTATTTACTATTTTTGCAAAAACCTTAATCGTAAAACAGTTACCATAACACCCAAAAACACTGTTTATGACTTCCTCTTTAATGATAATAAACTAACGATTGGTATCATTAGATTCAGTTGTAAATGATTTGCGCATTGAAAGTATGCGAAAAAAATGCACTTCAATAAACATGTTAATTAAGTTGAATTAATAATTAAATTTATATTTCAAAATGTGCGAAGGGCGCTTCTCCTTGAGATAAACATATTTAATTCAACTAATTGTTGTCTAATCTATGACTAATATATTTGGTTTAAACATTTTTATGTTTGAAATTATTTTATTTTTTTCTGAAAAACAATGGTTATTAGAACAAATTGTATACTTCACACTTTTCTAACTAAAAATAAGCTTATTTTAATGTGTCTTTTAATCTAAATCCATAATTTTTTTCATGATAAGCTACAGTAAGTAGTATAAATTACAATTCCCTTTTAATATGTTACTTTTGGTTTCATTTTATTTATTAAAATTGTTATGGAACATACTCACCAAATAGTATTTTTTAAAGCATTAAATACATATTCTTAAAATTTATTCAAAGCTACTATTATTTTGGAAAAGACGCTTATAGGAATAATATGTTCATTCATACAATACTCTAACAATAAGAATGTATTTATTATAAATAATATTTTATAATAACATAAGTAAGATAAGATAAAAGAATTTATAGAATTAGGCTTAGCGGAGGAGATTATATTCATAAATTTGTATTCGTGATGAATAATGCTTAAACATTAATTTATGTTATTTAAATAATATATTAAACTGGAGATTTATTATTCTTAGACGAAGAGAATAAAATAAAATTGGTAAGGAATTCAATATTTACAGGAAATCAGATTTAGAAAATATCCCTTTAACATCAAAACCTACAAAGAATTTTACATTCATGTTTTCTGCACAATTTTCTAATAATTATTAAAGAAAAAGGTTATTCTCTCTTAACAGGTTTCAGCTTAAATACGAGCAATAAATTTAATATTAAATTCTAGTTCCAAAAGTGCGATTTTCGAGGAAACTAAATTTCGTTTGGCGACAAAATTCTGCTGCTTCGACAAAATTGCTTCGATTTTAATCTCGCAATATTTTTCACTATAAATATTTATATTAAATCTTTTCAAGAACTTCTTTTTGTTAAGTTTGAATTTAAAAGCCAAATCAAAAGTTATTTGATCAAAGAAACAGCATTAAGAGTTAAATATTTGATCAAATGGAATGAGAAATTTGAAACCGATAATTTTGTTGAAAAATTAGATAATGTTGATTTAAGAAATGTATTACTTATACAATCCAATCTTCATAAATTTACTAAATAATAAACAAACGCTAATCGATTTCTCAAAAACAAATATTTGTATTAAATATCCATGATAATTTTCTTGGTCATGGACATTTATCTATAAGCAACATTTTTAAATTCTTTTCCTAGATTACAACTATTTAATCACACCTCATTGTTTAGAAAGCGAGAAAAAATTCTAAAAACAATTGTCATAAAATAGAGGTTTATCTACAATTTTAATGCGTTTTAGATTCTTTGAGATAAGGAACAGCGCACAACTAATTCACTAATTCATATTTTACTTACAGTCCCTGACCAAATTATTAGACGCACTATAAGCATTAATACAGCATTTATACTTTTACGTAGATGAAACCAATTTGCACTTGTTTACGTTCGTGTATTAATTGGTTAACATTGTAATGTAATACTTTAAAAATAAATACTAGTAGGAAGTATACAAAAATTCTCCTGAATAGAAACCCATTATATGTATGTTTAAATATAAAAGTATTGCATATAAACTCGTGCAAAACCTGTAATTATTAAAAAACTACAGTGCGTCTAATAATTTGGTATTATTATTATAATATACTAATACAGGGTGTTTATAAAGTCCCGGACCCATTTTGATGTTTAATAACTCATAAAATAATAAAGATAGATTAAAATTAATAACATAAATGGTTACATAGACTCAAAAAGTTTCATGACCCTTGTCAATGAACTCCCACGTGTGCCCCCTTCGTCGCAAGGAGAAATATCAAGTCGATAGTCAATTTTACGCTAGGTAGCGGCAAGCATGTCGGCACCCACAGAGGCTATTGCGGTTGTAATTCTGGCTTTTAGGTCATTAATGTTCGTGGCATCAATGACATTTTTAATTGCCATAATGTGCGCATATGGGGATCTGAAAACCCCCATGAATACCGTGAGGCACAAAGGGATTCCCCAAAGGTTAATGTGTGGTGTGGACTAATGCAAGACCGAGTCATTGGGCCTTTCTTTTTTACAGAAAAGACGGTCTCATCAGTCGTATACTTAGGCATGTTGGAAAACTTCGTATTTCCACAACTAGAAGAGCTTCAGCCACATGTCTTTTTGCAACAAGATGGTGCACCACCTCATTGGGGTATCGTCGTTCGTAGTTCTTTGAATGACCATTTTAAAGGAAGATGGATTGGGCGAGGAGGTCCAATTCCTTGGCCACCCAGATCACCTGATATAACGCCGCTGGACTTTTTTGGGGGGGGATTTATAAAGGACAATGTTTACATGAGGATCATGTCGTACATTGATGACCTAAAAGCCAGAATTACAACCGCAATAGCCTCTGTGGATGCCGACATGATTGCCGCTACCTGGCATGAAATTGACTATTGACTTGATATTTTCCGTGCGACGAAGGGGGCACACGTGGGAGTTCATTGACAAGGGTCATGAATCTTTTTGAGTCTATCTAACCCTTTATGTTATTAATTTTAATCTATCTTTATTATTTTATGAGCTGTTAAACATCAAAATGGGTCCGGGACTTTATAAACACCCTGTATAATACTTGACATAATAAATATTCTATATTTATATAATATTGTCCCTGGAAAAAATTATTAGACGCACTATAGGATTTTATGCAAAATCTTAACTACCAGGTGATACTATACAGCTTTATTGCTTTTACGCAACTGAAACCGGTTTGTTCTTGTTTACATTCGTGTATGAATTGGTGAAATTAGACGATATATGATATAAATTCGGCAATTGGATAAATGAGATGATATATTATAAAATATATAGAATATTTATCAGGTATTATATTATAATAATTAGAATAAATTATTAGATGCACCGTGGTGTTTTAATAATTGCATGTTTTGCACGAGTTTATAGGCAATACTCTTATATTTAAACATAAATGTAATGAGTTTTTATTCCGGAAATTTTTTTATATACTTCCCATTTGTATTTATTTCTAACGTTACAATGTTATCCAATTAATACACGAACATAAACCAGTTTCAGCTACATAAAAACACTAAAATTGTAGAGTATCACCTGATAATTAAGTGTTTACATAGAATCGTATGGTGCGTCTAATAATTTAACTAGGGACTGTAATCTGATACTTTAACTGATACTTGTTAGCTTAATTCAGAGAATCTTTTCTGTTCTACAAAACGTGTTGTTAAGTGGGAAAAAGATGTTGACCCTTCAACAATCCCCAAATAATGAACAGCCACATGGAGGATGATCCTTAGGAAGTTCTTTCTTCTTTTCCTCCAATTGAATGGTTGGAGAGAGAGACAGAAATAAAAACAAACTGAAATCAGTCGTCGAACGTTGATGGTGAAAGGGAGGAAAGTGTGCAAGTGACAAGAAATGTCTTCCCTTTCAGAGGCTTCATTAAAGAGAGGAGGACACTCAATGGAAAAGTGCTCTCCCAAACATTTAGAGATTTATATGCTGCGATGCACCTTTTTATAGTTGACTCTTATATGGGGTTAATTGTATCCATCCGCAACATTCCGTAGAAAAGGAAATCGAAATCTTTATTCACTCATTTGGTAATGAAATATGTGAATTGGAAAACTTGAGTTTATACTGCAATACACTGAAGGATGAATTAAGAACATATAAAGGTACAGAAGTGGATACACTATAGTTTAGATTCTATGAACAAATACCATCCTTGATGTTTAAAAACAAAATGGCAGAAGTAGAGCAACAACATGGTTCAATAAGGAAAAAAATGGTTCAAGCAGTAGAGGAAGAAGCGTTAACAAGATAATAAAAGATGGGAGACAGAGGAGATGGCTTTGGGTTTTTATCTTGTTAAATTTTCTTATCTTATTCAAGCTTGCTCCTCTTTTCCAGCTGGTTAAACCAATTTTTTTTTAAATTGCAACGTGTTTGTCTCCCCACTTTTCTACTGTCCTTTTGTGTTTCGACACTTGGGAAGGTTCTTGTTTATAGAACCGAATTTATAATATATGTCTAATTTTGTTATTTTATTTGTGCTTCTTTCACGCTGTTTTGCTTTATTCATACGTAGCGTAAAATAGTAAAATATAGTCTATACTTGTCGAGATATACGGTGATAGAAAAAATACAAATAAATGTAGTTTCATGTACTTCGATATTGTAAGCAAGGAGCTGAATCAATCGATTTATAATCAAAGTAATAGCGGGGGGGGGGGGGAATGAATGAGTTGGGAAACGATACAGACAAAATCGAACAGACCAAAAAGAGCTCCGGAAAATCTCTGTCAATTTTTACCCCGATTGGACTCAAAATTGGTTCAACATAGGTCCTGTAATAGCATGCATCGAGAGACGAAGATTTGGAGTCCTAGAGTTGGCTCCAATGAACTTAAACGAGCTCGATACGTATAGTAAAGTATATAAATATATAAGCCCTACCTAGACTGGAAAATACCTGAATCAGACAAATCTATATAGGCTTAATATAGATTGAGTACTGGCAAAGAAAATATTGGTTGAATCGGACTTATAGCACTTATTATCGGATTACATAGGACTATCGGACTACATAGGACTTATCAAGTCGAAATGGTGTCTAATAAGCTAGCTTTTGCTTAGCCACAATGCTTTTAGAGGGAAAGATAGTTAAAAATTTGAATACTAACATTCAGAATCCTTTCCCCATTCTTTATTTTTTCCTTTTTACCTTTGCGGGACTTTCTATTCAAAATGAAGACTTAAGAATGAGACTAAGAATTTAAGAGCTTCACCACTTGTTAGAAGTTGTGTACAGTACGGGCTCCAGCTTAATCCATTTTCTCGAACAACAATTATAAAAGGGCCATAAATTCCAGATTTTTTATTGTATGAAACATTTTAATAATTATAGCTATTTTTCTGCGTAGTCTCATTGTTTTCATTTCCGAAATATGGATAGCTTTTTGAGAAATAGTTAGTTGCTTAAATTAGTAAACCAACTTTACAAAACAGGCAAAGAACTATGTGCATACACATGCCTACTTATATTTAAATAAGGCCTATACTGCTATTATTTTAATTTGTATAATGTGTTCAGTTTAAATATCCCCATCGTTGACTGTCACATGAGACGAGATTTCTGAAGGAAGTACATAAAATTCTCTCATTAAATCTCTTTTAATACCATAGTGTCCATAGTCATAATACAGGAAATGTATGAATGCTCAGTTAGGACGCTTGAAGCTTAATTGACAAAATATAGAATGGCATTACAATGGTACCATATGGGACGCAGGCGTAAACTTACATTTAATTAATTTTGCTTTCATAAATAACGTATTATAACTAAATGTTCAATATAACACAAAATCCACGCTCAATTTGGCGTTTAAACGCCAGTTTTAACAGAAATGATATAAATTTCTTGCAGAATGAATGCACCGTTATATGCCACAACGATATATTTGGCGAGCATGTTGAGCTGGATTTGCTGAATTAATGTAGCGTATAAAGGGAACGCTCTACATTCAACTGATCGAAATAGCACAAAATCTACTCTTAACCGTATGTATGAGTGCAGATGTTGATAGAAATCATATGAATAATGCACTTTTAGATATTGCCTCGTTGTCGATCGATCTGTTGCATTGATAACGGTGCAATACTGAACGTGTAATGTAATTTAGGAGCATGACGCCCCGAATTTATGTAAGATATGCAGCCCGTGGCCAAATTATTAGACGCACAGTAAGATGCTATGTTAAATAATAATGAACAGTTGATACTAGATAGCTTTATTGTTTTTACGTAGCTGAAACAGTTTTACACTTGTTTACGTTCGTGTATCAATCGGTTAACATTGTAATGCAATACGTTTAAAATAAATACAAATAGGAACTATATAAGAAATCTCCTCTATAAAAACCCATTGCATGTGTGTTTAAATATAAAAGTATTGCATATCAACTCGTGCAAAACATATAATTAATAAAAAGCTACAATGCGTCTAATAATTTGATCTAATTATTATAATATACTAATATAATACCTTTAATAAATATTCTACATTTATATAATATATCATCTAATTTATCCAATCTTTGAATTTATATTATATATCGTCTAATTAATCCAAATGATACACGAACGTAAACAAGTGCAATTCGCGTAAAAACAATAAAGCTGTATAGTATCACCTGATAATTAAAATTTCACATAGAATCTTATAGCGCGTCTAATAATTCGGATAAGGACTGTAAAGTAATCAAGTATATTAAGATGCCCAAAATCCTCGCTTAACTCGACATACTAGCGCAAGTCTTGACAGAAATCATCAGAATTTCCCATCAAAAACGCAAGGGCACAAATGGAAAAATAAATCACTCGCCGTCAGCGATAAATAAAGTTTAATTCTTACTTAAAAGACACTTACCAAAAGAAATTAAGGGAAAGGAATAAATAAACCGAAGCATATTTACAGAATTTCAGCAATCTTTAAACCCAATTGACGGAATCAGTGATAAATAAAAATTTGCAAAGTATCGGCTGGGGGGAGGGGTCCTCCGATTTCATTTCATATTCATTCCAAGATAGACACCATCCCTTTTCGGTGATTTCATATTCAGAAGAAGTAACAGGTTACATTATATCGGCGTGTGGGGATTGGATTTCTTGAAATGAGAGATGGTTGGAGCAACCAAATGCAATCCATCATCATCTCTGGAAAACGTATTTTTCTCTTCTTCTCTCTCGCCAATTAAAGTCTGGGAAGGCTTTTTATTCCTTTTTCTCCGCCAAGAGTTCGGATCCATCACTGCTTGTTGGAAACGAATCCGGGGAATCGAAAATGACGCAATACCCTCCCATCGACCAATGGGGATGTAGAGCCTTACTCCAGTTATCTCCTTCGTTTCTCTGTAGCGGAATAAATCGGCTATGACACCGTGAGGAAGGCCCCTGGAAATATTTCTTCATTTGAAAAACTGACTTGGCTAGTTTGGTTCTTTGCGGGCTATTTTTATCTCCCCGCAATGAACTCAGTAAAAAAAAAGAAAAAAAAAGAGGTCTCTTAACTATTTATCTTTGTCTTTTATCTTTCAGTCTTCAAATCATTTTCGGAATGAGAGATGTAACAGGTCGATATTTTATCATCTTTCAATGAATCACATTGTTTCTGCATTTAAGGGCACATCATTTTTTGAGACTAGAAAAAGAAGGTGATGGTAGTACCTTTTTCTTTTCAAGTACTGGGGAAATTTTAAAAGTAGTCGTTAATTGATGTTGGCGTAGTAGAAAGGTGTTATTTCCCCCCCCCCCCCTACTATAATAACACCTATGGAGAAAAAAAACACCATTCATGAGTTTCTGCAATTGTAGCAATTACATCAGTAAAAGGCCGGTATAGCCTGGTCGGTAGGGCACTAGACCCATGTCCAAGAGGTCATGTGCTCGATCCCGGAAATCTAAAGACTCCTCGTGTAGCAAAGGGTGACTGTTGCACGTTAAATCTGTCCAGTCGCGAATTCCTCCATGTTCCCATAACAAATCAATACATCTGGGGGTACTGATCCAGGAGTTTACTTGTCTTCTGGATTGATTCGAATTTACAAGGCTACTGAGTTGAACGTTAGCAGTCGTAAATCCAACAAATCGGGTCGGATGTTCAACGACGGTAATAAAATAAAAATTACATCAGTAGCCGGGACAAAACTCTCATATAAATTTTATTCAGAGAAAAAAATTAAACAGGATTTTAAGAAATCAGATGTCAAAATTGTAACTTGGTAGATGTTACAGTAATGAAGATTTTTTTCCAATGCCCACCTGTGTTAACATTCAGTCAATTCAGGCATTTACAGGGCGGTTTTGTTGACCACTCTTTCAGGGGCACCCTATTAGGTGGGCCAACGTTGCTCCCACAGTAAGGACAGATAGTACAGAGAAGGAAAGAACATCCATGCCGTGCCCGGGATTCGATCCCAGAACCTTTCTGATGCAAGGGCAGTTCCCTTGCCCCTACACAGGCCGGTCGGCACAGTAATAAAGAACTGTCACCAATATTGATAGAATTTGACGAAAACGACTTTACAGGTTCAAACTATCAACAGTTAAACGATGAAAAATAAAGATAAATAAAAATAAATTTTCAATTGCAATTTGAGCAAGTTGAAAAGCAAAATGAAATTAAAATCAATTTAAAATTGAGTATGGTGGCTAAAACTAGGCAATAAGAATCGTAGATTTAATTGCAATGCGAATATACGGATTATAAAAATTGCTCTCATTTTCAAAACATCGAGAAGAAAATATTGAGAAATCTACCATCGCCAAGTAGGATTTTATTTGGCGCTAAAGATGTTGGCATGCATTTATTAATTTTTATATATTTCTGGTTCTGAGTTATTTATGGTGGATTGCAACGTCAATATGCAAGAAAGCCAAACTTTTTTGTAAATGAAAGATAACTGCGACCTAATCTAAAAAATTTATCCAACGTTACATTTATCTGTATATTAATAAAAATTTTCAAAAATTGAGAATTCTTTATTGATTTTAATGATTTTCACCAAGGTGGAAAAAATCTCGCCGAATTGGAGACTTAAAAAATTTTTTAAAAATTTTCATATATTTGAGCAATTTATCCTGTCTAAAGCCCAGATAATTCTTCATGACAAAATTATGGATATTTAGTTTTAAATTATAGTTATGACTCAAGTGTATTGTACTTTAACTATGGCTTTTAGTTTTGCTTGGAGAGAGAACTTTGAAAAACACTATTAACGGAGGTTCCATAAGCAACTATAATATTTTGTATATATTTGCTTATTGTTGAAAATATTGAAGACCTTCAAATTGATTTGTTCAATCGAAGCAGATATTCTAAATGAATAACGAAGTGTCATTTCTTTTTTACTACATTATCGTGCCAAATTGTTGTGCCACCAGAAATTTTATACGGAACGCATGACATATTAACGAAGGAATACAACAGCTGAAGACATTTCTTGCCAAGATAGAAAAAAAATGTGATCGCTTTATTATATTACTGATTATCCATTAGTCAAATTCTCTTTTTCTTTTCTGGATTGAACCAGATAAACGAAACAACATTTAAAATCATGGGTTGCAAAAACTGTTTCAATTGATGTTTATCCTCTTGTCGTCGGATTGGTTTTCAAAACATGTCTATATACGTGTTTCACGACGTCGAAAAATATTTTTCCTTTATCAGTATTCATATTTATATTAAAATCAAAGTCAAGACAGTAATTATAAGTTAATAATAAAAAGAATATAAAAATACTTTAAATTATTGTTATGTAAATACATTAAAAATGCCTGCTGGTGAAAATAAAAATAAAAAAAGAATTCTAAAACAATTATCAAACAGCACGGTCACCACAGCAGCGCACGCAAAGACGACGCATGCGCACTGTATTGCTCTTGAACACAGTTGAAAAGTGTGATGGCGTCCAAATAAGGTGTGCACGCCATCAAACCCCAAACAACGCCCATTTTGCCAATGGGTAAAAGTTTTATTATTTGTACAATTGTAATTTTTTTAGTTACCATTTCAAAGATAATAACAACGTTGTTTAAAAATTTATAACCATAACTGAATCAATTGCAATTTAGCTATTACGTAGCTATTTTTTTATTTTATTTAAATAACTTTTCTCTATCGTCAAGTTTAAAAAACTGAGTTCTTGAATTATTGTAGTGATTGAACTCGCGCTAATTAATGTCGCTTGCAAACTGACTAAAATACTATCGATGTAAAATCTTTTCCCACTGCAAACAAAAACAAATCAACTTGGACTCAATAATGGCAATTTAAACAACAAACTAAATGAACGAGAACTTTTTCAAGCATTGTAATTGGAATGGAATCGGGTATTCGTTTTTTTTTTTTTTTCGAATGAGAAAAAAGTGCAAGCAACCAATATATTGATTTTTTTAATGTTCAATATTCCGTTTCTGTTTCAATGTATATCACATTGAAATTGAGTTAAAAATTGAATATATTTCATATAAAGAAATTGCACCAAATATAACACAAAATTATGACCAAATAATGTATGTTTTATAGAGTTAGAAGTGCTTATTTCCGATATATTTATTTTTGGTGGTCGGTAAAAACTACATTATTTTTGTAGTTTACTACAACTAAAACTACTTTGTTACAAATGTTGTTAACTACAAAAACAGTCCCTGGCCAAATTATTAGTCGCACAATAAGATTCTATGTAAAATCCTAATTATCAAATGATACTATACAGCTTTATTGTTTTTACGTGATGAAATGGAATTTTCTGATTGGTTAAGCGTTAGTCACTGTTTTAAATTTCCCATATTTCAAAGATAATTTCTATTGTATAGCACTATTTGAACAAAAAAAATAGTTCACTGCTCACATTTAAATAATTAATTATTTCATATTCGCTGTGTCATATAAATTCAATAAAGAACATTATGTGGTAGCACGTTTCGTCCACGTTACCAATTTTGTGTTTTTATAGTTGTCTTACACGCGCCTTTTTTTTCATTTTTTTTTTCAATTCCAACTATTAATTCACCCTCTCCCTGTATCTTGTTCACATTTTCAATCGTTTATAAAATACTTTTTTTTTATCTATTCAAGTTCAAATATTAATTTGATAATTAAATTTAATTAATTAATTTTATTTTTATATAGGAAAAAAATTTAATTATTTAATAAAAAGTAACTAAAATAAAAAAAAAATTATTGACCTAAGTAACAATTAAATTTAAAATTTTTTTTTATATTACTTGGTCATAATCAGCACTATTAATTTTCAACCCGTAATAACTTTTTTATAACGAAAAATTTATTTAAAAAAACAATGTCTAACGAATAAATTGTAAAAATGCAGATCAAAGAACAAACATCACATTAGGATAAGCGGACATTTGATATATCAAGATAATAGTCTCGCGAAACTACTGATCATTAATAAAAGTTAACTAATACTAATTACACACTGAATGATATTCTAACTAATCAACAGCTTTTCGTACCCGAAAGTAAAAATTTCATGGTTTGTGCTTTTCACTAATGATGTGGTAATTAGTAAGAACTAATCATAAATTAAAAATAATAAAAAACTGACACAATAGCGTATTTTCTCTGAATAAACAAATTTTTCTTCTGTGGATTTAATGTCTCGACTCGTAAAATAGGATGAAAAATAATCAAAACCTAAAAAATCATGTCCGTATAACATAGCCAAGAAAGAAGTCAACATTTTAACCACTCACATATTGAAATTCGTTTTTTTATGTCTGCTCTATTTTGGGAAGTAATAGCATAACCCAAGTCAAAATTCTTGACGGTCCCATCAAAAAAAGTTGATGATTTATGTTGGTTTTAGCGCGATTTATGATGGTTCAACATCATTTGATGGTCACCATCGTCGAACATTTTCCATTGCGTGCTCATGGTCTTTGATATGCCAACAAACGTTCATCATTCCATGATACTTTAATACTATGATGGTTAACCATCAAGTGAAGTTTGGTTCTCATGGACAACAATTCATGATGATACGTGATGGTTCCAACTATACATTTCTATGATGGTTTAATGGGAATTCTTGTTGGTTCTCAGGAATATACCATTAAATATTTTTTCATGTTAGACCATCGTAAATCAGTCCGAATTCCTACATTGGAATAATGGTAGTTCATGACAGTCTAAAAATTTCATTTCTAAGATGCTGTGATGGAAATTCGTGATGGTTCAACATGAACAAACCATCAAAATAAGTTGCTATTCTTATGTTGGATAGTCATAAATCAATTCGAATTCCTATAGTGGGGTGATGATTACTAACATTGCTTACGATCAAAAAGTATAGTGGTTCATGATGGAATTATTGATGGTTACCATCAAGATTATGTTGGTCTATCACTGGAAAACCATCAAAAAATTTGACTTGGGGAATACAAATAATTTTTGGCACAATATTATTTTTTTTTTTTTTTTTTTTTTTTTTTTTAGTATGTGTGAACTCTAAGATAGAGTGAGTCGAATTTTTCCCCAGTAATCAAGACATTTTTTTAAAAAAAAATAGCTATATATATACATTTCAAAAAAATCGCACAACTTACAGTTATTTCACAGAAAACATCTTACAAAATTTCAGCTTACCTAAAAAAAAAAATGCATAGAATTATTATATTATAGTAAAACTAAATAAGCTCATAATTTAGATAACATACGTACAATATATTAGAATATAGTAGGTACGGTACCAATAAACTTGATTAATCAGGTAAAAGCAAGATGCCCAAATTTCAGTTTATTATAAATATTTATACAATAAAACCTTTTTTTGTGCGGTGGATAGGGACCGCATAAAAGAAATCGCACAAAAAAAAATTCGAAAGTTTTATAAATTCTTACATGTAATCAACAAGTTTGTACGATATACTACCTAAAACTTTTTTTATGCGGTTGATAGGGAGGGACCGCATAAAAAAAGTCGGACTTAGAAAAGACATCAATGATTTATGAAATAGATGAGAGAATGCTTTCAATTGAATGAAATAATTAAATTAGACCTAAAGAAATTGTAAAAATATTTAATTCTTCATTGTACATATACCTGGAGAAGTTTTCAAATTATACATTAAATAGTGGAATTGTCTGCCTTTTTACTTTCTTTTGGCTATAATTATTCATTTTAAGGGAGTACTTATGTCTAAAAATAAAACAAAAATCATGAAAACTACATATAAATAGAAACAAAAGTAACTAATTTATTTATCTTTAATCTCACTATAAAATGAATCCTTAATCACGTGAATCGTGTATAAAACTCTGAATACGAAGCGTATACTGTTCTCGCGTCGAGCGACAATATGTACGTAACTGACTCTGCCTTGTCAGGAGATTGTTTAAAATAAATGAACAGAGCATCGCGAAGACCAGATACATCGTTGTCAAGGAGGCCACGTAATCAGAGTTCGTCCACAACATGTATATGTATACATTGATAGTAAACATAAACTGGTGCTAACGCCGCTAAGATTCATATACCGCATAAAAAAATCGCACAAAAACAAATCGCACAAAAATAAAATCGCACAAAAATAAAATTGCACAAAAATAAAATTGCACAAAAATAAAATCGCACAAAAATAAAATGGCACAAAAAGAGGTTTTACTGTATATTGTTATAATTTATATATTAGTATATGGGTACCAATAAAGCTTGATTGACAGGTAAAGATGTACATAATTCAATTTATTATGCATACACAGATTTTACAATTATTATTAATGTATGTAATAGTATAATAAAGCTTGCATGTTTTTTTAAGTTTCAAATAGTAGAAAATCGGGGGGGGGGACCTAACCGTTTCTATTTTTCTTTTGTTTTGTTTATTTGTTATTGCATGAATTAGAAAATGAATTGAATTTTTTCACCAAAATCACAATAGTATAAGTTTATTGTAAATCAATTCTTTTCTATTCAATGCGTAATTTTTTTTGTCTTACTTTCAAAAATAAAATTATCATTGTTGTATTTAGAATTATAGTCAATTATATCATGAATTATATCATGATTACATACATATTTAATAGTAGTTATTCTTTTGTCCCATGACTCTACTTTTCAGAGCCATATTTTAGAATATATTTTCCTACTTTTTAGAACATATTTAGTTCAGAATTTATTATCTCGAAAACTCGCTTTCTCGAAATTGTTTTAGCATCTCTTCAACTTTGAGATAGCGAGAGTATATTAACTATCTGTTTATCTATATAGATCTCGATAGATATAGAGAGATAGAGATATCGATATATATATATATATATATATATATATATATATAGAGAGAGAGAGAGAGAGAGAGAGAGAGAGAGAAAGATACAGAGAGATATAGAGATAGATAGATAGATAGATAGATTGTAATTAATTACTTAAAACCATAAATGTTTTATTGAAAAGCTTGAGAAACTCAATCGAACAAAATATGGTAAAGGAATTTGAATTCCTTTAAAACAAACAACCAATAGTGAAGCACTGTTTGAATTAAACTGAATCGTAGTATAGTGCTTAATAAGACAGTTTCTGTAATTCCCAAACATATTTCATAATGTACTATTAACATGCATTTGATGGAGAGGAAATGGAAGCTCTCATTTGTCACCGGGTTGATCGACTCAATTATGGATTTAATATCTTCGGCAACGCTGATCGTTCCGTTATGTTAATGTTTAAACTCGCTTCTATAGCATTCACTCCATATATTTCACTTACTCAGAGAAAGGTTTTTAGATAGTGAATAATGGTTTTGACGTAAACAATAATGATTAGACGGGTGATCAACATTTAACAACAAATTTAATTAAACAAAATAAGTAACAAAAGTTACATCTCGGACACGACATTTCTATGCCGTCACAACTTAGGGCACACCTCTATCTAATACTAAAGTAAAATAATACAGTTCTTGTACGTTTCCCCTCTCAGAGGAAAAGTTTAATCATTCTTCCTTTCAATTTGGTTTTTCCCTTTTTGCTTTTCCTCTGAATCTCACTCTCAGCAATACGGTTCACTGGTTTACCTATTGTTTAAAAATTACTGAGTGTCAAAATGACTGGTATGCAATAGTGAAGCTTAACTTTTTGCTTACGGTTGGTACAAAGTGTGAGCCACTTAAGATTGGTGCAACATGGTATACCGTAAGCAAAAGGTTAATATTCTAATCATCACCAGTGTTAGGTTCAATATACTGACGACTCAACCAGTTATGATTTAGGAAAAAAGATGAAAATGGACTAAAACACTCCATTCTAGAACTAGTAATCTTGAGACTGTGTGTGATCGTGTAATTTCTCGAAGAAAGAATTTGAAGCATTTCATGTCCAGAAGTTTAGATATTTGTGATGGGGATTCGGATGTTTCTTACATAAGAACCAAACACAAGGGTAAATCAATGGGTTTGTTTATAAGAAAAAGCTGCTGAGAGCAGATACTCAGTGAATAGAGAACTTTTCTCCCTATGAAATGAACCAGGTTCGAATCCCAGCTATGTCTGGTCCATACGAGTTCTGATCTCTGCTCGTATGGATCACAGTGCTGACGTAAAATATCCTCAATGGTAGAAGAATCGCAAATAAACCTTTTACGAAGACTAATTTGTCCCACTGCTTGATTTTATATATATATATATATATATATATATATATATATATATATATATATATATATATATATATATATGTAATACAAAAATTATAATACTTTTGTATTAATAAAAGAATTAAAACTCTTTCGTTTTCATAAAATGTCTTTGCTAAAGAATAAGCGTAGAGATATTCTATTTTGGGAATTCAAGGCTGAAAACATGCATTGAATTATAATTATATTTATATTTCAAAGGAAGAGTTATTTTTAGAATCTTTTCCTCTGTCACTTCCATATTAGGAAGCATAAAATGATTTTCCTTAAGGTGTAGGAATACAGGGAATGTTCGACTGGCCTTTTTACCCCTTTGGATTAATAGTATATAATGCAGGACAATTGTTTTAGCGTGGCTTTTTGCTGTACGATGTTGTCAACCTAAGCTTCGCCACTACTGTCTGGATGTTAGTCCACCCCCCTCCAGCTGGGAGAGTGGGTGAGACTTCTGTTGTCACCAACTGTCATCTAAATAAAACTTGATTAGAATTTAATGACTTATGAATTATATTAAATTGAACTAAAGTCAACTAAAAATATCAGTGATGTAACACGGATATTACATATATATATATATATATATATATATATATATATATATATATATATATATATATATATATATATATATATATATATATATATATATATATATATATATATATATATATATATATATATATGAAGTGAAATTTAAATTTCTCTCCAGAAATTTTACAAACCAAATATGAGTTTTTCTCTAATGCATATCTATCTCCATTTCCTGCAACGTTCGTAGAGGTCTAGGAAATAGAAAATTGTTAAGCTATATCCTGCTACGTTCGGAAGGAACGATCTTCTTCGACGAAAGTAACCTCCGATTTAGTTGTCAAACCTTTTGGAAAAGGGTAGAGGGGAGGGGGGATCTGATTCTTAAAGAAAGCTATATCGATTTTCAGACGTCACGCTAAGTTGACGGCCGACGAAGAACTTTTATTTACTTTTTTTTCCCCATTTTATCTCGGAAACAATAAATTTGTTCATCTTTATCAATATCTCTTCTTCAAACTACCACGCAGTTACACAAATAATCCGAAAAGAATTCTTATCGTCTATTTCCTTGGAATTTTTTTTTAAATCTTATTTTTTCCCTTTTTTTTTTTTCTTAAAAAAAAAAGTAAGATAGATTTAATTTTTATAGCTGCAAAAAAAAAAAAAAAAAAAAAAGAGAGCTATTTATCTTGTTCATTTTCCAAGCAAACTCACAGCTATACTATTATGAGTTTTAAACTGATTTTTACTATATTTAGAAATTCTGATTGATTACAGACTTGTCTCCAACAGCTCTATTTTCTAAGATTCCAGCGTAACTAAATTGCAAGAAAATTCACAACACTTTTAAAAATGTTATTTTTAAAAGTGTTGTTGTTGTTGTAAAATGCTATTTCGACTAAACTTCAAAGAGGGACGTGATGGCTCAGGGGATAGAGGGTTCGCCTTCGAATGAGATGAACCGGATTCGAATCCCAGTGATGGCTGGTCGATACAAATTCCGCATCCGCCTTGCACCAACCACAATATCCTCAGTGGTAAACGGATCATGGGTTAGAGTCCCCTTGCCGTCAGGCTAACCGCGGGAGGTTTTCCTCTCCATGAAACGCTAATACGGGTTAGTTGCATCAAAAAGTCCTCCACGAAAGCAAATTTCTCCCAATTCTTGATCCATGAGTTCCTTTGTCTTCGGGATTAGGTTCAAAATTACAAGACTACGACGTTTAACATTAGTAGTCGTAAACCCAAGAAATAGGGTCGGCTATAATTGTAATATTATAATATACTTTAAAGAACTGACTGCAAACAAAGGAAAATATTTTTCTCTCTTCCAGCCATATTTTTTAAAGATTCATTGCAATAAAACTCTATTTATACTGTCTAAATTAATAGCAATAAAACTCTAAAATTAAATTCTGCAATTAAACTAAAAAATTAGAATGCTAAAGAGATGGAAATGATCGTAAAACACGTAATCGACATCAGTTTAAAACATCCAGCAGTTGAAGTATTGAGAACTCAGAATATTTTCCAGTTCAGTCATGGTTAACCTCCAAACACATATCTAATAGAAAAAACTTCTTTGCATATTTAACTAGAGTAAGAAAAATAAATTCTTTATAAAATTTACAAAAGAACAAAATAGTGAGGACTCTACAACACGAAGGATGCTGCGCAGCAAATTGGTTATAATTAAGTTTATTTGTATTATTTTATTTAACACTTCGGGCCCAATTCTGCATAATTCACCATTTTTATTCACCATTTCCGCCAGTCCTTTGCAGCAGATACCAATTCTGATGACCTTATGCATTCCGCCTGGTTCCCCTCAAGCATTTATTTTCATCTAAATATGGGTCTTCATCTTTTCCCTTTACCATCTGGAGCCCACATTGCACAATTTTTGGGCGGAAGCATTCTGAAAATGTAACCGGTCTACTACCACCTTCTTTCCTTGATGTTACATGTTATCGGTTCTTGCTTTGGCTTTCATATAAAGGTCTGAGTTTGATATTACCTGCAGTCAAAATATTCATAAAATTTTTCATTAGCATCTATTCTACCAGTCTAATTTCTCGTTGCAGAGTAAGTTTCCCTGTTTCGATTCCATATAAAAATACACTTTTCAGTAGCAAAACTACAGTCCCTGGCCAAATAATTAGACGCACTATAAGATTCTATGAGAAATCGTAATTATCAGGTAATACTATATAGCTTTACTGTTTTTACGTGGCTGCAATCGGTTTACATTTGCATCAATTGGTTAAATTAGACGATACATAGTATAAATATAGAATATTTATTACATCAGGTATTATATTAGTATATTATAACAATAAGACGCACAAGTTATTCGACGCACTGTAATTTTTTAATAATTATATATTTTGCACGAGTTTATAGTTTATATTTAAACATACATGTAATGGGTTTTTATACAGGAGATTTTTTATACATTTTCTATTTATTTTTAGCGTATTGCATTACAATGTCAACCCATTGATACACGAACGTAAACAAGTGCAAACCGGTTTCAGTCGCGTAAAAACAGTAATGCTGTCTAGGATCGTCTGATAGTTAAGATTTTACATATCTTAGAGTGCGTCTAATAATTTGGCCAGGAACTGTATAACCAAAGACAAGTCAGACTCACTCTTTTCCCATTGTAAAATATAAAGCCAATTAGAGCGCCATTTATTGAATATATGAGCTATAATTCAAAATTCTACCATAATAATTACCTATGGAAATCAGCTTGCGGAACAGTAGATTCGAATTTAAAGAATCGGCAAAATATTTTCCTTTAAAGTTCTCTCCTATCGAATAGTTTCATTCGGCTGTCAACCGAAAAGACCTAAAATTTCACTCCGCATTTCGTCAATATTTGCTTCACCTTCCCCATCCCCTCTTCCCCCTCCCCCCATCTTCCTAGTGCCGCGTCTGTCGAAAATTTCGCAAAGGTTTCTGTCCCATTGTAGATTCGACGGTTAAATTAGTTCCGTGCCCAGAATAAACTTGTATCCTTAGAGCACATTCAGATCTCACGAGGGAATCAAATGAATAGATCGATATACGGTCACTTGCCCATAACGCTTTCCACTTCAACGAAAAGGAGATAAGTAATACACCAGAGGCGGCTCGATCGTCCATTAGGTCACCGGGTCACGTCACCCCCTCCCCCCAAAACGAGGCAAATACTTGTACCATAATTGCTATGCTAAACGAAAGAAACATTCCAGACTTTGTCCATTTACAACGACAAAGGAAATTAAAAATACGTGGAAACTTCAATAAAGCGAATACCTTCGGGACAGAGAAAACAGTCCTCTTAGGAGATGGAAACGCTAATTCGGAAATCCAATGCCGTGAACTGTTTTAACTAAATTAATATTGCAGTTCGGTAAAATAACTTGAAATAAATTCCTTATGAAATGAACTTATGTTTCCGAAAAATCGGATCATAATATTCATGATTATGTTATTAACTCCTTATGAATTGATCTTCTGTGCTCACAGTTTTTTTACTCCTCATATGAATCATATTGCACAAGAAGAAGCAGAAAAAAATAAACCGGACATCCCCCATTTTTAATAACAGTAGGGAAAAGAGCATTTAAAAAAAGGGTAAAAACTCGATACAGCGAATAGCTTAAAAGATTAGAATAAGGACTTGTTAATTAAGAAATAAAATACTGTTTCAACTGGACTAATATCAAAGTTCAATAAATACATAATTTGAAATAAGGAATCACATTATATTCCTGATTGGGTTGATATTCCGCTTACGAGAAGTCATCGATACATTTTTAACCAAAGTGGATCATACATTATTTAACCCTCATGAAGTGAAATCATGAGCAAGAGTTCTCCAGGAAAGCAAGTTTCTCCCAATACTTGATCCTGAAGTCTTTTTGGATTGGGTTCAAAATTACAAGGCTACGGAGTTGAACATTAGTAGACGTAAACCCAAAAAATTGGGTCGGCTGCTCAACGACGGTTATAAAATAATAATAAAAATTAACTGATATGAATCATAACACACATGTTGACATTATATACTCCACATTAACAATTCCACCCATTAACAGCATATGAAAATCCGGAAGCAAAATAATCATTGAGTCTGGCTTTTAATCCACGTGAATCTAAACACTCAGTGTTGACATCGTGATCACCTCATTTTTTATTTTACCCAACATTTCTCGATGTTACCTTCAAACAATGAGGTTGTGTTTTATGACAACGTCAATAATGTATGTTCACATGGTAAGAAACACTCCCAGAAAACTCTCTAACACCATATGTGTAGCGATAAGTCAATCGACTAAAAGTAAACAAAAAGAATTGTAATTGCGTTGAAGATTAACATCAGGAAGCCAAAGATCTACAGGCTGGTTGAGTAGATATGCAGAAAAAAGTAGAAGTTCGTAAAGGCACACACATTTCTTCTTTTATAGGTGCGAGGCCTAATGGAGCGTAAAGCTGCAGGATTCTCGGCAAGAACTAATGTTTCCGAACTAATACGGAAGAAAACTATACAAAAATGTTATCTTCCTCTCTCCATTAACTTAAACAATAAGAAAAATGAAGCGTTGATCTGTTACTTAATTCCGGGAGAGGGGGTGGCTGGAAATAATTCGTATCGATGAGAAGGTCTCTTCAAACGACAATGGTTCATGAGTAAAATGGGTATCGTGGTGTTCATTTATTTTAGTTTTCACATTACCCTTTTCTATCGCCTCTTCAACCGGTTTCGAATATTCTAACGCTTTACGACTTCGACTTTTTCTTTCTAGATGTGTTTGATTGGGAAGATAACGAAATTAGGTCAACGTTGAATATTTTTTTAAACTACTGAAGAGATTGATAGTTATATCGGTTTACCAAATGGCAGGCTTTGTCATCCATAAAAGATTTCAGGAAATGTAAAGAACAGAAATATCTAAAATATTTTTGTAATAACTCAAGAAATAACAAATTTTATTTTATTTTTAAAAAATTCAGGAAACTTGTATAATAAATAGGAGCTCTAATAATAAAAAAGTTTAATTAGCCCAGCTTCAAGAAAAACAATAATATTTCTTTACCCAAGTACAAATTCTTGATGGCTCCATTAAAACATTTTGATGGTTTATGTTGGCTTCAGTGCGATTCATAATGATCCAACATCTTTTGATGATCACCGTCATCCACCATTTTCCATTATGCGTTCATGGTTTTTGGTATGCCAATAAACTTGCATCATTTCATGATGGTAAGTGCTACTTTATTTAGATGGTTAACCATCAAGAGAAGTTTGATTCTCATGGACCAACAATCCGTGAGGGTCCCTGATGGTTCCAACTATACATTTCTATGAAGGTTTAATGGGAATTCTTGTTGGTTCTTAGGAATATACCATCAAAGAAAAAAAATTATGATGGCCCTTCAAAAATCTGTCACAACTCTTGAATTAGGATGATGGTGGTTCATGATCTTTCCAACATTTGATTTCTAAGAATACTATGATGGAAATTTGTGATGATTCAATATGACGAAACCATCAAAACAAGTTGCTATTCTTATGTTGGACCATCATAAATCGATCCGAATTCCTACATTAGGGTGATGGTTACTTATTTTGGTTACCATCAAAAAATATAATGGTTCATGATGGAATTATTGATGGTTACCATCAAGATTATGCTAGTCCATCAAAGGAAAACCATCAAAAAGTTTGACTTAAGAATGCTAATATATAACAGCTCCAATGGTAGATCATGCATTAATATCCCTTTCTCGATTACCCTGATTAACCCTGAAATTTTTCTGTAGTTTGTTAAGCTCCCTATTACATATGAAGATTAGTTCACGCGAAATGCGAATGGTTGGTCCATCAATGGAAAACGATCAAACATTTTGACTTGAGTAAAGTTGCGGTTATAATCGTGTGAGCTGATGAAGAGATTATATCTTTTCTTTATTTTGTTTTCCGGATTTTTAATAATTTTTTTTAGGATGAATAAAAAAATTTTAAAAATATTTTATATTTCTTTTTCTCCTCTTTTTACTAATCTATTATTTTTTATGTTTTCTCTATATTTAAACACATACACGCATATATATATATATATATATATATATATATATATATATATATATATATATATATATATATATATATATATATATATATATATATATATATACTAACACAATCGTAGTTTAGCATAATAAAATACAGAGATAAGGGGTACTTTTCTTTAAAAGAAAAAAAAGTAAAAATAAAAAGTGAAACAAAGAGTTTTTTTTTCTCTGATGCGAAAAGCGATGAGCATTTTTTTTTTCTAAGGATCTTTTATGAAAGGTGGATAAAAAAAAAATAATGTCAAAATTTCAATAACCTCAAACTGTGCACAATAGCAAAAACATTTTTCAGTCTCTTGTCAGTGGGCGACATAAGGGGAAATTGCCTGGTCCGAGGTTATAGATGAAAGCAACCGTACGATACAATGAAGACAACAACTCCAGAAAAAATAACTTTCTACGAAAATATCACCGCGCTTTTTTTTCTTCTTTCTATTTCTTATTTTCCACTCCATAATATAAACTCGGCCTACATCAATGAGCAAAGAAGACTTCAATCGCATATACAGTAAGCAGAAATAAATAAAAACTTTTTCTCTCTTTTTCCATCTGCTTTCTGTATATTGTGTGTTCGTACGCGCCCTGAGCTATCTATCCAAGACGGTTTCATTTTTCCATTGTGTGTATATTTTATTTCATTCTGACTTGTCATCTCCTCACCCCACCCCAAAGATTCTAAAAAGAAATATATATATATATATATTCCTAACATTCCTTCGTCTTCATGTCGCCAACTTTTTGGATAAATATTTGACACTCAGCATTTGGCAACAGCTTGCGATTTCACGAACAGCAATAACAGACACAAAAGAATTTTTCCTTTCCACCGTTCCTTTATTTTATCTTTTTTGCTTAATATTTTGAAAAAGATCGGGTTATTCGTTTTTCTGCTGTCGAATCACCTCCTCTAATATATGTTGCACTGAATAAAATTATACAACAGTTTTTTTTAAATATATATATATATATATATATATATATATATATATATATATATATATATATATATATATATATATATATATATATATATATATACTATAAAAACGTATTTGTATAAACTCACCGGACAAAAAATTAGTCACCCTAGAGCACAAGCACTGATGAATTGTTATGTTTCATTAAATGACGGAGTGGTCAAGTGACGTGCTCAACAGCGTGCAAAGTGCTTCAACGTGATCAAAGGCAAGTAGCCATCAGTGAAATATTTTTGTTTGAAGCGGAAGTGTAAATATGGATAAGTGTAAGGATGTGAAAGAGTGGCAAAAAGGGTCAATGGTGTTTGGCCGTGCCCATGGTCTTACGGTGAATGAAGTTACTGGATTTGTTGGTGTTTCGATGCGGACTTAACTTTTTAAAGTGTCTACAAGCAGTAGTATAATACACGTGGTCACGAAATATGACGTCAGAATTGTGGTCGGAAAAATATCCTGCATGAAAGGGACTGGAGACGTGTTTCACGATTTGTCAATCAAAATCGCTTCCAAACCGGACAGGTATTGTTTCAGTTATAAATGAAGATCCATCCTAACTGGTCAGTGAGAGAACATTGTGATGGGAACTGCATGCAATGAACATTTGGAGTAGAACATCTCGTAAGAGGCCATTGCTCACACCGGCACATAAACTTCAATGGGCTATAAGTCCCCGAACGTTTACAGTTGCTGACTGGTGGAATGTAATATTGCCTGACGTATCATGTTTTTGCCTTTATCCATAAAGGCGTACGTTCGCAGAGTGCAACGAAGAGCAGGTCCGGACTGTGCGCAAGGTCAGGTTCAAGCCAAAGGTGGGTTTCTTATTGTGGATTGAGCCTCCTCACTGAGATGACCACTATTCTGAATGATTAGATGTTGCCTATCACTCAACATTAAGAGTGTGTTGTCGATACCCCTATTTTTCAAGATGACAACAGCAAAGTTCATCGGGCGACTGGTTTTATGAACACTCAATTACATCTCCTGCAAAATCATCTAACTTGAACCCCATTGAAAATTTGTGGGGCATGCTGGAACAACGAATAAAACGCCGAAATCAGCACCCTCGTAATTTTTTGCATTTGCGCAATCATCAGCACACGAGTGGCTTAAACTGGATTCGACGTATCTGCAAAACCTTGTGGACTCACTTCCTAACCTAATCCAGGTGGTTATCGCATCCAGAGGTGGTGTTACGCGTTATTAAAAGATGTTTTTCATGATTTCTCTAAGGGTAAATAATTTTTTGTCCGGTGTGCTTAATTTGATAACGAAACTATATGCAGTCGATAATAATTACTTAAATGCTATACCGCAATGGTCTTGTTTTAATTTGCAACGGAGTACAGTGTAATAGTGGGTGTTAGCTACGTAGTACCATGATATCATTTCATGTGTGTGCAGAAAGGAGGTTGCATTACTAGTGGATGTTAAGGAACTAGTTTAATAGTACCCCATTTTTTCCTCTTTTTATTAAATCCATCATAAAATTGTGATTATTCTTAAAATAAAATAAAAGATAAAACAAAACATACTTTTTTTTTCCTATTATAACATACATAAAAGGTCAAACTGAATGTTAGTCATTATATGAAAATTTCATAGACAAAACATGCGGTTCTGTATGCACACTGACAGGCAAATAAATAGTTGTGCCAATAATGCAATATAAGTACTTGAAAAAGCATTACGAATCACGAGAAAAAGAGAGATTGTCGCCAAAGTGGCTACATTCCTAAGTTCGCACGTCCACCCGAAACATTATTACAACTGAGAAACATTCGTTAGTGCTACTCTCGACATTTGAGGGTCCCATTTGCCCTTAATTGCTTCACCCAAAGACGAATGGAAAAAGCATCCCATCACTTTTCTCATCAGAAGCGATACCCCCTTTTTTGTTTCTGGAATGATTCCTTTGTACCAAGATGAAGATTATTTAGTTTTCACATTCTTCTTAGTGCTCTTTTATCGAAGATTTTTCTTTCGTTACAAGCCTTCTAAATGAATAGCATACTATTTTTGTAACTAACTAGCCAAATACCCGTTGTTTTTTTTTTGTAAGTTGTAAAGAAGAAAAAAGAATCAATCGATGAGTATCAATCACCGCTGCACAAAACAAAAAGGAATATACGACACTATAAATTATAAAATTTAATTAATTTTGTTTTGTTTTTTCCCTTCCCATGGCTTTATGTTATTAAATTAACACAAGATAGACGGATAGAAGATTGAAACATATTTGTGTTAGTCTTAAAGAATAAATAGAATACGCATATATACTTGTATACAGAATATGTATTTATAGAATATACGAATAATACGTATATATTGAATACTCATATATAGAGTGTTATACCTAGAATGACGGGAGGGGCCAGAATGGTCCATTAGGTATTTTAGTAGATATCTCTTTACCTTAGGTATTTTGGGTATAAAATACCCTTAGGTATATATATATATATATTAGTTATCACAGTTTCATATTCAAAAAAAAGATATTATTTATCGAAAAAAGTAAACTCAATTATCTAAGAAACTAATGTATACGAATAATTGAAAAGCTAGTATTCCGTTTAATGAATTATTTTTGCTCATACAATTGAATAATATACCATAGAATTTCGATTATAAAGTCTAAAATGATTATATTATAAGATTTCAATTATATCTTAAGATTTTAATTACATTTTAAGATTTCGGATGTCTAATTTATTTACACCAAAACAATCTGCGATTCCATCTACACCAAAACGATCCTCTGCAGAGAGCAAAATTATGATGGCATGTCTTCTGATCATCCTCAGGAATGTTTCCCAGACTATAGCTCATTGTGCAGCTCTAGTGGGACGTTAATAAACTACAACTATTACAACAAGCAAACGTTATGGTGTGTTTGAGATTATTTTCGGAAAAAAAAAGCACTCTGAGCTTGAGACAAACTTCTTCTGTTTCACTAAATTATTACAAAAAAAAGAAACAAATCAATAGTTTAAAAAGATGTTGACAGCGTGACTTTTCTTAAAGAAAAAGAATTAAACATTTGTCAAACATTTTAAATTGGATATCTCGCGAGGCATTCAATGTTCGATTTCTACTGTTCAATTATGTGCAGAGTTGTAATTTTTTGTCTATCCGAAAAGCAGCCCTTGGCTATAAATAAATGAGTTTCTTCTCAATATCGAAAAACTAATAACTATCCTTCGAGAGAAAATCTTGCCCACTTCCAATTTGTTCGCTGCTCAAGTAATGACAAGTTCTGAGAAAAACAAACGACTTGTATTTTTACTCATCTGTTTGAAAATTATTTAATTAAAATACCGTTTAACAAAAGTTTCTTTTCAAAATGTCAGTTTATTAAAATATAATAGTATACCCTTTAACCATTAACATTAATAAAACTGGTAACGTAACAGTAAGTCATTATATCGTATATACTATTTCAATATTAAAAAATTAAGGTCGTCATATTTTTTCCATTGTTTTATAATACTATTTTAAGCAACTTGGCAGCTCTTATTTGGTTCTTCAAATATTAATAAAAGAAATAAAATTAACTTTTCTAAGGATAATTAATTTTTAATTAAATTAATAATAAAATATTAAAGTTAATAAAGCTGAACAGCTCTTATTTGGTTCTGCTAAGGATAAGGATAATAAAATAATAAATCTAAGGATAATAAAATAAATTTTTCTAAGGATCTGCGGAACTAATTTTCAGTAACTATTTTTATCTTAAAACCTTCAATTTTATTGTCAAAGATTTTTTAAAATTCAGAAATTTTTAATTTTTGCATTGAAATTTAATTAAAAGGATTTTTTTTCTTCAAAAAATAGACAATTAAGGTAATTAAAAAATCAACAAAAGAATTTCAAAAATTGTTTTGTTCCAAGAAGAGGAACGAAATAAAGATAAAGAGATACAATTATTTTTAACAAGATACAAGTTCTTGTCAAATTATTATTTGTAAGAGTTTTTTTTTTAATCAAATTTTTCGCTAATAACAATAAAATTAGAAATTTAAAAAACATTTTGTTAAAAAAATAATTAAAATAGAAATTTCTTTTAAAAAAAAGTTAAATCTTCCACTTTGATCAGTAAGCGTAATGACGGAGAGTGCGTGGTATCGGTCCTCTTTAAACTGTTCTACCGTAAAGTGCTCGACTTCGCGCGCAAGTCGTCGGGCTACCAAATCAGGGGAGCCATCCCCTCTGCAGAGGATCAAAATTGGGATGGCATGTCTGCGGATCAACCTCAGGAATGTTTCCCAGACCGTCGCCAATAGCCCATTGTACGGCTCTAGTGTGACGTAATGAAGTACCTGCCTAATTCATGTCTTTATACGATGAGATCGTTTAATTCATAATTCATTTTGATTCCGTTTTATCTTTTAACTCACAAAATAACAATTATACTCGTAAATTTTCAGAATATCTCATTTTTACGTTAATTAAGTCTTTGTTGATTAAATTCGATATAAATTTAAATCAATATTTTTCTTTTGACGCTATTTTTAAGAGACGAGGTGACTAAATTTTTTTTTTAATATTAATAGAAATACCCGGTTTTTAGAAGAACGGAGAAAAACTAAAATTACTACTTTCTGACATTTTTTTAAAAATATATTTTACAAATCGTCTTTTACTTTTTGGACAACTAGTAAATGATAACATAAAAATCAGGAGTGAGACTTAAGGGAGAATAAAATAACAAAATATTCTCTTTAAACAAAGTATTCTTCCTACATTCAAATGAATGAGAATAGAAAGAGGAATAAAACAACCTTTACTCAGGACAAATCTCTAAAGCTTGCGTCAGTTTCAAATAAAATAAAAAAAAGAACCATTCTACTCGAATTGTTCGAGTTCAGGCAGAATCAATATTTGTACTCTTTTTAACTTAAAAAATCACTTTCTATGAGGACTGGCTGTGATATGTGGATGAGAATACGAACTAAAGGAATAAAAGATCATTTCATTTTTTTTTCTTCTTCCCCGGAAATGTAAAAAGAATACTTTTTTCAATAGCTCACATCGGTAAATAATAAGCACTTGGGTGTCTGTATTACAGTGTGAAATCATTTATATCTCCGATTCTAAAAGTTTCGGATGAGTTTTTATTGGAAGTCATTCTAGGAAATCATTTCGGAAAATTCTTATTCAACGGAAATTCAGCATTCCCCCACCTTGATGAGGATGTGTCAGGGAGTTTCCGGCTGCCGCTTTCTCTCTTTCCCTGGTTTTATAAATGGATTTGAACTGGGAAAAGAGGAGGGGGGGGGGATCAACAACTTAGAAAAAGAAAAAGTGAGAGATCGAAACTAAGAAATGCTATAAAGAAAATTTCCTTCCTTTTTTTTCAAAGTCTCTAACAATCGAACGATGTTAATAAAAAACTGAGTCAAGATTTTCTTTTCTTCTTTCGTTTTTATTTTGACAAATATTTTACGTTACTGTGGATTTCAAACGTTAAAAAATGTGCCACTTGATTTACTTCTTTAATCTTTGACGAAACTATTATTAGAATTTTTTACCTCACTCAGTTGAAGGTAAATATTAGACTTAGACAAAATCCCTAACATATAGTTTATCTGCCGCAAGAACCGCCCCCGCCACATAGTGTCAGCAGTCTGTTGCTATGGAAACAAGAATAGCGCATTTCATTGAGGGTAGCTTCTCTTCACTCTAGGGCTAACACAACAGACCCTTTCTCTCGCCAACCCGATGTCTTAAGCAATGACCCCACACCCCTACTTGAAATAGTTATAGCTCGTTACCGTAGTCACCGCCACTGGAGTACACGAATCGATAGGGGAGTTCTTATTTTAGACAAACTATATCAAACCGATTTTAAGAAGCCTTAGCTCTCGCAACTGCACTTTAGGTATCTGTATAGTATTAAAACATGATTTTGGACAAAATTTTTGAAATTGAGCTTATTATAAATTTAAAATCCCTCTACTCTTAGCTTTCTAAAAATATTTCACTTTTGTCTGTAGACCTATTATTTACAAAGTCATAGCAGTTTTTGTGCAATGTGATAACAGTGGAATGACTAAAGTCTTCAAATGCGTTTATCTCAAAATTAGATTTTTTTTCCATCACATTTTGCTCCACCTTAAACACGATATCTCATGTTGTTTTTAAAATAATTGTTTACAATATTTCTTGAGTGTTTATGATTATAGCGCACATGTTTTGAACTACAGACTAAGAGACAAAGAAAAAAAAACAGAATTTTTATGCATATTTTTTCGCAAAGTTAATTTTATTGCAAAGTTTACAAAAATTGCTTTTTTTACTACATTGTTCTCTGTATATGAACACTTTAATATCTCCATAGATTGCAAATATTAAAATTCCTGTGCACTCCTATCCATACTTCCATAAAAATTTCGCATTATTTCTCTGAAGATGCGCTAATTTGTTCGAAATCTCCAAAGAGTGTAAACGTTAAAATTCTATCGAATTGCTGTATTTTCATAGCCTATATTTTCGTAAATATTCAATAGTATTCCCGTAAAAATGTGCTAATTTGTTTAAAATTCCATCACCTATCCATATTTTCATACAAATTCAGTAATATTTCTCTGAAGATGTGCTAATTTGTTTGAAATCTCCAAAGACTGCCATAAAATTGTATTGCCTATACATATTTTCAAAAAAATTTAATAGTATTTCCCTGAAGATGAGCTAATTTGTTTAAAATTTCCGACGTTAAAATTCTTGCGACCTTCCATATTTCCAAAAAAATTCAGTAATATTTCTCTGAAGATGTGCTAATCTATTTTAAACCGTTTAAAACAGCAATAAAATTTTAGTGCCGATCTATATTATCATAAAAAATTCAATATATACCTGAAGATGTATTTAATTTGTTTTAAATCTCCAAATATTGCAAAAGCTAAAATTCGATCCCCTTTCTCTTATTTTCATAAAAATTCAATAGTATTTCACCGAAGATGCGCTAATTTGTAATTAATATCTCGAAAGATTGAAAATGTGACAATTCTATCTACTATCCATATTTTCACAAAAATTCAATAGTATTTTCCTAATTAGTTTGACCCTAATTAGTGCTAATTAGTTTGACATAAATAAAAGAAATATTAAAACAAGCTCGTCGGCAATCATCAGACAGAAAAAGCATTCTACTTCATTCATGTTAACCTATAGAAAATTAAATGAACGTAATTTTCTTATTTATTATGTAACTAATGAATAATACAGAATGGTTTTGCTTCACTTTATTCATTGTAGTGTGTTCTGTTCAATACAGTTACAGAAATATAAAATTGAAATTATTTTTAAAACTTTTTCAATGTATTATAGTAGCTTTATAACTAACTAGTTTATCTAAAAGAGATGGCATCACCACGTTATTTTACAGAACGAAGTTAAATTTATCTTAATCACGTTTGGTTTGAACCAATAAGTATCATGATCAAAGCATTTTCAATGATGACAGATGGAAGCACTATGCATTACCGAACTGCCCTTTTAAAACTCATTTAATCTTTTCATGCAGGCGACAACCACATAGATTCCCTTATCTAAAATACCTAAACAGTGTTATCTAAATACTCTTACATTTAAGCTGAGAGTTAATCATAATTCAAACAGAGCTAGGACAGACACGTTGTTTCAAATATTTTGTTTCTTTTAAGATTTTAATTTAAGTTTTTTTTTCTTTTTTTTTTTTTTTTCTTTTTTTTTTTTTTTTTTTGTGGTCGACGACATTTTTGAGATCTAGCTTTTTAATTTTTTCTGTTTTCAACATTATTTAAAGTACTACTTTTTTTTCTTTAGTGCTAGCATTTATTACTTTTAGTTTTTAGAATTGAATTTCTGATTTCGTTTGGGTTTTATATGCAAAGGACGGATACAATTATGGTTACACTATTGTGTATAATAAGTCCTACTTGCTAACAAGGGAAAGATTCTTCAGTTACCAGAGTGAGACTTGAAAAAGTAATCTCGAAATAGGGCCTTAAGTTCTGTGTTCAATAAGCCCCACAAATTAACAAGGGAAAGATTCGTCAGTTACGAAAGTGGGACTAGGAGAAGTCATCTCGAAATAGGGCCTTAAGTTCTGTGTTCAATAACCCCCACAAATTAACAAGGGAAAGATTCTTTAATTACCAGATTGGTACTTGAAGAAATCATCTTGTCTTAAGTACTGTGTTCAATAAGCCCATCTAGCTTAAGTTAACAAGGAAAAGATTCTCGAGTTACCAGAGTGGAACTTGACAAAGACATCTTGGAATAGGGCAGTAAGGTCTGCTTATAATAAGCACCACTTGTTAAAAAGGGTAAGATTCCAAAATTACCAGAATGGGACTCAAAGAAATCAACTTGGAATAGGGCCTTAAGGTGCAACCATTCCTTCTCGATCGGAGTAACCTGTTAGTTACACATGTCTGATACATGGCATGAATGGGCCATTCCTAACCCACACCTGCAAGCAATGCCAGGCAATATCTTTTCAATCTTTTAATCACACTAAAATACAATTTGCCACTCTGCCTAAGGAGGAAGGTACTTAAAACAATTGTGTACTATTCGAACCTCATTGGAAGGCGAACGCTCTATCCCCTGAGCCATCGTGACTCTGTCCTGTAAAATTTCTAAAAAAAACTTATTCTTAACAGATTATTACAAAACTGCACCGTAATTTTTATTACTCAACAGTAAATCCTTAAATCTTGTCCTCAAAATCGTAATAATTACGGATAATCGTAATAGTTTGCACCTTTGCATGCATAAGAAAGACAACAAACAAAAATTTCAGATATCATTAAAAAATCTGGCCACCTAGCTCAAAAAAGAAAAAAAAAGGAAAAAGAAGCTTTCTTTGAACTTACATCTTCTCAGAATGGTATCTAGGACCAAGAAAAGGATCGTAAATTAGAAAAAAAAGAGCAGTAGATCGAATTTTTTGGAAAAGTAGCTTGAAAAAAGACCTTACCATCGAATTCCACCAATGGATTAATAATATATATATAAAATATCTGTATTCAAACCAACAACCACAATCAGGACAAAGGAGTGTTAGGAGATAGGAACTATCTTAACAAGATACTCATTAATATATATAGAATATCAAACGTTTATTTCCTGTTTTATTTTTTCATCAAGAATATTTCAACTACGGGAAAGAATTCATTTAGAAAAAGGGCAAAACAAACAAACAACAAAGAATCAAACAAGTAGAAATTGAATCTATTTTATTGATTTCAACTCGCTATTTTTGGGGTTGGATGAAAGAGTAAAAAATAAATAAATAAAAGGAGCGACACCGAAAGTAAATAATAGGATATTTTGACTTTAAAGCCGGAGGAAAAAAATTGCTCTAAACCCAATTCTACTATTTCCGATAAAATTCGATCAGAAAAACTATTTTCTTTTCATTTTCTAGAAGTTGATTTTAATTTGTCAGTTGACGAATTGTAGCCTCAATACGGACTTTGCAACACAATATATTGAAAGGCGAATATGTATTAAAAAAAGGGAGAGTATAAACTAAAATGTATCAACTTCGTATCGCATTAAAAAAATGAATTCGAATTTCACATTGTATTTTACTTTTTTGTATTTAAATTTATATGTACTAAAAATTTCAAAATTAATTAGTAGATTAATCAATCCACAATAATTTCAATGCAATCTTGCTTTGTTTTCGTTCAATTTAATTTGTTTTTTTTTAAATTTTATTTCTAAAGCATGAAAAATACAGTACTTTAATGTAATAGTCACGTAACTGCTGATTCTAAAACTGCTTATTCTGATTTTTCTATGAAACTTGATAGTTACTTAATTATTTACTTCGATTTTTTTTATACATAACGCTCGTTGAACAGCTCACCCAAATTTCGGGTTTACAACTACTAATGTTCAACTCCGTAGCCTTGTCATTTTGAACACAATCCAGAAGACAAGGAAACTACTGGCTCAAGTATTAGGAGAAATTTGCCTTCGTGGAGGACTTTTGATGGAACTAACCCGCATTTGCGCTACATGAAGAGGAAGACCACGAGAACCTTCCACGGTTAGCCTGACGGCAAGGGGACTCTAACCCATGATCCGTCCACTAGTGAGAATGATTCACGTCAGCACTGTGGTTTGTTAAAGCCGAATGCGGAATTCGTACCGACTAGCCATGACTAAGATTCGAACCAGGTTCACCTCATTGGAAAGCAAACGCTCTATCCCCTGAGCCATCATGGCTCTATTTATTTAATTTAATTAAAAGAAAAGTGAAAGACACAGGGTGATTCTTTCGGCTCAATAACAAATACTAAGCACGAAATTTGCTGGGGCAAAAAGACAAAGTCGATTAATCGCTCACAGACAGTAGTCGGAAGGTTTTACCCGGTTTGCACTAGTTTACGTTCGTGTATCAATTGGTTAACATTGTAATGCAATACGTTAAAAATAAATACAAATAGGAAGTACATAAAAAATCTCCGGAATAAAAACCCATTACATACATGTCTAAATCGTATTGCTTATAAACTAGTGCAAAACATGCAATCATTTAAACACTACAGCACTTCTAATAATTCGGTCTAATTATTATAATATACTAATAAAATAACTGATATGATAAATATTCTACATTTATATAATATATCGTCTAATTCATGCTATCGTCGAATTTATATTATATATCGTCTAATTTAACAAATGATACACGAACGTAAACGAGTGCAAGCCGGTTTCAGTAACTTAAAAACAATAAAGCTGTATAGTATCACTTGTTAATAAAGATTTTACATGGAATCTTATAGCGTGTCTAATAATTTGGCCAGGGACTGTACGCGTAATACGCGTAATAATTCAGTAGTAATTATTATGCAGCAGAAAAATTCGCATAATGGTTTGTTAATGGAACAAAAAAAAAAAAAAATTTTAACCCGAAACCCACAAAAGTTCAGAATTCGCATTGCGTCAAAAATAGCTCCCTGGATGCAAGTCAGGCTTTGCAAAAGGATAATTATTCACTCAATATTTCCGTTTCCTGGAAAAACCATAAAAATGTTCGGTGGATCAAACGAAATTACATTAAAACTCTTCTGTAAGAGGGTCACTTTGGACGACTTGAGATTTGAGAAAACTTCTCCAGATTCATCTCCGATAAGAAACTCTTTTTCTGCTGGTATATCGATTGCGTGCCCCTATATATATGAAGATAATTCGAAGAGAAATAAAGTTGAGTTACTCTCTTTTTTTTATGTTGTTGATGGGGATCCTGACGGATGGGCAGAGTAAACGTCGAGTCCTGATATTGCGGGTCTTTGGGAAAAAGGACCCTCGCGTGCATCCCCAATCCAGGAAAACAAAAGGAAACATCCCTTTTCCCGTTGTAATGAGAAAAAGGTTCGATAAATCACGGTTGCATACAAAAGCACATATATATATCATTCCCGGTTTCTAAAGCTTTTATTTCTTTCTTTGGACTTTCTACTCTTATGAAGAAAGGGGCAATGAAACAAAGTTTAAATGTTCAGGCTAAAGAATTATGAACAATTTTAAAGATAATGTTCAAAAAACAAAACTCGGCGGTCTTTGCAAAAGCATTTTGTTATTTTTTAATTATTAAAAACAGTCTAATAGTTAAGAAAATATTCCGTTAGATTATCGGAATTATGCTGATACTAAATTATAAAATCCCCCCCCCCCAAAAAAATAGTGTGTATTTTTTATTTGTATTCAAATTTTTTTTATCAATAATTGATTTTGCATATTAAATAAATTTCAATGATGAATAACTGTTACTCTTAGATCTAAATAACTGCAAATTTGAAAAATTATAGATTGGAAGTATTTGGAAGCTCTTACCTTTAATGCTGTAACGGTGTTTCATTCTGTATTTCATAACCACAAATTATTAAAATGCTAAAATATAATATTTTCCCTTATTTGGATTTAAATTAATTAAAAATTATTTGAAAAGTATGAAAATTATATTCTATAAAAGTCCTTTATCAATGATTTAAAGCAACGGCAATAATAACATGTATTTTAATTTGACAAATCGATTAGTCTTGAATCTAAGCTATGAGTCATCAAATAAATAAAATCACACCACATAAAAAAAAACATAATTTCAAATTTTCCAATATGAATTTCTCATTACATTGAAAATGCCAGTTACTTCATTTTTCCCGAAGAAAAAAAAGCCATAAATTTAAATCGCTGTTGCCATATATCAATAAAAATGCTTTCCTTTCATAACTTGTTCCTTGCTACAAAATTAAACAGCACTAAGCTAAATCAATATTTATGATCTCCCTTTGGTGAATGGAGAAATTTAAATGAAAATTTATGTAACGAAATATTACGACCCACAGTCATCAGAGATTAAAATTTCCTTCGTTCGAATTCACTTTAAATGCAATTATAGAGATTAAATCTGCTACAAACACACACAACTTCCAAAAGCGAGGAGATTTATGCCTTCCCTCCCCCCTCCTTCTCTTGGAAATGAAATACTGTGGAGATTTCATAATTAGTTCTTACCCGGTATTATACTATAGTTCAGTATCGTTAAAACGAATGTTAAAATATCAAGCATTCGGAAAAATTCCAATAATAAAATCGGAAAAATAGAATAATACTGATAAATTAACAAAATCATGTAATTAACATAATAGAATGATGACAAAGCGATACTATTTTTTAAGTCCCCCAAAATACGTAGTACGTAAATATTAATACGTATACGTACACTAATACGTAAATATTAATTTAGATGCATTTTTTTACTGCCTAAGTCGCTATTTTCCACATAAAAATAGTTGAAAACAAAAGTGGACGAACGGTTTATGCCCATTTTTCACAAAAAGGACGATTTGATCACCATCTATTGCATTTTGAGGGTTACAAAGTTTTGACAAACAAATAACGTGGAAAATCGTCTCTTCTCGAGAGTTATGACTCAGTGAAGATGGGCTGTTGTGAATCGATAAGACACATCACATTTTTATATGACTAAGCAGTAAACAGCTTGCTAGACTAGTAGGTTAATTCATGTAACAAAATCCCTCAAATTTACTGGTTTAAGTGCATGATGATTGACAGCTTGAAATCGTTCAAATTTATGGACTTAAAAAACATTACAGCAAGAACGAAACATTAATAGTTTTTAAAATAGGCGATTTTCAATGGAAAGAAAACGTTTTAATACACAGACTATTGCTTTTAAATTTGCGGGTTAAAGTACAAGTTACAATAGGATCACATTGCAGAATATTAACTTATTCCCAAATCCTAAAAATAATAATAATAATAATAATAAAATAACGATTCTTTGGTGGAAACAAAATGCTTTGTACACAGCTTCCTTGCATTCTAAAGCCTGACTATTTCCTAAAAAAACTAACTTAACATGCTATTCCACCTAGCTCATTGGATAAACATATTAACATAAGATTAGTATTGCAATTGCAGCGCTGGATTCTTAAACTGATTGTTCTTCAGTTCTTTAAAAAAATTAATCCAACATGTTTTTCAGATAGATCATTGGAAAAATGTAAGGTTATATTAATGTAAGTTTAGTATTCCAATCTGTTCTTTAAAAAAATTAATCCAACATGTTTTTCAGATAGATCATTGGAAAAATGTATGGTTAAATTAATGTAAGTTTAGTATTCCAATCTGCAATTAGATACCTGTAAATGACGTTATCGTCGGTAAATCATGGCGTTCGTAGATTCAGAAGCGAATCAGATCCTTCGCTTACGGTATCCAATTGAATCTGATTTAAATTACATGGTTAAGTACAATTTCAATGTTTCTCGAGTTGCAAGCTCTCAATTGAAATATTAAATTATCAAATTCAGTTTACAAATAAAAAAAACTCATTTCAATGGGAACAAAAAGTTTTTGTTCAGAATATCCTGAAGCTTCAATGTATTTAAAAACTGGCGACCTCGTTCAGGTTCTATAAAATGTTATTTAACAAATTATTTTTTCATTGAGCTCTTCAACTAATAGCTATAATGAATACGAAGTTTAGTATTTCAAAATGTTTGCTGAATTAAAAATACCTGAATTGGGTTCTCCTGCTTTCATGTTGGGTCTGTCCGATGCGGCACCGTCTTCCGCCCTCACCAAGATGGCGTAAGCTTGCTTCTCTTCTCTATCGAATTCCACTCTTGTGTAGATTTCGCCAGTTTCCCTATCTATGGTAAAGAACTTGTCTCCCTGGTCCTTGGACTCGATGGCATAGTACACCTGTGCAAAAACACACATTATGTCAGTCATTTGCCATACACACATACTCGTTCATTTTCCTTTAAAAGGACAATAGTGGACATTGAAAATAAACTTTTATTTACTTTTGGCATAAGGAATTTTTTTTTTAATTTCTGATAACAGTTACACATATGCAGCAGTCTGCAAATCATGTGTGTCCAGTCTCCTGGGTGCCTAAAAATCGTAGTTTGAAACTCAATAATAGTATATTTCAACTTCAAAGCCAAAGGCTTACGTTATTTTCCGTTCCATTCCTTTTAGGCCTTCAGAATCAACTATTTTTCGTAATTAATTCTGGGTTCTAAAAGTTGATCCTGTCACCAAGAAGTTAAACCTGGCTCCTGGAAGTTAACCCTATCTCCTCTAGTTTTGCGTTTTTGTGAACTGTAGAAAAATGCTTATGTTATTTAACATTCCATTAAATTCTGGGTTCTAAAAGTTGATCCTGTCACCAAGGAGTTAATCCTGGCTCCTGGAAGTTAACCCTAGCTCTCCTAGTTTTACGTTTTTGTGAACTGTAGAAAAAGTCTTACGTTATTTAACATTCCATTAAATTCTGGCTCCTAAGAGTTGATAAAGTTTTGAATTTTTGTGAACTCCTACATATGCGTGATTCTACAGTAATTATACAGTTGTATATAATATCTGAATTAACATTGATTATCTCTCTGAGCATTAATCCTTACTTTTTTCCGAACTTTCAGTAGCAGGCTTTCCTGCATGTGAAACAAGCTTTCCTAATGTTATTCAACATGAGCATAATGCATGGCGGGATAATTTTAATACAATTTTTACCAGCGAATGAAAATTTGGTGAGGAACAATATTAAAAATATTAATGTCAATTTGTTTTTTAATAGAATCCTATAGGCCAGATATTGTGACAAAACAATTACGAAGACCGGGATAGCCTGGTTGGTAGGGCGCTGGGCCCATGTCCAAGAGTTCATGGGTTCGATCCCAGCCGGGCAAAGATTCCCTGTGTAGTACATGGTGACTGATGCTCACTAAATCTGTCGAGTCGCAAAGTCCTCCGTGTTCCCATAACATATCAAAACCTCTGGGGGTACTGATCCAGGAGTTTCCTTGTCTTCTGGATTGGTTCAAAATTTCAAGGCTACGGAGTTGAACATTAGTAGTCATAAAACCATAATCGGGTCGGCTGTTCAACGACGGATATAAAATATAAAATAAAACAATAACAAAGACGTTGTATTAGAATTCCTTATAAATATAATATTTAATACTAGCCAATATGTAAACAAAGCAGCACTTAATATGATTAAACGATATAATATGAAATGATGAAATATGAGCATTATGAAATATGAAAGTTTAATTATGTGAAAATGAACGATTATGAGAGTTCAATTATTTTTATATAAATCCAGGATGTAACAAAACTGTTGTTTACAATTATTAGTAACTCATCCTTAGAAAAAAGAAAGTTTGCTGGCTAACGTGCAAACGACGCAGCACTTCCAAATATGAAAAAGCCATTGGTTGAATGAAAAAAAATGTCTAACCTCTTCCTTTAAGAGCAATACGATGTTCCCCTATCGATCTTCAATGGCAACAAAAGAAAGATTTATCTCGGACCATTTTGTGTTGAATCCGAAACAACGAAACCATCACCTGCCCATTGGGCATTCGGTATTCTGATTTAATCTCATCTCTTCCACCACAGCTCTTTTTTTTTTTTTTCTTCTTTTTTTTTTCCTTGTTTAACTGCAACCTCTCCTACCATCCTCTTACCACAGCTTTTATTCCTAAATGAAGATTTCACCCACTCTTTTTTTGGGGGGGAGTCATCATTTCCTACCGATGGAAGAAATTCGATGAGAAAGAGTCTCTTCCGATTAGCTGGTACAAAGAAGTACAAAATGGCTGTTTTTACACAAATCCGTTAGATCAAAAGTGGCAAATGAACAAATAAAATGTTTGAAAAAGGATTGCTAAAATTCAATGGATGTAATCTATTAAAGGTGCAATTTAATTGTGCTAACAAGAGTACGTGAAAAAATTTTCACTTACAAGACATGAACAGTTACAAGTAATATAAAAAAAAAAGTTCAAAGTCAATTCCTACTTAGGTCAACAAAGAAAATTTTTATTTTAGTTACTTTTTAACAAATAAATACAATTTCTTTCCCTTATATAAAACTAAAATTAATTTATTAAATTTAATGAATGAATTAATATTTGAAAAAAAAACTGTATCAACATCAAGTGTCATCCACTGCATACAAGTTTAAAGAAATGTATCTGAACTTGAGTGGATGAATAAAAAGTATTTTATAAACGATTGAAAATTTGAAAAAGAGATAGGGAGAGTGTGAACTAATAGTAGGAATTGAAATAAACGGAAGTGATTTACCTGCTTTTAAATATACAAAGAATGTTATATTCATTTCCCAGTTGCGCAACTAAACGTTTTATAATCTTTTTTTTTATAACCGTCGTTGAACAGCCGAACCAATTTTGGGTTTACGACTACTAACTCCGTAACCTTGTCATTTTGAACCCAATCCAGAAGACAAGGGAACTTCTGGATCAAGTATTGGAAGTAATTCGCCTTCGTGGAGGTCTTTTTGATGAAACTATTCCACATTTGCTTTACATGGAGAGGAAACTACCAATCGCTAGTATTCGAACCCGGTTCACCTAATTAGAAGGCTAAAGCTCTAGACCCTAAGTCGCATTTAAAAGTTTAGAACAATCGTTGCTTGATATAATCTAAAAGTAAAAGTTTTAAAATCTTTCTTAATAACCTCCTTTGTTGATAATCACAACGTTGAAACAGTTTTCTTGATACTGTATTTATTTTAGGTCGACTTTCTAACAATTAAACATTGTCATTTTTACCCCCTCCATACTTTTTCCAATATTTGTCATACAATTATAATTTAAGATTTATTCATATTTATTGAACAGTGTTTTAGGCTGTTTTCATCCAGCGACTTTTTTATCCAGCGTTTTTCTCAAGATTACAGAGATTATAGTTTTTTTTTTCTTTTTTTTTTAATGAGACCCGCAAAAAAAATTGCCATTATAAAAAAATGCTCATCATGATCAATCAATAAAAAAGATTTTTAAAAAATTGTCTTGTCTTCAAAATTACCGAGATATTGATTTTTAAAGTTTTTGTCTAACATTAGGGGACTATATACAATTCGATCTTTAAAGAAACACTTTTGATACCATGTTATTATTTTTGCCATATTTCTGTCACATGGATGTGTTATGGATAGATGTAAATGAAACAATTAAAACTTTGTTAAAATTGTTTATTCTTAATGGCAGACAGACAGCTGACAAAGAAAAATGTGAAAGAAGTCGGGGTTTTAATTAGTTAATTCACTTTTTATAGAATAACATTTGAAAGAATATTTTGATTACGTAGCTGGAAGAACTGGCAAAAACTGGTTTGTAGTAATTTCTGGCAATTACTTTTAAAGTTTAATAAAGAAACAAACGCCAAAATTTTTTCGAATGTGATTATTCCGAATCCTTCCCAGGTCCTTCAACGCAAGCAATGAGAATGCTTGCTCTGATGCAAAGCTTTAAAGAGATGATCTACGTGTGATGCTTCAGATCAGCAATCATTATGCTTAAAAAAATAAACAAAGTCCCTGATTCGGTTGCTAAGATTTTTGTTTAATATCGAAATGGCGTATTTTGTGCCATGTCCATTTTCTTAAATACTCATTTTGAGTTTTGTCTAGAATAAAAAGCTCTCTGATGAGTAGAAATTGCTGAAAACATAAAATACTTAATTCATGTGTAACTATTTAGAAGTTTCATTCATAAAAATTCATATTCAGGGTGCGTAGGTGCAGGGTGCTCATTTTTCAACAAAAATAAGCACCTTTTAAGTACTTTTTAAGCACTCAAAAAATATTTATAATCACTTTCCAAAAGAAATCATAATTCGAATCTGAATGTGATAACAAAAAAAAAATTCTATCGTTAAAAGTTCCTAATTTATAAGCGTAAAATCAATGAAGTTCAAAATCGTTTTCTAAAACTTCACATAATCATGATAAAATAACTAGTTTCTTATAAATATTGCACAGAAAATTGTGAAAATCATGCATTTTCTGTAACTTGGGGCGACAATTGACACAGTAAAGAAAAAAATCTCTTTTTAAAAGATAGATAATTAAGCATTTTTTACAAACCCAGAATAAAACAAGCACCTTTAAGGACATTTAAAAACGTAAATCAAAAATAATCACATTTAAGTATTTTCTTAAAAACGCTACGCACCCTGATATTTAGCAAATTATTCATAAACGGGAGAATATTTTCATTTAGAAGTAAAATGTTGCCCTATAACAAGTTTAGTTTTTTAACTTTAGGAAAATATATAACCGAATCATTTGCAAGTTTCTCATTTAAGGTGTAATTTTAAAGATTACAAAGAACGAAATAGAAAAGAACTTTCGCTTGGGAGAAGAGTTAATGTCGCCAAACCCAATGCACAGTTTCTTTATACTTTTAAAGCGAAAATCTACATTTTGTTGTGCAAAGTTCTCCGCATTTTGTGAAGATGGAAAAGAAGAAGACAAACTTTGCATGCATCCATCGATTACTGATGACATACTGATATTACTTTTCAGAATCCCACCCTCGGGGAGAAAACAGAGACTTTATTATAAAATAATACTTTCGAACAGAAGCTCCCAGGATTCTCGCCAAGAAGAACTTCCATTCTCAAGACTTAAAAGAATTTTTTTTTTTTTTTTTTTCCATTCATTCGAGAAATTGATTACCCCGAGTCGTCCTCCACATCAAAGAATGATGGATTGATGGCTTGATTACTTTCAGTCTATCCCGGTTTTCAGGGGTAAACTTTCGTTTTGACCCACGCCAACTTCCTCGGGTGAAACTCTTTTTATCACGCGAATCCTTTATTGCCGAAAAATTGAAGAATGTAAGATTTTGTTCATACATTTAAAGAAGATTTTCGAGCGCCGCGGTTGAAAGAAATCGCGCCAGAAAGATTTATTTTTTTTTCCGGAAGAGACTTCCATTATTTGTACAGTCTTTTTTTCACCAACATTAGTACAGTATACATACAGTTTTAAAAAAATTAGGGGGGGGGGCGAGAAAGAAAAACACTCGTTAACACATTTCTGAAAGAGCATTTCACATAAAATAAGAAAAATAATAATCCACCAAATAAAATAAACCTTATTAATTTATAAGAATTAAACAAATGTTGCGTTTTACATAAATTTTTTGCTATGCAACAATATTGCAAAGAAAGAAGAAAAAAATTAATTGAAATTATGGTAATTGAGATTGTTGATCAATTAAGACTGATTATTTCTTGAGGTTGCTAATTGTTTTATGACGGGTAATTCATTGATTGGTTATTTGAAGTTGTTAATTTTTTGAGCTTAATTATTGTTTCATTGTTAAAAACTATTGTTTCGTTGATGGATTGCACGAAAATGATTTCGTGATTGGAATATTTTGATTAATTGTTTTATCATTTTAACTGAAAGTTTTGGCATTCGATAAAGTTTAAGAAAATGCAAAAAATGATGATTCTTGGAGAAGTTTGAATGTACAATTCTTAAAACAATTTAACAACAAAAACACCCTTTAATTTTTTTTTTATTTAATTTAATATATAATAAAAAATTTCATTCTTACTTATTGATGACATAACATTAAGATAGATGATAAAGATGTTTTTATTTCTTCTTCAATGTATTTTAAAAATGATATCGTAGAACAAAACTTTTTTTTTATTATGTGCTTTTTCATGTGTTAATAGATTTCTTTAACTAATTATAAAAAAATAAAAATTTCTAGAAACGAAAACAATTTATTATTTCCATTTCAAACTCCAAGCTAATTATTAAAAATTTTTAGCGATTAAAAAAAATAGATTTCGCAGTTTTTAGTTAAGAAGAACTCCTTATCTGGTTTTCACATTATACGCATCGATTTTATCCTCCATCCCCCCCCCCTCCGACTTCTCATTAATTCGGATTGTTTTGCTCAGAATTTAATTACCATGGTTTATTTCCGAGGTTCAGAAACAACCCGATTAAATCCTTCTCTCTCTCTCAAAAAAAAAAAAAAAAAAAAACCTCCGACGCAGAAAAATAAAAATGGCCGAAATGGGTTTTCGTTTCGGTAGTTGCTAATTTGTTCCTACTGGATTTTTTTATTTCCCCGAATTGAGGATGCCGTGTAGCTGCTCCCCAGACAGCAATGGTCAACTGAAACTCAATTAAAGAATTGAATGAACTCCTTTTTGTTTGTTTGTTTACCTAAAAAGAAGGAACTCACCTTGTTGTTGGGGTAGGTACCATCCTTGTCACTTGCCTGAACCTGTGTGACTTTGGTGCCTGGGGGCATGCCTTCTAGCACAGTCTCCTGTTCTCTTTCGATGAATAATGGAATTTCGTCATTCACATCTTCCAGGACGATGTAGACAGTTGCCTCTGAAGCTAATTGCTGGATACCATTGTTCTGCAAAAGAGAAAACTACCCGTGAGAATTTGTCTCTCTTCTTACAAGCAGTTTTGGGACATGGAACAATTAAACGAAGAACTTACCCTGAAGAGATAACTTATTAATATTAATTAAAGCAAAATTTAATTTTGTAGATAAGGCAGTTTAGATTGCTACTTAAATTGGAAGAAAGAAAATGCCACGTGTTATAATAACAAAAAAAGTTTGTTTTTTTCTTCTTTTCTTTTCAATTCTACACGGAGAATCTAATTCGCTAAGAATATTAAAAACGAAAATTAATTCCTTTTAACAGATTATTAATAACGTGATAAGAAATTTAATTTTGCAAAAAAGGCAGTTTAGATCATCACATAAAATGAAAGAATAAAGTGTACGTGTGATAATTATACGCAAAAAGTAAAAGATTCTTTTTATTCTCGAAATATCAATTCAGCAGAAAGAATATTAATGACGAAAATTAATTCAACTATAAGAGATTGTCTATTAATAAGGTAAAACGAAAATTAATATTGCAAGATAGGCAGTTTAGAGTAATACATAAAATGAAAGGAGAATGAAGTGTGCGTCTAATAATTATAAACAAAAAGTAAAAGTTTTTTTTTTTCTTTTTTTTCTGGAATCAAAATTAAAATGTGTGACTTTAAATTAGGAATCAAAATGTGTGACTTCTCCGAACGAGATGGCGATCAAAACTGAGGGATATATTTGCCACAAGGCACAAAAAGGACAAGCGAATAAGTAATTTCTTTATTAAATAAGTGACTGATGTATATTCCGGAATATTTTTTTTTTTTCCCTTGAAATGAGTTTCACTGAACCCAAAATCGAAATTTTAAATTGTAAATATTTGAAAAAAAACTTAACGGTTTGGTTACGAAGTCTTACATTTTAATAAATAAAATGTAACGAAAAATATTCTTCAATAGTAATTCGTTGGTTAATAAATAAGGAAATCACGTGCGTGTAATTCGTCATAGATGAACATGGTAGAGGAGAACCTTAAAACAAACTTAAATAACGAGCATACAATTGTATAATGTTTTGTTTTTTTTTGTTTGTTTTTTTGGTAATTATATAATTAACTGCGAATGGGTAAAGATGATAATTCAAACAGAGCATCACTTTTGTTATGATTTACCGTATAATTTAGAATTAAAAAATAATAAAAATCGACAATTACCTATAAGAAGAACTGACGAAGAATGTGAGAGAAAGTATAAAATAATTGATTTGTAAAAGCAGTCATATTTATTGGTTTACTAACAATGAAAGTGCACGGTAATTATTAAATACTATTTATATCGATTCTTTAATTTCATTTCAATAAAGACTACATAAATCAAGCTAAGATTATAACATCCGTAATTGGATATCTGCAAGTGACGTCATCGTAAGTATCGATCCTGATTGGCTGTTGAAACGTGGCATTTGTTTATGTTAGCATCTGTTCTTTCTATGGATGATTCCCATCAACTAAGAATTCGATATGCGATCTCGTAATTGACTATCTTATCATGCGATAATCTCGTAACTAATGAATTTTATAAATTAGTGGAATATGTAATTAGTACTTAGCAAAACAAAAGATATGAGTAACGAAATATATTTCCCCATATTAATGAAAAGAAGCCGACAATAAAATAAGCCTAACGTGTTTACGACTACCCATGTTCAACTCCATAACCTTGTAATTTTGAACCCAGAAGACAAGGGAACTCCTGGATCAAATATTGAGAAAAAATTTGCCCTCGTGGTGGACTTTTCTATAGAACCAACCGGCATTTGCTTTACTTGGAGAGGAAAACCACGAAAACTTTCCCCGGACTCTAACCCGTAATCCGTCTACCACTGAGGATATTTTACGTAAGCACTGTTCTTGGGGCTAACTGGGTCCAGAGTTCGAATTGATCGGCCATCGCTATGATTTGAATCCAGTGTGGTTGTGTATCAGCGGTCTTCTTCCTAAGTTGAAAGCATCCCGTTTATTGTTAGAATTAATATAGATAACCATTCGAAACAGATTAGATTGTACGCTTCTTTGAAATCTCAGTTTAATCTTTACAAAAAATCTTTAATTTTAGAAACAACTGCTGTAATTTAATAGTTTAAATTTTCAATCAATGAATCAAAACTGAAAGAAAAACGTTCTGATCAGGAAACCAGTTATGAACAATTTTTTTTGATATTGCCAGACTATTCCAACCGAAATATTTTGCGCGTATCTGTTGATTTTATCCTCTAACAGCGCCACGTTGTTTTCATAAATGATAGAATTTGAAAATGTTGTTTTATAGATTTCGCAGTTAAGAGCGCCATCTTCTGACGAACTATGTCCCTCCACTTTTCTGTAAATGATTTTTTTTAATGATCGGTCACTTTTTGGGACAACATACTGTAAAAAAAATATAAAAAAAGTATCGTTACGCTTGGCTTTCAAAACTGTCTGATGATTATTTGTAGTGATAGTCATGAAATTCAGTTTGGAGTTGGACGTGTTCTGAACAACTAAAAATTTATTTATGCCTGAAAATCTTAGCTAATAAAACTTCGAATTAAATTTTCTTTCATAATTATTTATCATTACAAAACTAAAATTGTACTTTATTTATTATTTTTCTGATTTTTTTTCTTCTGGTTTATTCATTATTTTTCTGATTTAATTAACATAAATTTAAACCGGAAACTCTCTTCTTAAATACTTGCGAACTTTTTCAGGCGTTACATTTTTAAAATGGAAGCAAATTTTTAAAAGTTAAGAATCATCAGAATTTAATTGGACCATTAAAATAATGGAACGCAAAATGTGATTCCGCCCAATAAAAAAAAAAGAAAGCACTTAGTTTTAAAATCTCTATAAGTTGACGAAGATTAGTTCATGTATCTCGGTTTGTTAAATGGAGAAAAAGAAATTTTTTTTAATACCTTTTTATCAAGTTATTGTTGCCATAGAAATGAAAACGATTTCGACGAAATATCAGAACAACAGTCGGAACCTGGCAACCGCTAACGGTATCTCATTAGAACTGGAAGCAAGTTACAAAATGTGGACTCGTTTGTTAAAATCTAATTTTGCTCAACGGTAATATACAAGGTTCGGAGAACAAAGAATAAGAAAAAATGTGAACAAATATATATAATAAGCAAACGAATTCTTTTCCGCTAATTCGGAGCACCGCATTAAATTTGGATTCTCATGCGAACCAATTAAGCTTCTTCTTTCTGTAAAGAGGAGGGAAATTCAGAATCAGGTACGGTAAAGATAATTTAATATTTTTGGAGGAGCTCAGCTCGACTAATTTTATGAATGAATCCTAAAAATATGAACTAATGATTGAAAACACGGTTTTTATTTCCCCATCTCGCAGATGCTGAACAAAACTTATTCAAAACTTCTTGTTCTGCGAATATTTATTGAAATGAAGCATAACATTCTTACGGCATTGAATGAAAAGTAATTGGCAAACTCAAAGCGACATGTTATTGAAAATCATTTTTACAGAAGTTTTAAGAAAGAGCGGGGAGTTAATCTTAAGGTAAATACAATAATGCGCCACAAATTAGTCTGCGCTCAAAACTCATTTTAATCAAAATGGCAAACAATACAACTATCAAAGTTATCAAAATATCTAAATAAGGCTATTTGTTTGCTATTTTATTTTATTACCATCGTTGACCGAAGTTTTAGTTTTAACTCATACTAATTTTTTAACTTAGACCAATGTTTAACTCATTCGTCATTTTGAGCCCAATCCAGAAGACGAGGGAACTCCTGGGTCAAGTATTGGGAGAAATTTGCTTCGTGAAGCACATTTTGATGGAACTAACCTAAATTTGCATAACACGGAGAAGAAAACCACGGAAACCTCCCACGGTCAAAACGGCAAAGGGGCTCTAACCCATGACCCGTCTACATCTGAGGATATTTTACGTCAGCACTGTGGTCTGTGCAAACCGGATGTGGATTCCTATGGACCAGCCATCACAGGGTTTCAAACCCGGTTCACCTCATTGGAATTCGAACACTCTATCCCCTGAGCTATCGCGGTTAAACCCTAGTGTTTTATAACCGTCGTTGAACAGCCGACCCAATTTTGGATTTACGACTACTAATATTCAGCTCCGTAACCTTTTAATTTTGAACCGATCCAGAAAACAAGGAAACACTTGGATCAGTACCCCTAGAGGTATTGATTAGTTATGGGAACATGGAGGACTTTCCGACTCGACAAAGTGCATCAGTCACCATTTACTACACGGGGATTCTTCGGCCGGCTGGGATGGAACCCTAGGGTTTCGCGCAACTTCATTTGGGAATAACTGCTCTAAAACATTTGCTTCTACCTTGAAACCCATTGCTGAAAATTTCAATAAGCGTTTTCACCCCTGAATCGCGGCAAAAATTGACCACTTTGAAAATAATAAAAAAAAAATTTTAAAACTCTACTCTTACTATAATTTTTTTTTATAATTCGTTAATTTATTTATTTTAAGAAAAAGTTATATTAATTGCTTTTCCCGGCTTTTTTACTTGTCACGCCCTGTATATATTTTATTTTATTTATTTAGTATTATTATTATCAATTAAAATTATTATTATTTCTTATTCTAATTTTTTTCTCTCCTTTTATTTTTTCTATCTCGTAACTGAAAATATTGCCGGTACTTGTTAATTAGTATATTTAAGGTTAATCCCTCAAATCATCCGCATTATAAAGCTTTAATTATTTACAAATCCGCTTAATTTTTTTATAAATGCTTTTTTAACATTGCACAATACATTTTTGTAGAGGGTTTTCTTAACATAGCGCTTAAAGAGATAAAAAATAAAATTATTAACTATTGTCTATCGATATTCTATTAAAAAATTAATTAATTAGGATTAGCTATTTATAGTTGAGTTTCGCCCCTTTTTCGCTGACGTTACCCAATTCCCGAAGATTGCAACGCTATCTTATATGGTTTGCTTTGTAATCCACGATCGCTTTACTAGCTACTAAGTTATATCTATTTAAAATGTGTTCTAGCGTAAATTCTTAAAAATTTAAACCAATTATCAAAATATTTAAAAATAATTCTTTTAAAAATTAAAATTTTTTATCAATAATAAGATATTGAAACAAAAAATTTTAAAGTGAAATAAATCACATGCAATAAAAAACTTGCAGAAACAAAACAATAATTCAATGTTACGTTTTTCATAACTGTTATCAATGCTGTTCTACTCTTTTCAATAAATAACAAGATATAAAATCATTATTATTGAACTAGCATAAGTATAATAAAACGTAATATAGAACACTTTGTTTATTGATGTGAACTATTCGCTTTTAACCTTTCAATTCTTCCCAACTTATAGCTCAGTTTGTTTCAGCTTTTCGTTGTCCTCTCGTGATAAGAATTATTATAGAAAAGAAATTTGTAAACATGTATGTTTACGGTTTCATGCTTGTCAATGCTCATACGCTTGATATTTTTTATGATCAATTATTTTTTGGCAACGCGAAAAAAATGAGGATATATATATATATATATATATATATATATATATATATATATATATATATATATATATATATATATATATATATATATATATATATATATATATATATATATATATATATATATATATATATATAATATTTACGAGCTATTGTTCTTTTATTCCACAATTATTTTTAAATATCACGCTTTTTTCATATCAATTAGAATTAACGAAAGTGCAGGTTATGTATAAGTTTTAAGAGAAAGTAATGGCGTGCAATAAAAATTTTTTGATTACTTACAGATGATTAACGACCAATATTTGGATTACTAATGGAATTACACTCACTGTATCAAGAATCATTCATAGTTACGGTTGCAGTAATGAAGTACAATTAAAAAATGAGAGTTAAATGACAGCAAATAAATTTTTTTTCTATCCTCTTTCGACTAAGTTTTTTAAACCTATATTCCTATATAGCATAAAAACCATAATAATGTAAAACAGTTTCTCATTGCTGTCTGCGTTTTCTCGTCGGCCATTGTATGTCACATAATGCCATTCATTAATTAACAAAGAAGATCTCCATTGTTTTTATTTGTTATCACAGTAAAACTAACAAAAGCTATAAAAATATTTTTTCTGATTATTCCTCTGTTTCTTATTCAGTGCTATTTATGTTCAATGTTTATTCATTATCCTCTCTTAGAGTTACTCTCTGCTATTATTTTGTTTTTTATTTTGACAAAAAGTTTAAAACTAAAAGCGGAACGTTTTATAATAAACATATTTAAAACGCTATATAAGACAGTAACCATTTTACACATGGGCATTGCTGGGGCCTAATTGTTTTTTTTGGAGGGGGGGGCGAAATTAAATTACAGTCACAATAGTTCTCTAAATTTCACACTAAAGAAAACAATTTTCTTAAGTGTGCTAAGGAAAAGATTGGATATTTTTTAACTCTTCCTTGTTTTTAACTTTAATTAATCTAAATCGATAATAATTAACGAAAATTTTCTTTATTTATTAGAAATATTGATAGAGATTTTTAATTTTTTGTGGGGACATATACAATCATCCCATGGTTTTACAACTACTAAATAAGTCATATTTTTTAATTTTGTAGTGAGCTCTTTGTAAAACTGTGCCCAATCAACCCATACAATAAAAAATAATAAAAATAAAAATATAAAAAATTGTTCGGAAATAACTTTTTGCACTAAATAATTCCCAGGTTTTTGCCCACATTGCTGAAATTTTAATTTTTTTCTCTTCTTCAAATTACACTCTTAAAAACGAATAATTTAGCGATGTTTTTTATTTCTTTCTAATTTTTTCACAAATGATTAAATAAGTCTTATTTTCAAATTATAAATATTTTTGTTCCTAGGAGGTTATTTTTAATTTTATTTATTTTGTTTTCTTTATTTATTGTGCGTGGGACTGGGGTACAACTGTTTTCCTTCCTTTTTTTGATTTATATGATAAATAAAAGCAATGTTTTTAATTAAATATACTAAAAATATATTTCGGAAAGTATATTATTTAAAATAAATTTTTTTTAAAGAATTGCTATTTTTTAATTTGTGTTATTATTTCCTCCCCATTATTTTAGTTTTTTTTTGTAGATCAGTAGTGTGTGACATATAAAAAATATATTGTGCGCAATTGCCCAGCTTGCTCTACCCTTTATTTCATGTGTATTCTATGCGGAAAAAAAGGGGGGGGGGAAATAACAATTCTAAGAAATTGAAGGCAACTTTCATATCCCCCAAAGCGAAAACTCGATTTTGCTTAATTATGAAAATTAAGTTTGATAAATCACCATTAGTCAAATAGGAAACGTTAAAATTGTCTAGTGCAAATCATAGGACACTAATTAGGATTAATTGATTTTTTTTACTCCTCTTATTAATTGGGGAATAAATTGGAATCTATAATTGTCAACCTCTATTTTTAGACTAAGCTTTTGAAAAGAAAAAGCATTGTCCGCATTATTTCTTTTAAAGGAATTTTTTTCTTCTTCTATCATTCATATTATTTCAGAACCTTAAAATGATTTTGAAGCTTTCCCTTTTTAGCCTTTAATGAGCAGTTAAAATATAATCAACCCGAGAAACGCACAGTATTTAGTTTAAATATTATAAACACGAAATATAAAAGAATCGATTTCGTTTACTAAATTTATGGAGAGATGGCACTACTGATCGTTTAAAACATTTCAGTTTACAGTGAAGCTGAGTACTCTACTGATGATATTATTTTCAAACATTTAGTATTATGATTATTAACATCCAATGTAATAAAAAGTCACTGTTTCTTAAATTTTTTTCATTTCTAGAAAATAAGAACTAAATAAAAATTATATATATATTCAATATGAAAATACATATTCAATACAACAACGCCACAACGTAAAATAAATGTTCTACATTATAGTTTATAGATGGCAGCACTGAGAATGCTTCTAAATCGATTTAGAAAAATGTTTGTTTGGAAACAAAATGTCTTGTTATGAATCTCTTAGTAAAAATCTGATGATTCTGCGTAAAAATGCCTGAAAAATGGGAAAAGGTTCTATACAAAAAACAAAAGTACCCAGATAATTACGTGGATGCATCTTTTTTATCAGATTTGCGAAAAAATGTTAATCTTTACCGATATTCTTGGTGGGAAGCCTTCATCAAGGTTTGTTTAGTTACGCACGAAATCTGCTGTACTGTTTTCTTTGTCATTATTTTCATATTTATGGAAAAAAATACTCTGTCAGTAATACGAATTCTAGGATTGTTATCAATTTTAACTGTTTCATGTTTCTTAATAATTCAAATAACATCTGCATATCAGTGGACAATGAAGAAGAGCTACTTCTATGAGTACTTCAAAAGTGCTGTTATATTTTTCATTTTCGGATATATGTTTTCACCCGTACTAAAAACATTGACTCAAACTATCAGTACTGATACAATCTATGCTATGGTAGTACTAATGATGATAGTTCATGTATTGTTTCAGGATTACGGAACTGATGCTGCGATCGTTTCCGGGACTTTGTCAGTGAACTCAGCTTTATTTGCTGCTGTATGCTTAGCTTCTAGATTACCTACTGTATTGCATACTTTTGTACTGTTAGTTAGTGCTGTTATATTGTTTGTATTGCTACCTTTAATGAGGAAGCAATTAAAGAACAATGACTTCGGTTTATTAATAACTACTTTATTGTTTTTTCTATCTGTAACAGCAGCATTAATTCACATTTCAACTTTGTTTACGGTTTTGTTTATACTTCTATGTCTAATTATAAATATAATATTTCCTTCTTTGTTTGTTTATTGTCAAAAATATAAAGAAAATATATTCGGACCTTGGGATGAAGCTTTTGTGAAAAAATAAATAATTAACTACATCTGAATTTCATGTTTTCATTTATCTGGCATATTTGATTACTATAACGCTAATTATGAATATTTTTCTGATAATTTGATTTTGGCTGTTTTTCTAAATTCTTATGAAGATGCAATTTTTAATTATGTTTTCAAAAATTATAGAAATTAGTAAATAAATAAATTTTTATTCCTTATGAAAACTACCAGTTTTCTTATATTATTCACATGCTTTGATTTAAAGTAGTGATTTTTTTATCAGTATGTATACTAAAACATTAAAAAAAATTTCACAATATTTAAAAAAAAATTTTTTTTAAATCAGATACAAACAGGTTGTGGAAATGTATACAAGTTAAGACATAACCAATTTTTTTTTTTTAAATTTTCTTTGCTTACATAGGTGAAAAAAATATTCGTTATTTTTGCATTATTCTGAAACTGCTTTTCTGCATTTTTTTAAAATTAAATTTCTGAAATTACTGAGTCCCTAAAAAATAATTTGTTCTCATATATTATACAAATAAAATTTTTTGGCAGTTACAGAAATTTACTATGTGCTAACATACCAGTTTATTTTCTTATATTATAGATATATACTTGATTTGTTTAAATGTGCTAACATACCAGTTCATTTTCTTATATTATAGATATATTCTTGATTTGTTTAAAATATTTAATCTTTTAATGACACTACGTGAAGCTTTTTTTTTTTTTTGCAGTTTTAAAATTACTTTAAAACAGTTCTCGAGTCTTATCTTTGTTGAAATACAATCCAATTTTTTATACATGCACTTCATTTTTAAAAATATTGATTTGCATTATTCTGAAACAGTTATTCTCTAAGTTTTGTAAATCAGTTTTACAGCTAAGAAATGTATTTATTTTCTAACATATCAGTTCATTCAAATATAATTATAAGTATAATTCCTTTGTTTAAAAAATTTGATTGGTGTATTCCTAATATTCTATTTATTATTTTTTTTTTTAAAGAGTTATTTAACAAAGTTCTTGAATTCTAATTTTGTCGAAACTTAAGCATACCAATTTAATTTTCTACCGATCGATTTGTATTATTCTGAATTATTATTATAATTTTTTAAAATCTATACCTGTTCATTCTCTGACACCATAGATACATCTGCTATTTTTCAGTTTCGAAACTGTTTATTTGCATTTTTTAATTGCGTTATCATTATTTGCTTTGTTCGACATACCTATTTATTTTTTTCTTTACTTTTACTTTGTTTAAAAGTATTGATTCCTATTATTCTAAAAATGGGTACTTTTTCGTTTGTCAGACGTAAGTGAAAAATCGCCAAATAATGTAAAATTCCACCAAATTTCTTACAATCTGAAAGAGAATGTTAGTTTGGAATTGTTTACAATTCATTAACAATTGTTTATAGTTGAACGTTTTAAACTTTTATTTCGTTGACTGTTCCAAGACTCGCTTTGCTTAGTAACCTGGCTCACGTTTGGTTCACAATTGGCAACATTTGTGCCCAGCTAACAAAAAAGTACCCAAAAATGTTTGGCTGCAATTTTCGGAACCAATATTATCCACTTACAAAAATACTTAGAGATACATACCAATTCACTCTCATATTTTACTTACTTATTATAAAAAAAAATATTATATTATACATTTACTTTATTTAAAAAGTTTAATTTCTATTCACAATTTTTTTAAACTGTTTTCAGATTATTATTATTTTTTTAATAGGTATGTATAGGGCTCGAAAAACAGCCCGTCCTCGGAGGTCAAAAATACCCTGCGGACAACGAAGTTCTCGCATCTGACGTTTCTCTGTCTGGGAGTACTATAGTTGTTGAAAGGGGCTTTTCGGCAATAAACTTACAAAAAACACATTACGTACTGGGCGTAAACAAGAAGCGTTAAACACAATTATGAACATCTTTATACCTAAATTGATAACCCCTTTCAGATTTCTGTGCAGAAACCTCTGTAAATTATTGGCTTGATTGTTGAACTGGCAAACTTCATATTTGATTCATTTAAAAAAATGCAGTACCCTAGGATAAATTTACATTCCAGATAACTTGACCTTTGTCATTTAAATTATTTTATAAAAGAAATACTAGGTTATTATTAGTAACTTAGTATTTCTTTTATTACTGTATAATGTAATCCAAGTATTTCTAATCCTAGTAACTACTAATTCACTTTGCAATTTATATAAATGTTTGTAATAAATAAGAGAAAATTTTATTTTAATTTATTTAGAAGCTAAGGGTTAGTTTCTAAGGAGGACGGGTACATTGTTGGACAAGCTGTCCTAGGGGACCGGTAAAATTTATGAGCTTTTTCGAGCCCTGGGTTCATGTCTTATTTAAAAATTGTGCAACTCTGCCTTATTTTAGCTCTTATATTTTATTTACTGTCAAACAAAAAATACTCCAAATCAGACAAAGTACTCAAAACAATAATATTTTAAGGTTCTATGCCTCAAAATTAATAAAAGTGTAGCCATACATCTATTCAAATAATGTAGCAATTAAACTTACTCTGCAATGCCAATAGGAGAATGCAAAGTTTAAAAAATATAATAATATCTCATAATACCTGAAACTTACATTAGGTTTTTGTGATTTAATGATTGACCATAATAATTTATTTTACTATGTCTTATAGTATATAAAAGAAAAAAAATTATTCAGAATTAAAATACTATAACGTAGTTTTTTATTCATACACAATGACAAAAAATTTTTAAAAGAAAAAAGTTACTTATTTTTTGGGGTAAAAAATTTTAATTTGATGTTTAACCCTTTATAGAGTTTTTTTTTTTTCTTCTTTTTTTTTCTAGCAATGTTATGTTAGCATATTTTTGGGATAGCGATTGCTTTATAAAAAAAGTTTATTTAGCTTTTTACCTAAAATTAATTTGAAAACTTTTTTTTAAATTAATTTCAAGACTTTTTTTTTTCTTTTATGATATGATGATGGATTTTCAAAATTTTACATACTGTTAAGAATTAACCATAAATTTAAACATGTGTGCTTATAAAAAACCAAAATTATAAATTTTCTGTTCATAACTACAATTAATGCATAACACAGTATAGACTCCCTTTTTGGCTCAACACTCACCTATACTACAACCCTCATTTATATAAACAAAGTTTTTTATTATTATAATTATTTTTTTTTGTTGTATTTTCTTTAGCTATCAGCAGATGGCAGCACAAATTATTGCTCTACATGGCATTTAACATCAATGAAATTAAGGTGAAGCTGCAGAAAAGGGTTGAAATATTGATTTAGCAACTTTATAAAATAACTGAAATTTAATTTCAATTTATATTCTTTTTAGACGATCATTTATTCAAAATTGCTTTTCTAGATTGCACACTTTTGGCAAAATGGTAGACACCCTTGTCTGCACTATTCTGTTAAAGGCAGAAGTTCATACCAAAGTATAGTCACCAAGGCTTCTCAGAAAATAATTAATTATGCGCAAAATATATATCATAAGTTTTTTAAAATTTATTACTTTATAACAGTTAATATTGAAATAACATTTCTTGCCGCATAGTACAAACTTTTTTTCCTTACAATTTCCTGGTTTTAATTCAATTTTTTTTTTTTTTTTTTTAATTGATGACACTGCAGACAGAAAACCTATTAATCAAAAAATATTAAAAGTGCATCGCAATATAACACATAAAGACCTGTGACTGGGGCTGATGATAGATATTTCGAAAATGTGTTCACATAAATTTAATTCGATTTTCAAAAAATCGTCATTTCTTTTTAAATTTCTTTCCTTCATTGACATGCTGACTATTTGCAATGCCATCTATCGGAAATTCTTAAGCTAAAACGAGGATCTCTGGGAAGCCAAATGACATAAATTTTTTGCCGGATTTTTGTTTTTTAACTTGGTTATTTTTCTACTATATATTTTGAAAACTTCACTTAAATTTTTCTTTTATTAAACACGTTAAAGAACTTAGTTTATGTGTTGAATTTATTTATATTTTAAGTCATGACTATCTTATCAAATACAATACTTCTAGTATAAGAGGATTAGCAATGACCAGAATCTTAGAATTTATTAGTCAGCAAATAAAATGGATGAAGGAAAAATAGTAGAAATGTTGGATTAATAACTACAGAAGGTAACCTTACAGGCTGTCTTATTTAATTACCAATATAATAACCAAAGCTGTCATTCAATATTACTATTTTGCTAAACGTTGTAAAACATCACCAATCTTTATGTAATTATTAACAATGTTACTAAAAAAATATTTAGGTAGAAATTTATGTATTGACATAATTAAATTATATTCTTTTTTAATTATATCGAAAATAATTATAACGTGCGAACGTCCCTCCTTGGACTAATCATAAATATTATATGCCTATCATATAAAAATTTGAAAATTGCGATTAACAGAAAAAATAGACTGATTTCACTATTGTATGTCGCTTCATTCATGTGTTTACAACTACTTGATGATGACGTCATGAACATTTGGTCTACTGATTCGTTAGATATGTTAGACACTTTGAAAAACTCACAGTTTTAACAATCGGAAAATATTAATTCAAACTGCATGATCATAATTTTGAATAAACGTAATTCTAGTTTTTTTTTTAAATTTATTTATTTTTTGATTTGATTACTTCGAATTATGCGTTCTTTAATTTACCAGATTATGATGGGTACTGTAGAGTTCCATCCCTAAGTAGGATTTTTATATTTTTTCTCTTGGATGTATGTGTGGTCACTTATTGTTTTTGTTTCCCCAATGTTTGATTTTTTTGTTTTAAATCGAAATTAAAAATCACAGAAACAAAGCAAGATAATGGAAGAAAGGAAACGGTATGGCTAATGTTAAAGTCGTAAAATTTTACGTAGAAATGTTTAAATATACTTGCAAACATTGCCAACAGATGGCGCTGTATGTGTACAGAATTCTTGAAAAGAATACAGTTTCGTGTAATTGTAATTGAACTGCGATATTCCTTTACCAGAAACATACGTTGTTCTAAAGATAACTAGGATTAAACCTCCTGATCATATCCAACTAACTCATTTCAAGTTTTAACGCTATAACTGATCACTCAGATCTTCTATGACCTGCAACGCCATCTATCGATAAATCTTTTTAACTAACTTCGAAAATTCCTCTATTAATTATTTACTGCTTTCACAATGAAAAATACCGTTTGACCTATTTCTCTATCACCTTTTGCTACCGAGACATTTTTCAATCTGCTGGACATTCTGTATGATCACCTGAATGGAATGAGAGTAAGATCAGTTTGATGTATGGGAATACTTTCACATACCTCTACACGGACTGTTAAGTTATACTGTTGGATTCTTTCGTAGTCGAGCGGGTAGTTGACTTGGATGTCGGCCCATGTGTCACCGTTTAGATTCCTCTGATCCAGGTAGAAAGTGTCCTTCTTGTTCGTCTGCTCTGTACTGCCCTTCATGAGGGTGTAGAATACCGTCGGGTTATCCGGTATTCCTGAGCTGCAAAAGAATACAAAAATGAGTGTTTGCAAAAAAAAAAAAAAAGAGTTTCACTTAGTTAACTTTAAAAACTGACAAGTTTATACAAAAAAAAAAAAAAAAAACGTTTTTGTGTCTGATTTCGAAATTAGAAATTTCTTCTGCACTAATTAATTTGTATATTGAGGGTCAGGCCTTTGAGTCATCAAGATTATGCCCTAATACGTAAAAATCCGATCATTTGATCATAAGTAATTACGGTGTTCTTTCCCCCTCCCCTTTTTTTTCGCTCAATCTGTGAAAATTTAAAAAAAAAAGCATTCTTACCGAGCTTTTATGGAGGCGACCACTTGTCCAACCATATAGTTCTCCTTGATAAATATGGGACCATAGACAGGCTGATCCCAAATAGGAGGATTGTTGGCTCTGTCCACTACATCGATGATGACCTCCACAGTCGCCCTATGCTGGGGCAGACCTTTGTCCAAGGCAATCGCTCTCAAGTGGTACTGGTCCCTCTGTAAATAAGTTGTTAAACATACGTATTTTAATATTCAGACCTATATATATTCGAATTCGGTGTGTAACAAAATAAGTGATTTTTACTATAAGTAATACACATTTTTCAAAATCAAATTAATTTAATGAAAATGAATGAAAAACAAAATATATGCATATAATTTTTAAAAGATAGATTTAAATATGAATATTTTGTTAAATATCCCTTGCAAATACCAGTTATAAAATTATAAAACCACCAACTGTAATGAATTTTTTTATAAAACTAAAAATATGTTGATATACTATTTTTCTGACTAACTTCAAAGACTCGATCAAGTTTTCAAGCAAAGTTTTAGAGATTTTGTACCATTGATCCATGATAGCTACTTCCAGGTCGTATACAGAATCATATTGGCGGTTATTTGCACACGCTTGCCTAGCTAAATAGCACCACATGTTTTCTATAAAACTAAGATCAAGACAACGGTTAACCAGCTTAGGAACTCTATTTTTTCTTTCTGAAACCAAATTTTAATTAATTGGGACACGTGGCGTGGCGCATTATCTTGCAGAAGTTTCCAGTCTTAATCTTTCAGATATGGACCAAAAGGTATAAGATGTTAATGAAGTAGTTTTTGATAATAAAAAAAACCACAGTCCATTTTTCCAGAAATTCGCTAGATGTCGCATGTACCATCAAATGCAAAAGCTCCACACACCACCAACGAGTCACCACCCATCTGCCTACTGAAAAAAAATCACCAGCTTCTGTTCAAAAATCATGCCAATTGTAATTATTACCATCCGGGCCATCCAAATTTAAATTCTTTTCGTTGGAAAAAAAAAAATATTTTCTTAGCAGCATCTAGGTCATGACCTCTTTTGCCCACTTCAGCCTTTCTTCTTAATGTTGTTTTAACAGTCTTGGGTTTTTTTTTTTTTTTTTTTTTTTTTTTTTTTTTTTTTTTTTTTTTTTAAATTTTCGAAGAACAACATTTGAATTCAATCTGAAAGGGCAATAGGCATTGGGTAATGGTTCAACTTGCCTGCTGAGATATTTTGCGAGTAGACATGTTGTGTGCCGTTGCAAGTTTAAAATTGTATCAATTATGATTCTTACTGGATCTTTAAAACATTAGGAACAGCAGTTTTAGAATGTTATATTAATTTACATACTTCACATTCCGACGTTTCCAGAGCCTTTAAGAAACAAAATTTTTCGAGCTTCTAACTCAGGTAAATCTTTTCCCAGTGGCATTGTGAATTTTCTAATGAAAGCAAATAAATTAAATTCTTCTTTTCTTTATAATATTATCGTTCGCATTTTCTATGATACTAAGTTACAGTTTTCAGACGACTTTCAAGGAAAAAATTGAAAACTCAAACGATTTTGAAAAAGCATATATGGTCCTATACTTATAACACCCAGATTTTAAAAAATAATTTGCTTTGCAAAATAAACAATTTTTTTTTTACTTCTTTATTCATTTGAGAAAATATAACTTCTTTCAGTTGCTTCACCATTTAAAAAAGTTTTCATTTTATGCAGATTATCATAAAAATGAGTGATATTTGGGGTGGTCTTATAATTTTGCAACATACTATATAGTGAAGAAACAAATATAGTGTTGTAATAAATGTACTAAATATACATTTCCTTATTTGTTTTTGTAATGCAATCTAGTTAATTTCATAACAGATTGGAAAACAACTTTGATAATATATGGATTAAGTTTAAAATAAAATTTATTTTTTAAATGTAGGGTAGAACCTTTCAATTAGTTCATAGGCATTTTTAATCAAACTTTAGTTATAATCTTTATTTCCCATCCTTTTTTTTAATGAATCAATCTGAAATTAATAAATATTTTTAATAAGACTTCACATACATATGCAAGAAAGTATACATGCAAACCTCTACGCACATTGTATAAATAATATATTATGAGTAAGAGTATAATATAATGAATCAATAGTGAATTTGCATTATGTTTATTTTAAAATGTGTACAAAACTGTAATAAACATTTTTTTATTTTATTAAATGGGTGAATCTCAGGAATCATTAATCGAATTCGATCTATTCTCTAGGTTGTCCAGACCGTAACACTGTCAAACCGTAACCTCAGGATTAATTAATTGAATTTTAATAAGGGCATCCAAATTTTCGATGTTCACGATTATTTTCTGATATTTTATACATTTTCAAACAATTCTGGAGGTGTAAAAATAGTGTGCCTATTATTTTTTTTACTATCAAAAGTTAAAGGTTTTAGAGATTTGCACATATGCATGTTAATTATTGTAATTATATCATTTTTAGATACAATTAACATATTTTATTCAGCATTTGTTAATTATATCTATATATTTTTGAGGAAAAAAATTTCTAAACGGGTAGTTCCTAGATGGGAGCAAAACACAAAATTAAACCTCAAGCTCTGACAACAATCTAGTTTAAATTTAACTGACACTTAAAATTAATTATTAAATTTATAATTTTGTACAATTACAGGAATTAACATATGTTTTCTATTAATACCTAAAAAAACATTTTCCCAACTAAAAGACCCAATTTACTGAGTAAAAGATCATAACATTAAACATTGTTTAAATGTTTACAAATAAAAGTAAGAACATTTAAATAAGACTGTTTTTTGATAATAGCCTTAACAAGCAATAGATAAATGATATTTTACTTGGTGAAGAAAAAGCAATTTATTGCTTAAAAGCATGTCCATAAACGTATGTACGAAACCGTGTTTATCCGTTCTTAAAATAACTTTTTTTAAGTTCTTTTTTTGTTATAAAATATTTCTGCAACAGAATGCAATTTTTCACAATTGAATTATAAGATTGTCAAAATCATGTATTGTTTTTTTTTCTCCCATAAATTTATTGTTTTAAAGAATCTGATGTTCTGAAACTCAATGATAAAAGTAATTATAATGTTAATTTTATTAAACAGAAATGTATGTAACATAATTAATAAATATTTAGGGCGTATTATATAAACATCATTTGAATTCTGAATTTGCTACCCATAGCATTTTTTTTCATTTAGCATTGCATTATTAGCATTAGCCTTATATCCTTAGCATTATTAAATAATTTTTTATAAGTGTCCAAGCTCGGATGCAAAGAAACCATAACATGTCTGCATTTTGTTGTAATTTCGGATTTCTTCATGTTTAATACTTGAAACTTTTAAGAAAGCTTTATTTTAACAATATTACATAAATAGTAAATTGTGAATTAGGATTCCTTCACATTTAATAATGAAATTTTCAAGAAAGCACTTATTTTAACAATTTGCGTATTAATTGCGAAGTACTTGATGTTACATGTAGCTTACTCTTTTAAAAATGCTGAATCTCAATTCTAACCATCTATTATTTATAGTAACTTATAAAAAATTTAGAAAAATGAGTAAGAGTTCACTATTAGATATGTTTCATTACTTAAAGCTACTGTTAATTTCACTTCTTGTTTAGTATTATTTATTGAGGTAAAACATTTCTATCAATATAGTTGCATTATTTGCTTAATTATTTCGTTTTAATGAGGAAATGTTTTGAAGTAATAGTAATGCCAAATAGAAAAGCAATTGTACTGCAGAGAAAAAGACATTTATACTATTGTTATTTTCAAGGAACATTCATTGTTATAATTTTACTTTGGTTACCAAATATCATTACATACTAAGACTGTTTTCTATCAATACTATTATTGCTATAATTAAGCACGTATTCCAAAATTGGTAATCTTGATCAGTTTTCTCTAAAATTTAAAAAGCATTTTCCTATTCTAATTTCTTAACTGTTAGAAATTTGCCTATTTATGTGCTTTCATATCAAATAAAACATTTACTACGGTTATGTGCGAAATCAATGAAAAAAATTTTTTTTAAAAAAATGTTAATCAAGCTGACATAACTTATTGAAAAAATTTTCATTATTTCAAGACGCTTTTTTATCAGTTTTATTAAGTATATCATGCTGATTAGGTTGTAAAAAAAGTTTTCTTCAAAACTCTTTCTTTAAGTAAAACAAAATTCCTCAAGTAATCAAATGATATGCAAACACCAAAAAAACTATTTCCACATATTGTTTTTGCTCTAAGACCTACTGCTATTTTGCCTAAAACCACACAAAACGCTTTAAATAATACATGTAGAAGGATGAAATTATTTCAAAGTAATTGAAATTCATGGGAGTTTTAATGTAAGGAAATTTTAAAACAAAAATTTTCTGTACTGTTAGTTTTGAGTAATGTTACCCCTTAAAATTAAAAAAGAACATAATGTTTATTTTAAAATGTATACAAGAATGTAAGGAAACATTTTTTGTTTGTTTTTGTTTTATTGTATGCATATATGCATCTTAATTATTGTTATCATATTATATATAAGGTATAATTAACTTCTTTTATTCAACATTTGTTAATTGTACCTAAATATTTTTAAAAAATGATATCTATACGGGTAGCAAAACACAAATGTAAACTTCAGTCTCTGACAACAATCTAGCTTAAATTTAATTGAACCATGCTGCAAACTCCCCAATTCATGTGGAAATAGAGAATAATTTTGTAGATCTTATTACCAAGATAACGTTGTTAAATCATGGAGAAAAAAAATTTCTTTTTTAAATTATGGGATTATTAATATTTTTTTAAGAAGATTTTGTTAACAATTTGCATCTAAAAACAAATATTTCATGAAAGGGGACTCTTATCAACTATTTTAAATAGAGAGTAAAGAAAAATATTATAAAAATGAACACTAAACAGGAAAGAAATGTGAAATATACAGTTGATATGAAATTAATCATTAAAGTACATTATCATTTTATACAATAATTAATCAAATATAATTAAAAGAAAAGAATTTATTGTACAATGAAATGTATATAATATGTGTATACATGATGTCCATTAATGTATATATTAAGTACATATGAAAATATATTAAACATTTTTATAAAAAATCAAGTTAAAAAGACTATGGATATTGAGAGTTGCAAATTAATATTCAAACAATAAAAATATTTCAAAATTTTATCCTTTTCTCATTGCGGTCGAAAAAATAAAAAATGAATTAAAAGACAAAATATAGCTTATTTTCCTGAAAAGACTAAACTGCATTCGCCTTTTACTAGTAATTTCGCAACATTTAAATTCCATAAGAAAATGGTTATAAGTAATTTTAAATTTTTTTTTCTCTCATTAACCACAATAGCATTTGCTCAGACTTTGTAATCATTATTGTTAATTTCTCTTTGGATCCCTTTCATCTCACTCTCGTCAAAATGATGGGATGGTAAAGTTACGCCCTCCCTTTCTCGTACCCGTGATATTTCCGGGGTGGACTGTTCAAAAGTATCGCGCCTAGAAGATTAAAACAATCTATTATTTTTTATCCCCGAATCATGCTTATTTCTCAATCTATACAACTACTATACTAGACTATATGTAAAGTGTTTAGAGATAGTTAACTTGTTTCAAACTAGATATCAACACTCATTTATATTTGCGTTTGACCTAAAAATAAAAATGAATACATATATTGTACATTTAATTTACGTTTAATTATATTAATTATATTTATATTAATGTACGTTTAATTTAATCTAATTTACTGGAATAAAAAAAAATCAGCACTTTTATGATCGTTTTCTACAAAAATATACAGCCATCGAGGAGTTAATAAATAAAATTCACGACTCACAATGTTCACAGTTTTTTACCTCATTTTTAACATTGATGCTAAAATTATATTATATATATATATATATATATATATATATATATATATATATATAAATATATATATAAATATATATATATATATATATATATATATATATATATATATATATATATATATATATATATATATATATATATATATATATATATATATATATATATATATATATATATATATATATATATATATATATATATATATATATATATATATATATATATATATATATATATATATATATATATATATATATATATATATATATATATATATATATATATATATATTACTTTAAGTGCAGTCATTACAGAACACCAAATAGTTATGCATACGAAATGCAATAAAGCAATATCGTACGCGAGTTGTAACTTACATCCAATGCTTTTCTAAGGCTGATCCAACCGGAGTCCGGATTGATTTCAAAGTAATCCAGATCTGTCGGATCGTATGGTGCGGTGAGGTTGTAGACGATGGCTCCGTTGTTATCGGCGTCCTCATCGGATGCCGATACTCTGAGTATGTTGGTCCCTTTAGGCGTGTCCTGCTTGACATTCTCTCTGTATTCCTGCCGATCAAAGAGCGGTGGATTGTCATTGATATCCGTGATTTCCACTTTGAAGGAGCAGACACCTTCCAGGGGTGGATTGCCCCTATCTGTCGCCTTCACTGTCACGCTCACAAAACGGCCGTCGTCCCCCTCTCTGTCAAACACCTATGCATAAAAGACACAGAACACCTTATTAATTTTCTCAAAACATTTATTTTTTACATACCCAGACTTGTAAAAAAAAATTTAAATTTTGCAGACTACTGTGGCAAATCTTTAAATCATAATCATTATAATAGAGAACGACACAGAATACTTCATTACTATTTCTTGAGGCATGTATTTTCCATATACCAATATCTAAAACAATTTTCAAATTTACACGCTAATAATGAAACTAAAGTAACGAAGATTTGAAACATGCTAATCGTTGGCATGGATGGAGAATCGTATAAATTTTTTTTTCAATTTTGCAGACTACAAGATAAAATGTTTATGTAAATAGCTACTTTTATTTTAATTATTCTAAATCTAAATTATGAAGGGTTAAATTTTATAAATGTTATTAGAGTTTATGCATTATATCTTCTATATAAATTTATGTATTTTACAACTGGTCAATATAACATTAGATAATATTAAAAAAAAGTTTAATACAGTGAAACCTCCAGGAAAAACAACATCCATGTAGCGATCGCCTCTATCAATTTTTTCCATAGACTTTGTGTCGAAGAAAACCTTTAAGAGAGACCATTAAAACCTCTCCTAGAGACCAGGCAAACATCTGCATCAAATGCGGAAAAGGCCAAATAAGGAAACACGAAAAAATATCGAAACAAAAAGTTTAACAACACAAATAAGTAGATTAAAATGTATTCTAAGTATTTGTGTGAGGCTCTTATTGAGAGATCTCTTTTTGACGATACAACCTCAAGTTGCAGTCTGAGTGCATTAAAGACGATGCTATCAATGATTTACTTTTAGAGTTGAAAGTTAAATTAGAAAAAAAAAAAAAATTCTTTTAGAAAAAACAAGCCTCTCCAATAAACAAACCTCTTCTCACCTTTTAAAGCTAATTTTTATGACATAAGATTAAATGCAAACTTAAACAAAAAACATAATTGTTTATTTATTTAAAATAGCTTTATCATTCAATATTGGTAATATTGTTTTTTTATAGAAGCTAAATTCTATTCATAGAACCGTCTTTTCATGACGCCAACAGAAGTGGCATTTTCACCCCAAGAAAATGACACTGACAAAAATTAAAATCATTTGCAAAAAATCATGTACCTTCGATAACAATTTTAAAGACAAAGGAGGTAACCTCTAAGAACTAGGTACCTCCACCGACGACCATTTTACTGTGGAAATGAAGAGAGGTCAATGTAATTTTTAAAAGTTACAGGGTGGCCACTCAAATCAGATTTCAAATTTCCCTGATTTTTCCAGGTTTTTGTTTCTTTTTTCTTATAAAGTGTTGGATGTGTACAAGAAAAGTGTCTATATTATAAAATATTTTATTCAAAATGTTATTTTTTTAACATATCATCTTGAAAAAAATAATTTATTTTGACAATTTGGCAAGATTTTTTATTCATTTTTTTATCTTTTGGTACAAAATTTTGAATCAAAAATCATATATTGACCAACAAAAGAGTATAATTAAATATTAATATATAGTTAGTTCTTAAAAAAAAACTTTTTTTTTAATTAAAATATGTTATAAAAGGTTAAAATGAAATAGACAAAATTAGTATTAATGCAACAATTGTAACAATTTGTCAGCAAACATTGCTGCTAGCGATTGTGATTGGTTGGTTTGCTGAGAAAAAATAATTCACAGATTTCTTTGAATGGGAGTACAAAAGCTTTCAGAAAAAGAGTGCAATATAAAATCTATTATTATTAAATTATAACCAACTAATTATTGGAGAATTTTATAAAAATACAAAAACAAAATATAAATTTTTAAAAATACAAAAACATTTTGTCAAAATAGAAAAGAATTACCACCAAAGCATCGGAACAAACTGGAGCCATAAATGGATTCAGCCCAAGGACAGAATTTAAAAACAGAAGCTAATATCCTAATCCCTTCTTCCACCTCCACCAAAATCTTTCCTATATTACACAGTCCCATGACGGTCAAAGCTTTCTACATTCGTTTTGCTACCGTAGGAGAATTTTATGTGGCATTCTAGTTTAACAGAGCTGTAATTGAGCAAATTTTGATGCAAGCAAAGAATCGCGCTAAGTTGATGAGATTTTAACTGTTTGGCGGTACATTTCCGTCTAAAAAAAGTGGGTATAATGGATGAAATAATTTAAATTAAGAAAATTAGTAAACAATTTAAATTAGTGAAATTAAAAAAAATTATCAAAGAAAAATTTACAGCTTTTCTTTAAAATTCCCTGATTTTTCCAGGTTTTTATCTAAATTTCCCTGATTTTTCCAGGTTTTTTCCAGAATAAAAAAATTCCCTGTTAATTCCAGGTTTTCAAGGTTTTCCAGGTGGGTGGCCACCCTGAATAACTTATTTGTTCTGACGTCTAGATTATTCTATAGGACAAGAGGATATGTATAGTTTATTATTATAGCTCTCAGGTGTAAAACCTTGACGAAAAACACTGCTAATATTACATCTACAGAAACGAATTTTTTTCCCTAACAATAAAAAATCATAGAATAAATTTCTTTAAGAGGATGCTAATTTTAATTTCATTCACCTGTTTAACGACATGCTCTAGTGTGCCAAAGTTGCTGTAAGATTGTTTGTCAAGTATTTAAATTACGTCCTATTTATTTTAGAGAGAGAGAAAACACTATATTAAGTCGTTTTAAAAACCTTTAGTTGTCAAATGCTTCATTTACGTCGTATTTATTTTAGAAAGAGAGAGAGAGAGAAAAACTCTATATTGAGTTGTTTAAAAACCTTTAGTTGTCAAATACTTAATTTACGTCGTATTTAATTTCATAAAGAGAGAGAAGAAAACATTATATTGAGTTGAACTGTAAAATTTGTATTTCGATATAACATCGAAAAACAAATTTTAAGGACCATAAAATTTACCTACTAAATGCGTTGATTGTATTGAAAGAGTCGACAAATTACATTAAAAAAAAATATGGGATCCTATTTAATTACCTTATTGGTACGAATATCTCCAGTAACTTCATCGACGATGAACTTGGTTCCTTTTTGATTGGGCTGCTGGACAATGGAATATCTCACTTGACCATTATGACCTTTATCATTATCGATAGCTTTCACCTAATGAAATATTAGACTTTAGCAAATAGCACGTCAATTATTAAAATTAAAATAAAAATCTTTTTTTAATGTTAAATACCACATTTAATGTGGTTTCTCGTATTATTTTTTTGTAATTTTTGCCCTACCATATCAAAAAATATGGTTTACAAAAACACTCTCCATATCAATAATATTGGTTACATATCAATAATATTGGCACTTTTTTAGTACTATTTTTAAGCTTTTTTTTTATCATCATACAAGATATTTCATAACAGCTACAACCAATGAGTAATTTTAGAGTTTTAGTAAAAAATAATATAAAAAAACAGCATACACATAAAAGGTCGCAAATTAGCTATAACTAGAGCAAAAGCTAAAACTTATCCATACTCATACCAAACATGATTAACTTGAGAAAAACAAAGGGGGGGGAGTTTAATAATCGAAAGTCAGTAAATTAATGAAGTTGAACTGCATTTCACTAGGTCATCCTTTAAGCGTTATTCTTTAATAATCTGGTTTTAGATTATTTTAACCATTTACTTTCAGTAGTATGTTGCACCAGTTCCAATATAGTATAGAAACGCTTTTGATTTTATTATTAAGTAAATATTAATTTCAGACCCATGAATCTGGGTATTGTTTTATTTATTTACAGACTGTTAAAATACATTAGTCTAAGAAATGAAGAGAATCTGCAGACTGGGTCGATTATCTCTAGAACTACAGAACCGATTTTAATGAAATTTGATATGTACATACATTGATACAATACAAAACAAATAATCATTCAACAATTGTAATTCACACCTATGATTGTGCGTAACACTCGTTGGAGTCGGAAGGTATGAAATTTCCACAGGACAATTCAGACCAATTGCCACAGGAAATGATAAACTGCTTTATTTCAAGTATGAAATCACGCTGCAAGGCCTGTATATCTGTAAGAGGGGACCATACCCCCTATTAACCCATTTTTTTGTTCATTCTGCAACCACTGTTTCATACCTTCCGACTTCAATGAATGTTACTCACGATCATGCGTGTGTATTACAATTGTTGAATGGTTACTTGTTTTGTATTGTATCAATGTATGTACATTTCAAATTTCATTAAAATTGGTCCAGTAGCTCTAGAGATAATCGACCAGGTCTGAAAATTCTCTAAATTTCTTACACCAATGTATTTCAACCAATAGTCTTTAAGCACATATTTTTTCAACGTTTTTATTTTAGGTTTTTTAATGTCCAAAGGATATATACTAGACAACGGATTTTACACTCCTAACCCCTGGCCATTGCTATGAGACAGCAATATTCCACATTAATGCAACATCTGTAGCCTATTAATAATAAGATAAAGCTCTGAATACCCTAATCAATAAATATTTAAATAAAGACTGAATTTAATTGCTGTAAAATACTAAGCTGAAACGTATGGCTGGAAACTGTTAATACATTACACAAATATTTTTTTTTTAATTTTCTTTCAAAAATAAATAAATTCTTCGGCCAGGACAAGGTTGTCTACATGCTACCACAGCAAATGGTGACTGACATATCCTGTTATCAACTCGTCGAGATAAGGTGCAATGCTAATTCCAAGACAACATATTTTGACAAAGGGTCTCAAGCCAAACAATCCGAAATAGGCTTTATGAGGATGGTCTGGATGCGTGTAAGAAAATGGTGTATATCCCATTAAAAGCAAGGCACCGTAATCAATAAAATATAGAGAAATTATTAAACTCCTTTTATACAACAGATAAGCGGAGTGATTTAAACTAAAGTGGAGAATCGCAGCATACAATAATATAGCAGGATATGGTTATAATGCGTCATTTTTTAACCAATTAAATTTTGCTCTTTTTCTAAGCTCATAGAACACCAAATTCAGCTCCGTGTCATTCTTTTTCATTTGGGGGATAAAGTGTTTGTTGTATAAAAAAAAATACTTTCTTTTCCAGGAGGCCTCCTTTTGGAATATCAGCTTATCTTGTGAAGATTTTGTACCAAGAACACCAATAAAAACTTCACTTGCATTAGCTTTATAAATCGGCTATGTACAGGGTGTCGAATGGAGAACTGTCTGATTTCAAACTCTGGTAAACAAAAGGAGATAAAGGAACGAAATAAGCGATATGTCTCATAAAAAAGTTGCAAACATTTTAAACCGAAACGTTGGGATTTAGTTTTAATAGTTAAGAACATATGGTGCTGCGCGTTTTACAGAATTCTTGAAAAGAATATCTACATCATGTAACTACCATCAAACTGCGACATTCCAAAAATATTTGTTCTTCAATAGAATACAAGGCTGGAATCTCCTAATCCGGTAAGACAAATTACTATTAAATTTTAATGCTAGGACGGATTACTCTCGTCATCGATAGCTTGCAACGTCATCTGACCTTTGTAATTAAATCAAAAACTTTGTATATAACGTTTGAAGCCAGCTTTCACAATAAACATGCCGTTTGTTTTCATTCCTTTTATGCCTTTAACCTCCGAGATTTTTAATTTTAAAATCAACCTATGAACTCAACCTGTAACCTGTGTGGGACAACCTGTAACCTGTGAACTAATTCGAATTTTAAACCATTCTGTATTTGTTTCAATGCGCAGTCTTACCTTAATAACTTGTGTTCCGCTGGGAGCTCCTTCTTCGACTTGGGGTGCATATGTGCTGCATTCTTCGAAGAGGGGTTTGTTGTCGTTGACGTCCGTTATAAAGACGACGACGAGGGCCGTGCTGGTGTGGGTAGTAAGAGCACCATTTTTGCAGCAAGCCCCGTCATCACGGGCAGTGACATTAAGCTCGTATTTGTCCTTGTCTAACTGAATATGTCCACTTATAAGACGTATTACACCTATTATAAATCAATCAACATGTAGAAAAAATTTTCTATAATTTAGTGTATTTTTTTTTTAACAAACACAATATTTTTTAATTAGACATTTTTTCGAATAAAACATTTTATAAAGAGGCCGTTAAATTGCCAATGAGCAATTTAAAAGGAAATTGAAATAATTGTCTGTCTGAAAAATAATATTCTAAAAAGTTGATAAAAACTTATAATACTTTTTTTTTTATTTAAGTGGTACCATGTGTGTATATATATACATGAAGAAAATTGAGACAACTAGAAAAATACCGAAATTTTATACAGAACTAATTCCCGTTATGTACTCATACTTGGTTTTGAATATGAGCATAGGTGCTGGACTCACGTTCGTGAGAACGAGAGTTCGAATCCAGCCGGCCGAAGACTCCCCGTTTAGTAAATGGTGAAGTTAAATCTGTCGAGTCACTAAGTCCTCCTTGCTCCCATAATAAATTATACCTCTTTGAGTATTGTATTGAAGATTGACCGTTCTATGGTTCAGGTCAAAATTACGATCTCTGGATGAATGAATGGATGTAAGAAATGGGTCTGCCCTATAAAACGGGTGTGACGTATGGGTGTGGCAGAAGTCAGATTCTTGATCATAGATGGCGCCAATGGAAAAGAAGAGCAATCGCTCCCCCATGTGCCTTAGTGGCTTACCACAACAACAACATGTACATAAAATGATGCCTGAAGTGGCATTTTAAGAACGTTAAGTTTACGCTCTTCAGAATGTTTGCCAACTTTTTAGAGATTTTCTTTGAAAGAAAACGTTTTGTAAATGACTTACAGCTGCTTCATATTGCTTGTACATTGAAATGTAATATAATTTTCATTAATTGATTGATTCATTTCATTTTTTTAGTTTAGATAAAAATTTATTTTATGCCATTTTTCGACATGAAGGCATTACAAGGTGCAATCAGCATAATTTTTAGAAATACCAGTAAAAATAAAATAGAGATTACACATTCAGCGAGGAAGAAGCTTTTCGGTTTTTAGTTTTTCTTTAGTTAAAATATCAATTTGCAACAGGACTTTTTTGACATAAATTTTAGCAAGCATATTAAAATTATATATTGAAGGTGGCCATTCTAGAACACCTTATCTATGCACAGAATATACATGATATTCCTTCATGACTACCTTTAACATATATTTTGTAAACCTTTAAATTATAATGAAATATGCATTTTAGATGTATCAAAATAATATTAAAAACAATTCCAAGTTTTGATCAAACTGTATACATGTTAGAAAGTCCGAAGGAAGGATTAAATTCTTCTGAAACCAAACCAGTTTATTTGAGAATGAAGCTTAACGGTGAAAGCAAATAAACTAGTTTCTGATAATACCCCTTTGCACGCATACCGATCTTAACAATGATCTGTCAGAATCGGTGTTCTTTCTCATTTAATTATTTTACAACTCTCAATGTGCAGAATTCGGTTCACTTCTTTTTTTTTTGGCAATGATTCAGAACAGATTTGTTAAGAGCGATCATTAAAGAATACCTTTCTTGTTAGCAAACAATGAGTGTAAAACTAAACTGAGAACAGATTATGAACTATTGTGACTGAACTATTACAGATTAGAACAGATTATGAACTATTATAATTATGAATATTGAACAGATTGTGAATAAATATAAAAGGAGAATTTACCTGTTCTTTCTTCAATTTGAAACATGCCAGAAACTGTACCACCGCCAACAAATCCGAAATATATATTGTCACCATCTTTGTCGCTGGCAACTACTGTGGTCACCAGGGTGTTGGGTCCCGCATTCTCGTCCACATTTGGCGTATACACATCCTGACTGAACTTAGGTGGTTCGTCGTTTTTGTTTTCCGTGTAAATACGGACGGTGGCCGTTCCGGTAAGTGGCGGATCTCCCCGGTCCGTCGCCCTAACTGTTAGGACGTAAGTGTTGTTAATGTCCGCATCCAGTCGTTTATTGGAGTAGATGACACCCTTATTGTCGATAGTAAAGTCTTCTTTGTCCAGAGAATACTCAATCTCTGCATTCTTGTTTTGGTCCATATCACTTGCAGACACTAGAAGAAAAAGTAATGATATAAACAGGGTGCGTAACCTAATCTCTCAACAAAAAATAAGCTTCTTTAAAGTACTTTTTAAGCACTCAAAAATAATTTTAAGCACTATATACATTAACAAAATGCGAAATAATTTTCAGACTTCACATGATCATGATGAGTTTCTGATAAAAAAGAACTTTTTTTTTTGATTTTATTAGCCGCCATAAGAGATTTTTCGGTTCGATTTCAGAGGATTTAAAATGATCCCTTAAATTGAGAAAATCTTGCAAATTTCAACAGAGTGTGCAAGAATCTCACCGAATCCAGCTCCGTAGACGCGGACTGCCAAGTATTTCATCAAATATGAGCTTTGAAAAACACCCCATGAAAAAAGCTCTCTTATGGGCTTTTAAAAAAACGAAAATCGCAAATAAGCACTCTTTAAAAAGCTACGCATCATGATGTTATTTGTTGTACAGTTTCTAAAATGATATTGCTGGAAATATATATTCTAGAATTTATGTTAGTTGACATATTCTAAATTAACTTTGGATAGGATAAATATTCTAAGATTTAGGCAAAAAAATTGCTGTTTTTTATATAAAACTTCTCATATTTTTCGAACACCAAATAGTCAATGCTATCAATAAAAAAAAAAGTTTTTTTGCTGGAAAGCTATGTAAATAAAATTTAAGTTTCTTAAGCTTAAATTTAAGTTAACTTAAATATAAAACAATACTTCTGTTAATTAAACTTATTATTATTACATTCAATCGTAATTTTTTCTCACTAAATGAACAAGTTTTAAACCACGCAATGAGCGTGCAGGAAGTGAGAATTCACGCGTATTCAGCGTATGATAGGAACTTCGAATTGCTAAACTTAGGTAAACCGTATGGGAAATCAAATAAAGAGAAAATTATTATTCAAAACCGTATTTCAACTAAATAAATATTAATTCAAAGATTGAATCTCAGTGAGTTTTTTTTTCTGGTGGTTATTGTTACTAATTTCGGATTTGTGGAGCAACAGCCCATCGAGGGTCAAGGCCTACCGTGCCCATTACAGTTTTCTTCATATATGTTGGGTTCTAGAGTGCAAGAGCAGATGTTCCAGTTGGGTGGTCAGCCCAACCTGGAATCCTCAGTGTTTAGTTCCCAAGCATGTTTGGTACTCATTTTATCGACCCGGTGAAGGGATGAAAGGCTGAGTCAACCTTGCCCGGCCGAGGATTGAACCAAGGACCTGTGGCACGAGAGCGCGAAGCTCTACCACTCAGCCACCGGGCGTCTGAAATATATATAAGTGTAGGGAATATCGGACAGCATCTTTCTAAAACAAACATCATTTTAAGCCCCAATTTAATATAATGCGCGCTTTACAGCACGTACTTTTCACTAAAAGTGGCATGTAATGACATGTGCCTCGAATTTAATTATTTATTTCCAATAAATTCTTTAAAAAAGTTGATATTATATGCATTTTTTGAAACAATCTTGATTAAAAGCTAAAACAGTTTTGGTTTAATAATTTAAAAGTTTTGTCTTAAAGAAACATTTGACAGGTCATCTTCACCAGTTTGAAATTATTTCTTTAAGACAATTATACACTTGTTATTTCAAATATTTTCTTCATTAGACTGAAAAGGAATAAAATGTAATACACTGCATGGTTTTTTAAACTATCTTAAGAATCATCCAATATCTTATTTCTTTCAATATACGATCGTGATCCTCTTCATTAGTTTCATTAAAAAGCACTCTGAAAACTATCTAGCAATATCAAATACTTAAATTATTGATTAGTTAGGGGATAATTTACTAATTTTAAATTATCTTTTAGTTGAGTGTTATACTTTTACTCTATCTGCGTTATTTTGAAAATTCCGAGCCTATCTTTAAATATTTTATATATTAATAATTAAATTAAAGATCGAGTAATTCAAAAATTTTAAAAATTTGAATGAAGGGGATTATTATTACCTATCAACATTTGAATGACCTTTGAATGAAGGGGATTATTATTACCCAATTATTACCTATCAACAGATTTTTGCTTTCCTATATTGGGGAAATTGAAAGCAGTAAAAATCGATCGAAAAAAAGTTTTTTTTTTTTATCATAGTGGGAAAAAATATATGTTGCTCATCAGCAACGTTAGATATTCAAGAATTGAAATTTTTAATTTTCTATTGTGACATCATAGTTAAGAAAATAAATTAAAATAATAGAATAGGCGAGATTTATGAATTCTTTTTAACCATAATCAGCATGTGTTTCAAACTTATAGTGTTTATTAACATTAAGTGTTAAGCAATCTAAAATAAAATTACACTGACCTTAAGTAATTAGAAATGCGCGCGTAAAGACGATCAAGGTTTGATTGAGGTGTGAAAAGGGTGTTTCCGAAGAAGGAATGAGAGATTGACGCTACTGTTAAATGGTTTGGGAGTTCAAAATAATGTCTGCTTTACAGAGAAGCTACCGATGAATGACACTTCATCTTTAAAAACAGTCTAAGTTACAGTGAAAAAGCATATTGGACAATGGCTCTCAAGCTTGAAAAAAAGGCGTCACTGTAGAATTAACCGGGAAAGTATTTAGTGGGAAAGAGCCCTCAACCATAAATATAGAACAATGCAATTAATACCACAAAAAAGCATTAAAAATTAGAGTATAACTGGCAAAAGACCATACATATCTGCCTATTAATTATCCCGGTTAATCTAGTAGTAATTAATAATAATCATGTGATTAAAAAAAAAGCACATTAATTGGATTACTCGCTCTTCTCTATAATTCTATTACTCCTCACGCACAAGAAGGAGATGTTTCCTTTTTTTTATCACAAAAATGGTTTAAACGCTCATAAAATGTAGTGTCATTTAAAACTGAGCTAAGGTGCTTAACTGTGATGGACAGCTGAAGGTCATGAGTTCAATCCTGGTTACCCACAAAAAACCGGCATGTATATGAACTAAGGGAAATCTGTCGGGACTGAAAAACCTTTCGTTGATTGTGTTGTAGAAGTTTGAAAAGATACAGTCATTTTTTTGAGTGACTGTAAGTACCAGCTCAGGCGTCATCCAGGTGATCTGACCAAGATTAAAATTACCTGCCATTCTTATAATGAGTGCTAAAAGATAGACCCTGGAAAAAAGGAGCTATTTGTCTGGCTATGGTTAAGTGTGTGTTCTGTATACTATTGAATCGAGATATTAAGAAAGAAATGCAGGCTAAAAAACATTGAATGAATTTTTCAACTCTATGTGAGCTATAAGTTACACTTATGTGTGAAACAATTAACAATAGTTATGACTTCAAAGCAGCGAGATATCTTTGTAAGGTTCCAACTTTCGAGTTTATTCTGTGTCGATTTCTTAGATCTCCAGTCAAATGGATTTAAACCATTGAAGATGATTTGTAACACATGCAGTTTACTAAAGTACTTTTAAACTAACAAAAACATATTCTTACAGTTATGTAACTAAAAAAAATATACGCTTTTCCTTCGTATTTCTCGAAAGGATTGGAGAAGGATGTCATCTTTGCCTAGGATGCAAGGGTGTAACTAGCAGTGTGCTAAATTTTTTCAGCATCAAAATAAAACTGCTGATTTGTATGGAATATAAAAAGGTGAAAAAATTTCATGAATTTTATTTATTTATTATTTTAAATTCATTTTTCTAACTTCATTTCACATTTTGGGTATTATGTGTGAATATTTTCAACATAAAAATTATTCCCAAATAATTCTTTTCTACTTTTTTTCATGAGTGGATTACTAAAAGAGAAGAGACTAGGATTCATTTCAGTTTTTATTTATTCATTCATTTTAACCCTCTTTAACAGCAAATCGATACTTTGACTGACTTCACAGCAAAACTAACTGAAAATTGCATTAATTGAGATGTTTATTTCATGAAATGTAGTTGATTACCTTGTAATATCGATGTCCCCACAGCAACATCTTCATCCACATTGTGGGCCTGGTAATCCGGAAGTTCGAACCTGGGTGCGTTATCATTCACATCCGTCACTTTGATTGTAAGCTATCAATAAATATATCATGCCAAATTAATATGTTAGTTAATTAATTAATATGTGAATTACAGATTAGCACAAATAATAAATTACCAAGAAGATAGTATTTATCTATAAAAACACATTAGTTAGGTTTAATGGTTTATTAGAATTACATACATTTGCAGGCTTGTACGCTCAATTTAGGCTTATAAACCTTTGTAAAATAGAAGGCCAAATAGCACAATAAGGACTTCGAACCCGCTACCTCCACGCTTTGCACTGCGGCGATACCGCTCAGCCAGGGAGGCTTCACACGCACATTAATTAGGTACTTGCAACTCGAGAAGAAGTGAAATGAATATGGTGAATATGCCTAACCCTAAGGCCGGGATAGCCTTGTTGGTAGGACACTGGGTCCATGTCCAAGAGTTTGTGGGTTCCGTCTCCACCGGCCGAAGACTCCCCATGTAGTAAATGGTGACTGATGCACGTTAAATCTGTCGAGTCGCAAAGTCCTCCATGTTCCCATAACAAATCAATACCTCTGGGGGTTCTGATCCAGGAGTTTCCTTGTCTTCTGGATTGGTTCAAAATGACAAGGCTACGGAGTTGAACATTAGTGGTCGTACACCCAAAATTGGGTCAGCTGTTCAAAGGCGGATATAAAAAAAAGAGTCCTAACCCTGATAAGTCTGTGTCACGGTGTTCTGTAACATCGCTTTTTTAACAGGGTATACTGTTTTTTTTTTTATCTTTAAATTAAATTTAATTCTCCTTTTTTAATTGTTTTCCTGTTTTTTATTTAATTTAATGATTTTTTTACATTTAATTTGAGCCTGTTACCACTTCTTGTTGCCTTGATTTGTTGTTTTCAGCGCCATTCTAATTTTAATTAACTTTCCCTGGTTTTTACTTTTTGGCTGCTTAGCCATCTTGTTTTTTTTACGGTTCTTCTTCTTCCCTCCTTCTTGCTAAATTTAAACGGGGTTTCCCGTCTTGCGGTTAGGGCTTTTTCTGGACCCTTATTGGTCAGTTTCCCCCTTTCCTCATAAACTTTCTACTCTCACAGCGTTTTTTTTTAGTAGTTGCTCTCCAGGACAGCCTTCGGGCTGGTCCTATGTGCCCGCTCATTTTTTTTTATTTTCTTAGATCCTTTTTTTTTGGCCTTCGCCCTTTTTGCTAGGTTTTATCCACCATTAATATGGTGTTGTTTCCCCATCTTTTTTAACTCAATATGTTAGTTTTTTCTTTAAAATTTATATATCTTTAGTTGGTGTAAATTTCTTCTTGTTTGATCTTTTTTTTTAAGAAAAACCTTTACTACTTTGATTAATTGTGTGCCAATGGAGTTGGCGTCGCTTTCTTCGAAAATGGAATGTTTGTAGTAAATTTGTAAACCCTTTTTTTGTTTTAATAATAAACTTAAATTGTTGATGCTCATCAAAAACGATGTCAGCTGCCTTTTTTTAATTTTATTTTTGCCTTTTTATTTGTTCCCTTTTTTTTTGCCGTGTTTTTTTTTTTTTTGTGTAGATCCAGGCCTTGACTCCAGCGTTTTCAGCGGTTCACAAGATGGGTGAGTAACTAGCTTCCTATCGTATTTTTTTTTACTTGTTTTGTTCCAGGTCATTTCCAGGTGTAAGAATTTTTGTTTGTTCTCTTTTTTTTTTGATCTGATTTATGCTTTTTTATTTATTCTCATCACGCACACTTCCCCCCTCCCATAATATGGTTTATTGCCCCTTTTTTTTTACTATTCGCCTTAGTCAACCTATATTTAAATGACCTCAAGAGCCCATCACGGTTGTTGTGGTTCACCTCCTTTGTACTTCTTCCACTATACTTCACCGCCTTTCCCTGTACCTTCCCTAAAATTCTCTCCAACCTTATTCTTTTGATTTGAACCCCCATCTTCTTTTTAATGAACTCTCATTATTTTCAAATTAAACATTTATCCAAATTTTTTCCACACCATTACAGTCTGTAAAAATAGGTCTTAAGCTTAGTAGGCTTCTGGCTTCCAGCGTGGCTCTACTCAACAGTTCGGTACTACCCACTATGACATCGCTGCCCTGCCATAGCCCCTTGCCATCAGGCCAATACTTGGTCCAGGAACAAGGCCACGGAGTTGAAAATTGATAGTCACAAACTCAAAATTGAGTCGGCTGTTCAACGACGGTAATAAAATAAAATCGGCTTCAAGAAGAAACATGAAAACAAACATTAAGGAACATCTTTAAAAGTACTAAATCTCTGAAAATGGGCAAAATATTACACAATTTTTTTTTTTTAAATGATCTCGATCATTCCCTATTTTTAATTTTTTCTCATCACAAATAAATTTAGACATAACATAATTCAATGATTTTTTTCTTCAAGAAATCGAAGCTGTAAATATAATGGAAAAAAAAAGGAAATTTACATGTACAAGTTTAAAATATAAGAGCACCGGCTATCCCATTTTTTCTCGAAGACAAGTTGAATTTGTTTAGTTTAATTTTTTAGACCAATACAGTGTGCCTAATTAACCAATTTTTTGGCATTTTGCATTACGTCTATAAATGTTATGCATTCTTCAACTTCAATTAAACAAAAAGGGTAGAAAAAGAGATAGCAACCTGCTAAATTTATTTTTTTTTTAATTTTAATTTAATGAATATAAGACTTATAACGAGCGATTCTTGGAACTTCTTTCCATTAGGTTCTAACTCTATTTTTGAAGTCCATGTACACAATTTCTTAAAATCTAACGCACCAATCTTTTTGAAACTTTGCAAATTTCGATAGAATTAACTTGTGATTGAAAAGTTTTTTTTTTTTTTTTTGTTTGAGGGCAAATTAATTTATTAAACAATAATATCGAACATAATTCTACATTTTTGCCTAAAGCTGAAATTTAATTTTTATAAAAATTTTTTTATTGAATATCGTATTAATTCTATCTAGAAAAAGTGTGCATATTTCAACAAAATTCAACATTATTATTTTTTCGAAATCTTAACCACAATTAGGAAACATTTTCCGGGAAGTCTACGAAAAATCAGGTCGCATCAACTGAAGTTTCGAAATGTGTTTCATTATTATGAAACGAATAGAAAAGCTTGGTTGAAAACAAAATGTTATAGGGAGACAGAGGATGCTATTAAGATTTTTAATTTAAAAGAACTCGTGACCGGAAATGCCACCACATCCACATGGCAGTAGGCGGCACATAAAGAGTGCTACAAAAAAAAAAGAATTATCTAAATTCTGACATTTAAAATATTTTTGTTCTGTTGCGGATATGCGAGTCACTTGTGGTTTGTTCTGCGTGCGGCGAACGCTTTCATCTATCACCCAAGGTTTAAATAAAACTTCGTGAGGATCGTGAATCTATTTCAGCCTTCCTTTCCTTCTTAAGTCACTTTTTGAATTCTAGTTTTTCTTCATATTTTTCATAATCTGTTTCAGCAATATTGTGAATTAATAATTAATTTAAAGACTGCTAATTTCAGCACAACCATTGCTGAATAACCAAGTTTGGTTTTCAAGGTTTTATCTTTCAAGGACTATGGCAAAAACACCACGAAATTTCGCACTTAGATACAAAAAATGAAAAATATCTTGACATTGATTTAATATTTTGTTTACTTTGACAACTACTTTTCTTTTTATTTTTGCCCACAGCGTTACCAGTCTGCCCAAACACCCAGTGATACTATAAAAAAAAAAAAAAGAAGCATTACCTCAACAGAAGTGGAAAAACCACCAGAATCTTCTGTGGCCGTCACTATAAGAGAATATGACTTTGGCTGCCTAAGATCTTCATAATCCAAATCCTTGGCCAGTTTCACGACCCCGGTGGTGGGTCCTATGTTGAAGGTGCCCGCTCCTTTACCCTGAGCACGAAGGGTATACCTTATCTCTCTATCGGCGAAGGATTTCGCCTTCACCTCAATTATACTGAAAGAGAAAATTAACGTTATCCTTAAAAAACAAAGTCAAAATTTTTGTTGCCTTTCTATTGATGGACCAACATAATCTTGATGATAACCATCAACAATTCCATCATGAACCATTATGTTTTTTATGGTAACCAACATAAGTAACAATCACCCCAAAGTAGGAATTCGGATTGATTTATGATGGTCCAACATAAGAATAACAACTTGTTTTTTGATAGTTTGTTCATGTTGAACCATTAGAAATTTCCATCATAGCATCCTAGAGATCAAATGTTGGAACGATCATGAACAAACATCTTCCCAATGAAGGAATTTGGATGTATTTATGACGGTCCAAGGTAAAAAAAATGCTTTGATGGCATATTCCTGAGAACCAACAAGAATTCCCATTAAACCATCATGGAAATGTATCGTTGGAACCATCATGGATCATCACCGATTGTTTGTCCTTGAGAATCAAACTTCTCTTGATGGTTAACCATCACAGTATTAAAGTCGCATTTTCCATCATGGAATGAGGAGAGTTTGTTGGCATATCAAAAGCATTGAATGCATAATGGAAAATGTTGGATGATGGTAACCATCAAATGTTGTTGGACCATCATGAACCGCACTGAAACCAACACAAATCATCAAAATGTTTTGATAGGACCATCAAGAATTTTGACTTGAGAATGAACCACTATATCAGCAACTTCAAAGTTTGCCTTATTGTAAATATACAGAGTTACTAATTAGGAAATATATTGAGGAATGTTGCTATCATTGGACTGAGTCCTTCATATGGCCATCTCCATTATTGCTTAGTTATAGAACTACCTTTTGAATGTTTAGTGTACTTTATAAGCCACTTTGACAATAAGTTAATTCAACACCTCCTATAACAGAAAGCCTACACACGGTTTCTTATAGGTAATTCGATCAGACCACTATGAAAGTAAACTAGTTTACGAAATGTCTAGTAAAAATAAGAAAGTGATAGTAAATATATACGTCTAAAAATTTTTTAACTTATGAACATAATTGATCTGACTTATTTACTTGTCTAACATCTAAGATTCAATTCTAAAATATATATGCTAACTTTCTTTCGATTATTTTTAAAATAGAATTTGGTTTCATGCGCACAACTGGTTCACTTTTTAAATAGTCTGCACAGACAACTTATAAAAAACCATGTGGTGGCTTTCTGATTTAGGAGGTGAAGGTTAATTGACCATCGATAAAATTTCCTGCTCAAGAATGAATTTGTACTTTTCTGGTAAATTTGTACTTTTCTTCCAGTTTTTTAATGAAAACAAAAAAAGAATATCTGTGTGGCCTTAAAATTGCGTTAGTTATACTTGATAATACTTAAGAAAAGCTTTATTAAGCTAAGATTTATTAGCTTTATTATTTATCATTTAAAGCTTATTTAGTCATGTCAACAGTGGCTGCATACCTTGCTCAAACCAAACTCACGTGCCCGTACCAACAACGAGTTACGTTTAATGAGAAAGACCTAGTATTACTGAAAACGCCTTGTTGGCCAAACTGTAGAAATCATATCGAGGCAAATAGTTTGAGGTTGTACTTAAAAATTATTCATTGAAAACGGCATTAAATGTAATTGAATCTGCAATCATATAATGATCTAATTTATTCCTTTAAATAAATATAAAATGTTCGTTGTAAATGGTTTTAATGTTGTTGTTTTTTTGGTCTGTGTTGATATCTATAATCAGCTTTTTATATTTAAGCATAGTGTTCATTATAGTTTTAAATACTTTGCTGACTTATGATACTGAATTAAGAAATAAAATAGCTACTGGCTCGTTCATAGAAATTCCTTGATTTATCAGAAGGGGCCAGTTTTCTTCAATGAGCTAATAGAACTTAATATTATTACTTTAATATTTACTTAACATTTGCGACGACTACATATTAGTAGTATGGAAATGCGTATAGAAAACTATAAAATTGGAAAGTTTCTCGGTTTTAAGGAACAGTTTATTTTAGTGGCTTATTGATAGCAAGCCTGTATTTGTTACGAAACTCAGTGTTGTTGTGAGAAGGTGATAAATACAAAAGTTTGAATGAATTTACTGTTTTTACTTACTCTGAATCCTTTTTCTGGTTCTCGGGTATGGTGGCTTCATATTTTTGCATATAGAATTGAGGGGGTCTTTTGCCTCCCATGATGGACAGTCTCTCCTCTCCCGTCGACTGATGTTGCCTGTCTTCAGTCATTCCGTTGTGATCTTCAGCCTTTACGTACAGTACGTACTCCTTGTCCAACATAAAGGGATCACTGCCCAGTGTCCTTACTTCACCGGACCTCTCATCCACCTCGAAACGTCCGCCGGCTACATAAGAAGAAAACATACGACACTTTAGAAATATGAAGCAGGTATGGGCGATGTTCAGATTTTGGCATCGTCACGCTAACATCGTGATATTTTGATGCATCGCAATTTTCAGTACATTAATGTTTTACATTTAGTACTGAGTAAATTTTCTATTAGTGTAAAGAAATCAAAAGGATTTGCAAGCACACAATTAAAAGAAAACCACTCCATTCACACAGATTCAATAACACTTCAATTCTCAATCCAATTCGGATTCATCATATAAACAAAACGATGAGTCATGATGTTTAAAAAACGGGGAAAGATAACGATCATCGCCACAGCTATCACTGCACACTTACGGAGGAATATGCTCTTCGCGCGAGCTTGCAGACATGTATGTACGATTGGGAACAATGCTCAACATCGCGAAAGGTAGACATTGATGTCAACGATACATCGGAAAATATCGTACACATCACAGTAAATCACAATTTCCAATGCTTCGAAAAATCGCCGATCCAAACATCAGATCGGCGATGATTACAAAGTAGAGGTAGCTCTGCGTCTAAATAAAGAAGGCAGTATCTCCACTCATTTTTGGGAGATACTGCCTTCTTTCGTAGGATGGCAAAGTAATTGGATAACAAGATAAAACATGAAAATTTGAAAGTTCCTCAGAATATTTTAACTTTTAAATATATGCTCTTAACTCTGATGGCATTATGTTAAAGAATGTGACCAGATCCCAGAATGGTCGAAAGTTGTTACTTTTTTTCCGTAATTGGCAGTAAATTGTGCTCTTTTTTAATAAAAAAAGAAATCTTGTGGCGAGTCGTGCGATCCAAAAAAAAAAAAAAAAAATGTAGTTTGTAGCGAGCAACTACTTAATTTTAACGTTAGTTAAGCAAAGAAACAAGGTTCACACACTTCTTATTTTTCGAAGTTGAATGGTTCAAATCCTTTCGGGTTCATCAACGGATATGAGTAAGCTTCTGTGGCTGAGGGTTAATAAGAATTATGCATTAATTTTGCTAAAACTAGTCATAGCGAATAATAGCTATTTTATCTCTTTGATCACACTTTCAAATGCAAATGCAACATTGATGTTATTTCAATGGAACAGATTTGCCCTGTAAATTTTCGATATACTTTATTTCTTAGAGGAAATAAGAACGCATTAAACACTAAGCAAAATCACAAATATTTGATAATTTCCTGGCACTACTTGATTTAAATATTCGCTTTTGAAAAAGGACTAAAAACTTAAGGGTTAATAAGAAAAAAATTTTAAAAGATGGTTTAGGATAACAAACCAGCTCATGTAAACATGAATAAATATTTCTTAATAATACTAATAAATTAAAATAAATTAATTTTTTTATTCAAAAAAACGTTTATAAAATGGGTTTAAATTAAGTTCTCAAACAAAGTTCGTCTGCACAAAGAAGTGACTGTATTTCAAAAGAAGCATGGTAGTCGCTACTTTTTAAAAACAACTGATTTTGTTCAAATTTCGACTTTTATAAATTAAAATTAAATTGTTTGAGAGGACATAATATTTTTAAAAATAAAAATCTCTAAAATTTAATGTCGCGTGAGATCACGGTTCGGATCCAGAATTTTGACCTAGCCATCATTAATTATCAAGAACTTCGCTTTTAAATTGGAAGATGTTTTATTTAATTGATATCACTCCTGCATCGTCTTGAATATAAAATAATAAAAGCACATACTTACTTCTGTCTCTAACAAGAAAATAATGAATGTTATGGTCTGTGTCCGGATCTCTTGCCTGGAGCTTGAAAACTGGTGTCCCGGGTGGAGCATTGAGCTGAACGACGGCTTGCATGGGAAGGGGTCTGTTGATGAAGTAAGGTGGCTCGTCGTTCACATCCTTCAAATGGATTATCACGCGCTGCCTCTCTGGATCTGAAATGATCAAGAGAAAATCATTTTTAATCCTAACAATCCTTTTATATATTTATATTGTTTTTTATATATTTTTTTATTTATTTATTTATATTTTTTAAAAAAAAAGGTCTCCCGAGCCATGATGGCTCAGGGGATAGAGCGTCCGCCTTCCCAAGAGGTGAGCCGGGTTCGAAACCCAGCAATGACTGGTCGATACGAATTCCGCATCCGGCTCGCACCGACTACAGTGCTGGCGTAAAATATCCTCTGTGGTAAGACGGGTCATGGGTTAAAGTCCCCTTGCCGTCAGGCTAACCGTGGGAGGTTCTCGTGGTTTTCCTCTCCATGTAACTCAAAACTTCGCAATATATAATTAAGGAGCTAATCAAAACTAGCTGAGATAAAGTTTGTATATTTTTAGCAGTCTTTAGCCTATTTCGTAAATCGTAACTCAAATTTCCGTCCGTCTTTATGCTAAAAACAACTAAAATGTAAATTTCAAACCACATAAACACATATCAGCCACTTAATTGTTTTATGATTTTCAATTTAAAATTTTAAATTGGCTTTCACGAGGAAAGCCAATCCACACCATATTTGTATGTTTGCTGCTTTACCAGTCATCTGTCCCATCGTGAAATGTAAAAGGCAGTTTTCTTGTTATTTTATTTACATAATTATTTTAATATTTAGCAAAAAACTTATAGCTGTAATTTACACTGAAATGTCACAAAATGTTATTTTTATATTTGCAAAAGTGTACCAATAAAAAAAAAAATTTTAGAATTTTTTTTTTTTTTTTTTTAAATATCACATCTTTTCCAATTCTTTCACATGCAATTACCAATTAATGCAATTTATGCAGGTAAATATACCGTTGTTGGTAAATATAAGGTTGCGGTAAAAATACCGTTCTGCATTAAATTTTACTCCCAAAAGTTTTACAAAGGAAGGAAATTATTATTCCTCGAAGTGAATATTTTGGGGAACACTGGCTTAATTCATCCCTGTAAAACACTCCATCATGTCGGAAAAGAATGTTTGCAATTGCATGATTATTGTTTTTAGTGGACGGCGACTAAGACAGAGAGATCGTAATATAAATGACACTGAAGATTTTAACGCTTTCGAAAGAATTTTATTTGGGGAAATAAAAAGTAAAAAATTTATCTGTGTGTTGGAAAAATAATTTGTATCTTGAGGAATTGTGTTTGTGATTAAAAATTGTAAAGTTTAATTCAAAAACAATAAAGTCTTATTCAATTTATAAAGTTTATGTATAATACTCTTACAAAGGAGTATTAAACTAATTTTAAGTCTCTATATCTGAAATTATAATTCTTTTAAAGCATCTCATTAAAAGTTGGAAAAAACACAAATAGAAATCAAAAGGATATGAATTAAAGGAGATGGAAATAATAGCGAGAAAAATTCACCTAATGCATAATTAATATTTTAATCGGTTAGTATTTTCGTGTGAAATAACTTGTTTCCATTAGTTTTATTTAAGAAACATGATTTCGCTCATGGGCTGCAATGGCGGCACAACTCAAAAAATTCATGTTTTGAGATAAGTGAGTTTAGAGTTTTCATTGCTAAGCAAAATGCATAGGAAATGTTTTCGCTTGCTTAAACGAAGATTACCTTCAAGTTGAATTATGAGTTGTGCAAGTATTGCTGCTGAAAAGAACGTGTATTTTCATATTTACACCTGTTCTCAGTCCAAAACGCGTGTTTTTTGAGCTGTGCCACTATTGCAGCCCATGAGCGATTTGAGGAATCAGGTAGAGAAAACTTTCACATAACTATAACTAGTTGGCGTAAGAAAAAACATAGACACACACAAAAATAAATAAATAAATACAAATTCGATGGCTTATAACCAGCTAGTGTAAGCCGGAAAAGGAAAGATATAGGAAATCTTTGATTGGCTTATAACCAGTATATGTAAGAAGGAAAAGCAAAGGAGCTGTAAAATTTCAATTGGCTTACAACCAGCTTTTGTAAGACAGAAAAGCAAATGAGTAGGGAAATTTACATTGGCCTATAACCATTTGGGTAATACGGATTAAAAAGGTGCGGAAAAACTTTCAGTGGCTTACAACCAGTTAGTGTCAGACGGTAAAACAAAGGTACAAAAAAACTTCTATTGGTGGTATAGTATACTGCACGCAGACAATAATGCTAATATATAACATTTCCAGTCCTCGTTTGGTTAGCTATGAGTGTTTTTGTGATTTGTCTAGCCACGTATTACATATGAGAATTAGTTTCGCGCATAATGCGAATATTTAATCCAGCAGTCCTCTTGTCTCTAGATTGGGTTTATAATATCTATATGGATTGGAACATTGGTCTAATATAAATCGGTTATTCAACTTTGATTATAAAACTGTGATTGGAACAATTATTAAATCTAGTTTTAAAATTATTTTGAAGTTTGAAAAATAGGAATCGCAACTAACTCACAACAAGCTTAACAATAGTCGCGGTAGCAGAAATCCGCCAGCACTGCAGATGTCGCTGCAGATTATTTCTTAAAAAAGGAAAAAATAAATAGGGAGATAAAATTGTTAGCAGTCAAAAAATCGAGGACAAGTTCAAAATAGAATGAAAAAGAAAAGAATTTTTTATTTTCATTTACAAAAAATAAGTAATAGTTACATTTTGTTTTTAAATTTGATACCAAAAATTTTTTTACTTATGTTATTGCTATATTTGTCAGCAAAGTCTTCGTGATATTAGGATAATGAATTTCCTTTGAAAAAGCTGTAAATATGCAGAAATCACGAATTACAATCCTATTAATTTCTTCCTGAAAAGATATTATTTTAATATTATCGTCTGCTTAGTATAAGCATATTTTTTCTCTATTTGGGCAAGGTTGAAGTATGATTGTATAAAATCGAAACTAAATTTAAGCTATATAAAGATCTAGCGTATAATTTTATTATATTTAATATTTGCCAAATATGTGTCATATTAAACTTAATTTTTGCGATAATAATCTAGGCCTGACAGCGTTGAAGTCGCAGACAATTTTTAGTTTTCGGAGATGGCGTAGCAGATAGCATTTGTCAATTCTGAAAGTCAAAATGCAAACGATTTGAAAACCACATTCTCTTTATCTTTTAGCGGTATTTCTACTTTACAAAAAGTCATCCCCCCCCCCTTTGAATAAGTTAAAGAGTGTCAAACAATGAGACAATTTCATTACAGTAACTACCTAACGAAGTGATCTTTTCCTCGCCGAGTTACTATATCTGTCTACTCAATCGTTTTGGCAGAGAAAATACTGGCTTTGTGCTCGGAAAACAGGTAACTGATGTGGAACAGATTTCAACAGAATAATCACAGTAACACAAAACAATATATAACTAATTTGTTTCGGTGACCGTGCCAATTTTTTAAAAAAATACAACAATTTAATGAAATAGTTAAAGTAAACGCTGTTTTCCAAACAAAATAAAAAAAGGTTAAAGGAGACGGTTAAGGATTTAAAGAGACGAAAAACACTTGATGTCGACTGCTTTCATTACAATGAAAATTTTATCTCGCCAATTGAGTTTTCTAAAAGAAAATAAGATAACTTTAATTTCAAGAATTAGGGTACGAACTGGATCGATTTACTGACTAGACAAACTAATGATTTGATGTGGTTAATTTATAATTTTTTTTTTTTCTTTTTCATTTTTAATTGCTTTAACAAATACAAAAAGGAAAGGAAAAAATACTTTTCTTAAAATTCTGTGACACATTTTATGGAAGGTATGAAAGTAAAATCAACGTAGAATCGATTCTTTCTGCCAGAGGGTTGCTTTTGGTGAATGCACGAAAATAAGAATCCTATACACGTGGAGAAAAAAAAACATATAGTTCAAGCTGTTGTAATTTTAACGATGTCTCACTTGCTCAGATAGCAATTTCTGATGTGTAAATAGACACAAATACAAAATTTGAATCCTTTGTATATAAAACCCGTATAACTTATAAACTATTAGTCCAATCATTTAGAGATTGGTTTCATTCAATTCAAAGATTGAATTCAAAGTGGAAAAAATGTATCGTAAGCAATTCTTTACTGGCCTGTTTAGAAGAAATTCAATTCTCCACCTCAATTCTCTAAGAAACAAGGGGGAGACGTACAAAGAAGAGTGGAGGAGTTTTTCAGGTATCATTTATTATGACAAAACAAAGATTTCTGCTAAAAAGAAAATAATTTTGGGATTAATTTTTCCGTAGGAACATCTTTTTTATTACTACAATTATCTAACTAAGGCGTATTTCATCTTAACGCAAAGGGATCCCAATACACAGGCTGATCAAAGTGGTCACCCACCCGCTCTCTATCCGCAGGTGTTCTACTGGGAACCGTATCTTTACGAACAATTCATTGCGGGACATACCAGAATATAAATGAAATTACTTTAAAAGAAAATAAATTTAAAGAATAAAAATATTTTGATTTTAGATCCAAAATATTTTTACTTTATTTAGCACTCAGCTCACTGGCAATCTTACACAGAAACTAAGTTACTGTCTATTATTTTGCAATTGAATATGGAAGTAAAATAAAACATTCTAAATAAACTCCAATAGATTTTATTTATATTGGATAAAATGAAATAAAACTTTGGAATATTCTATATCACCCTGAGATTCATAAATTAAAATAGATAATGCAAGTGCAGTGACGAGTTATGTAGTCACTTTTCAATAATGTGTTAACAATATTAGTTGAAATGGCGAATTTCAGAAGTTCTAATTAAGGGACTGCTTACTAACTCTAAACAAGGTTCATGCATATCGCCTTACGGACAAGATTCATTGGTTAAATCTTTTCGGAAATACAGTCATTCAATTGAAAAAAAATTCAATGAATAATGAAATTTCATGTATTATTTAAAACAAATACAGCAACAAATGTTGTACGATGGATTTTTGCAGGTACACAATTATTGATTCATCTCTCCCATGTGGTTTTAAAAGTTATTAATTTCAATCAACAATACAGTAGTCATATCATAGAATTATTAAATGATAAATTGAGGAATCATTGATCAAAAATACTTTAGTGCAAAAAAACATTGAGTGGAATATTCGCTGTGTTTTCATTTCGAGATTATTGAAACCCTTCTTTAAAATAATTTGATTTTAAAAATCTTGAACCCAATTACTTTTTTAATCAAATTATATAATTACAAATTTTAATTATATATTGGTAAAAGGGAATGTTATCTAACTGATACTGGTTATTTTTTTAACGTAGTACTACTTTAAAAAATTTTCCTGAATTGATTTGAAACTATTCAGTTTTAACAAAATTATACCGGGAACTGTTAATACTTTCTGTTCTAAACAAAGTAAAAAATTAACTATAGTATATTTTGTAATTCTTCTGAGATAAAATTTAATACTTATTTTTATAGTTAATTATTATATTTTTAGTTAACCGTTTGACTTTTTAGAAAGGCAGTCTGGTATATGTGTACTGCTCCAAAAAATGTTCCTATTTTTGAGAAAAATGTTGTTCTGAGTTTTTTTCTGCCCACTACGTAGCCGAAGAATTGTCACCATGACGACGAATTGTAATCGCAAGTTATTGTGCCCAGTGTTGTTTGTCTAAGATAGGTACTCTGACCGTCACTAAGTCAGCGGCAGTCTGGTGCTATGGAAACAAGAAGAGGGCATTTTAGGGAGGGTAGCTTCGATGAAGAGGTCCCTTTTCTCTCGCCGAAACCAGTCCTAAAGAGGGTCCCCGCAGCTCTACTTGAAATAATCATACCTCGTTACCATAGTCACCGACACAGCTCCAGGCGAATGTCTGGCAGAGTACCTATCTTAGACAAACAGTACGAATTATCGTTGCGACGAGTTGGGCCTATGACGAATAGTATAGTCATTGGGATGAATTGTGCCCACGACGAACTGCGTTCGGGACGAATAGTGCACTCGACGAATTGTGCTAGCGACGTATTGTACTTACGACGAATAGTCTTTGTAACGAATTGTGCTTACTAACGAAGAATTGCCGCTAGGACAAAATGTCCCACGACGAATTGTGCTTGACTAATATCCGAAGACAAATTGTAGCTACGACGAATTGCGCCACCATGATTTGACACAGAAAAAGAAAAGGGCCCGTCTTTACGAAAAATTGCTGTGCGTAGCTTCCGTTTTTACGATAAAATAAAAAGTGACGTCGTTAATCGACCTAAATTTTTTCTTAATAGCCCATTGAAACTATAGAGAATAGTTTTCTAAATATCTTAAGTAAAAAAACCATTTTTTTTTTTTCTCTTTAAACCTGTAAAATGAGTTATTTAATTATTTGTGGATTGATTTTACTTGCTTTTAACTTTAACAAAGTAAAATTAAAATTTTCATATTCAAAAATGTAAATTTACACTTTTTTTATTTCAAGAAAGTATACATTACATTTGACAACTAACTTGTATAATTGTATCAAATAAAAAAATGTAACTAAGTATATTTCTGTTTTACTATAATTAACCTTACTTTTTTTTAATTAAAATGAATTTCTTTAAAATAATTGCAATTTTATAATCGCCATCAGAACCGACTGAACAACAAAAATTAAAAGGGTGCCAGACTTAAGTTTATTTTGTACTGCATATCTAATTTTAGTCAGCATCCATGTATGTACAAATTTAATCCAGACACATGGCGAGTCAATAAGAATTTTCAAAACAACATAACATAATTTCGATCCAATTCCTAATCCCATCTATTAAAACAGAAGGTCAATGCTCTTAATCTCCTTTATCTGCCGGCAGGTGGCAGGACAGTCCCGTTGTAGTCTTGGGTGAGTTCCAAATTCAATAAAATGAAGCAGATGATGCTCCTTGTTTCACGTATTCTTTTATTCCCCCTTTGTTTACTTTTTTTTTATCACTGTTTCGATTCATTCAGCCGAAGAAGAAAATGCAAATTCACTTCAAAAGAGAAGTGGGAAACGGTAAATAAGTGAACTTTTTATTTCTCTGCCAGCATTATAAAAATCGTTTATTATTTGTTCCGCTTATTTTTTTTGTTCCGATTCTCATTCTTCCATGTCTAGGTCGTGACTCCATAATCAATTACAACCCTTAGATAAGTACCGATATTGCGAACGAAAAATGACGATTGTGCGATCCAAAAGAATATCAGGCATTACTCTGGCTTCAATGAACGTGAAATACTGAAAGTTTCTCGGGTAGATATTTAATAGAGAATGATGTAGGAAAGGTTATTTGGAACAGGCATTCGAGGACTCAAAATAATTCTTTAAAATTTCTTTTGATAAGAATGAGTTTCTATCATATAGACGATTTAAAATTATTTTAATTTTTAGGGATTATTGTGATAATAAAATTTCTTACTAATTCGACAGGAAATGATAATTAAGAAGTGGATTTTGGATACGTAGCCAGGGACCCCAAATAATTTTTCAATATTTAATTTAAAAAATTTCATCGATGTGTTTCTACTGTAAAGTCTATTTAAATTCAAAATTTGGTTTTATTTTATATTATAACCGTCGTTGAACAGCCGGCCCATTTTTTTGGTTTACGACTACCAATGTTAAACTCCGTGACCTTGTAATTTTGAACCAAATCCAGAAGACAACGGAACTTCTAGATAAAGGATTGGGAGAAATTTGCCCAAAACCCGCATTTGAGTTACATAGAGAGGAAAACCTCTCATGGTTAGCCTGACGTCAAGGAGACATGATCCGTCTACTAACAGAGGATATTTTACGTCAGCACAGTAGTCGGTGATAGCCGGGTGTGGTAGACCTGACATTGTTGGTATTCGAAACGGTTCACCTCATTGACCGTAAATTGTCGCTAATTTTCATGGACCCTTGGGGCGAACAAACTACCATAGAACTAACTACTCGTAAAATTATGAAAAATTCACAAAAGTTAAATACAAAGGAAATTTTTTCTAACTGATGCTGCGGTTTCACCTATAAGAAATATTATCTTCAAACCTCAAAACAGTTCATTCTTTTCCAAATTGTGGCCACCCTGAAAATGCTGAATAAATATCGATTTTTGACCTTAAATTGTAGCTAGTTTTCATGAACCCTTAGCAAACAAACTACCATAAAACAACTCATAAAATTATGAAAAATTCACAAAAGTTAAATATAATTTCGATTTTTCTAATTGATGCTGCGATACATATTTCAAATTTATTTATAAATGAGTTTGGTTATGTATGATTGATGAGATTAGTAAAAATAGCTGATAAACAAAGAAGAAAAGCATTGTGGACAATTGTAGTTATGCTTCTAAGCAAGGGTCTTAATATTTTCTTAAGGTAAAGTTCGTTAGTTATGTTTGATTATAATTCAATTCAAAGCAAATACATTCATTTATTTACATTAATAATTTATAATGAAAAATATATATTTATTTCATTTCATTTCAAGTTTCGTTTTCTTTAAAAAAAGAAATGCTTAAAATAACAAACTAGTTTTTTTTTTTTTTTTTTTTTTTTTTTTTTTCCTCTTAGCTCACACTGATTCAAACATAACTCCGATCTCCAAAAAAAGAAAAAATGGAATGTGAAAAGTTCTTTTTTAAATAAGATTTTTCAATTTTTTTTTTTTTTTTTAACATTGTTATCAGAGTCATAGTGGCTCAGGGGTTAAAGCGAATCCCAGCGATAGCTGGTTGATACGAATTCAGCACCCGGATTGCACCGACCACAGTGCTGACATACAATATCCTTGGTGGTATAGGTACGGATCATGAGTTGGAGTCCCATTGCTGTGAGGCTATCCGTGAGAGATTTTCATGGTTTTCCTCACCATGAAATGCAAATGCGCGCTAGTTCCACCAAAAAGTCCTCCATGAGGGCAAATTTCTTCAATAACTTAATCAAACAGTTCCCTTGTCTTCTGGTTTGGGTTCAAAATTATAAAGCTACGGAGTTGAACATTAGTAGCCGTAAACCCAAAATTGGGTCGTCTGTTTAACGACGGTGATAATAACATTGTTATCAAATATGTAGCGACTTGTAATGTGCTTTTGTTTTAAAATTACATTCGCTAATAATTATCGAATAATATTTTATGACAGAATTCTAAGAAATAAAGAGCATCCAATAAAAGAAAAATGAAATTATAAAAAAGAATAGCTTATTGTGCTTGTTTATGTTGCATCTTAAACTCATTTGTGTTTATTATTTTAAACACGGGAAAGTTAAAATTTTCCAGAACTCTACTTTAGAGTAGTTTTTATTGAAAAAAAAATTCTGAAGAGTAAAGTTTTCTGAGTTGTACGGATAAATTTGCAGAACAAATTTTTGAATTTATATTGAAAAAAAAAGCAATGAAAATACATTCAAACACCATAAAACAACTCAGTAAGTCTTCTTCCCCTGGCTGGAATTGTTTTTTTTTTTTTTTCAACTGACAGAGAAATACATGAATTCTTCGCTATAAATTTGAAACTGAGCAAACTAAACATCAAAATTATTAAAATCTGTAGAACGTATAATAAGCATCTTAGTGTAATTTCAAAGTATTATTCTTTTACAACTGTAGAGGCATATTAATATGTGCATTTATTTGCGTTAATTAGCTTCATTGAGAAGTTTTTTAACGCAAATTTATAAATTGCGACTCTAATTCGACAAAACTGAGTCCACGGAACCCGATAAGTTTAAATGGAAATTTTGAAATCAAGAACGTCGAAAAAAAATTGCATTATAAGCAAATGCATGGATAAAAACCAACATTTCTTTTTCTTATTAAATATTTATTATGAAGAAAAAACATTAATCAAACACATACTATTTTCTTTAAAAAAAATTAAAAAAATTTTAAAAAACGGAATAAATGCGGATCGAAAATTTCGAATTGTGCCTTTGAGTGATCATCTTTTGACAGGTTCGATTTTTGCACCGATTTCATCGTAAATCCATGTGGTTTTTCAGCAATTATTGTTACAGGTTCTTACATAGATTTTTTCCTGAAATATCGATTATTTTTAATAAGATATTATTACGGCTGGTTAATTTCTTCCAATTACATCGTGACATCTCATAATTATTTAAAAACTTTTTTGGCAGTTATACCCATTTATTTCAAGATAATTTTTTTAAATCCCGTTATTTTTCAAACAAAATTCTAACGACTCCCGAATCTCGAATAGCAAATATGACTTATCACCTTACAATTTTGCATCACTTAAAATTCAATTTTGCACCGATTTTATCGTAATTCCGAGGTTTTCGATTAAATTCTCTGACCGATTTTTTTAAAATTATGATTGAAATTCAAAAAATGTCAAGCCATCATTCAAAAGTTAAGCATAGAGTCGCCCCTTAAAATTTATTGATCGCTAGAGGCGAGCGGGTGACCGTATTTGACGAGCAATTTCAGGGAGGGGGGAGATAACCAAGCACTTTAAAAACCCTTTTCAGAAGCGTGAATATTAACAAATTGAACACGTCGTTTTAGATAAAACTTATGCTTACTTATTCGCTGATTCGAAAAATATTTATTCGGTGAAGTTCTCCCCCCCCCCCCCAGGTTAACACATCAAATATAAGCCATTTTTAAAGAAACGTGTCATTTACTCCCAGTTTAACTCGTTTTTATTATTATTATTATTCAAGAGAACAGTAAGCTAGGTTACGTTATCTTTAAAACATATGAAAAGGAAACTTGTCTGCAGTTTAAAATGCAACAAACATCAAAAGTATTTGTCAATTTTCGAAAGTCTTCGTCAAATGCAAATCTTAACAATTTTTTTATAATAAATTTTTTTCTCATAGAAAACTATTATACGGTAGTTTGTTACAGACTTATATTATTTGGACCCAATTCTAATTGGTTATGCGGCGCATCTACAGGAATTTACTACCGAATCTACCAAAATCAGTATAAAAAAATACTGATTTGTTAAGAAAAATTCGAAAAATTCATTCTGCCATAATTTTGATGATCAAGTTAAACATATATTTCTCCAATATTTTTTTATTTTTAATTTTTTTTTTTTTTAATAACCGTCTTTGAACAGCCGACCCTATTTTCGGGTCTACGACTAACGTCGTAGCCTTGTAATTGTGAACCCAATCCAGAAAACAAAGGAACTCCTGGATCAAGTATTGGGAGAAATTTACCTTCGTGGAGGACTTTTCGATAGAACTAACCCGAATTTGCGTTACATGGAGGGGAAGACCACGAGAACCTTCCACGATTAACCTGACGGCAAAGGGACTCAAAGCCATGATCCGTCTACCATTGAGGATAATTCACGTTAGCACTGTGGTCAGTGCAAGCCAGATGCGGTTTTGTATCGACCAACCATTGCTGGGATTCGAACACGGTTTACTTCAATGGAATGTGCACTCTCTCTTCCCTGAGACACCGTGGCTCTCGCCAATACTCTAAAAAAAAGAAAGAAAAAAAATTGCAAGCACAATTTTACTTGTCAAATTTACGATTTATCTCATTTGGCGAGGTGGCGAATGCTTTGCGTGGGTTCTGATAATGGTAACCTTACAACAAAAATTTTTCTGTCTCTCTCGGATGAACATAAATAAATAAAAAATAAACAAGCTTTCAATTCTTTGTCTATGAAACGAATGAAAAAAAAGTATTGAATTTCATTTATTTTTGTCATACACTCCTTCAACATAAATTTTTCTCAATCCTTGTCAAAAAGGAAGAATGACTTTATGGGTCAATAATTAATAATTAAATTAAAGAAACCTGAAGAATCATTAATAAAAAAGGAAGGTTAAAAACAAAAACCCTGGTCCTGGTTCGATCCTCGGGCCGGGCAAGGTTGACGCAGCCTTTCATCCCTTCAATGGATCGATAAATAAGTACCAAGCATGCTTGGGAACTAAACACGCTTTCGGCTGGCCACCTGCCCCGAACATCTGCTCCAGCACCCCAGAGCCCAAGGTCAAGAAAACTGAGATGGGCACATGCCTTGGCCCTCTATGGGCTGTCGCGCCAATGAGTTTAGTTTAGTTTAAAAACATGTCTGGTTGAACTTGTCTGGTAGCACTTGTCTGGTTGATAGTTGAAATTAAGAGCAGCTAAAACGTAACCATTAAAAACACCTTTAAATTTTATCCAACAATAAAAATGGTCGTGATTTTTTTTTTTTTTTCTTTTTAAAAGAAAAAAAGTTGTATGTCAGATTTTGAAAAAGTTTTTTTTTCTCCTCTGAAATATTAATCATAATGCTCAATGCGCTTTTTGACAAGAATTTTTAAAACATATTTAAAGGTAGTGATTACGTACACAACATCCTGTATAAAGACCGTTGCTCTATGTACTAGTATTTTGCAAAAACACAATTTTGAATAAAAGAACTATTATTCTATTACATTGACCTAATTATAATTTCTCTGGATATGTAAGTACTAGTTAAAGAAATGCACTTACTGTAATATGTACTTAATACAGAAAGTTATTACTTTTAATTTTAGATGCGAGTTGAGTCAGCAGCAAAAAAGCAAACCTAAGCCAGAGTAACTTAAGCATATAAAATTCAAGTTACATTAATGTTTAATAAACATGAAAATAGTTCTCGTACAATTTCTATTTTTCCTTCTCAGTAGAATTTGAAATTATTTTTCATAAAGAAAATATCTTTGTAGTTTAAACTTCCCTTATTAGTAAAAAAAAAAAAAAAAAGCTTAAGAAGTTAATAGTCTTATTTTAATATTCAAATGGACATTAATAGGGGCAAAACAATCTTCTGTATTTTGTAACGAATTTCCTTAATGGTATTCATATTAAATGCTTTTAAAAATATTGTTAAACAAAACGTGCCTTCATTGTCACAAAAGTGCTTACTAGTTAGTTTAAAAGAGAAGAAGAAAAAGTTAATAAAAGTTCACGCACTTCACATTGAAATCTTACTTAAATAATGAGAACCATCAGCCAGGAATGTTCTATTTTTGGATCATCGATTTTTATTTCCCCCGCTCTATACAAACGAAGAAAGTAGTACTACTTGGGAGCGGCATGTGGAAAAAGATATCTTTTGCTCTACACCTCCATTTTGCGACCCCACTAAACAACTTTGCATCGAATCACTCGGATTCAATTTCGAATGTTATTTCAATTTGCAAATGAATCGGAAAGCGCTAAGTGAAACGGAGCACTTTTAACTTCTTCAAAATTAGAATAGGAAATGCTCTTTTCTGTATGTCTTTTGTGATAGGAATTCGCGATTCTTTCAGTATCAAAGATTAAAACTGAAGAAAAAAAAAACATGCGTAAGAGGAATTCCAATTAAACATTTTTGTTAAGAATCTTAGTTTCGTCTTCTTTCAGTACCACATGAAAATCTAGAAAAAAATTTGAATAATGAAACTTTTTTTCTATATTTATACAAAAAACTGGCAAATTTTAAATTTAAAAAAAAAATTCGATTATATATTTTTGTTAAAAATTCGTAATCAGTTTTTAGTCGAACTGGACCAGCGAAAAATTCTTCCCTTTATCAATACTGCAGAATCCGAATATCACTGCTCAGAATCAGTTTGCAGTTGTAAATTTATTAGTAGATAATATTGAAAGGCGATCTAGTAGGCCGTGGAAGGTAGCCAGCAAAAAAAATTTTATTATTTAATAAAAAATACATATAAATAATTTAAATATCTATTATTAAATTTATGAAGAAAATGTTTGATTAACGTAGTCACCAAAGTGGACCTCTTGATCGCAAAGTGACTAGTTGATCACCTATAGTGATTAATTAGACTTTTTCAACAACAAAAAAGAACAAATATTTAATTGATTTGTTTTTATTATTAAATTTTGTCAGGAAAATTCATACACATGGATTGAGATTTGTATCCTCTCAGCAGGGTTTGCGAACTCTTGTCCAACAGTAAACTTTTATTCTTTTGGTGCCTTCTATCTCAATTAATCCTTCGAATTTTGTAACATTCTGATTATTAAGGCAGACTAACTATAATCATGCATTTGCAAATGAAATCTTAATATTGAAATGCACTATAAAAAATCCAGTTAAAAATAAATAAAATGAAATAAATTAAAATAAAATATTAATTTTTAAATACAATTTTTACAGAAATATTTATTTAATTTGAGTAATTCGATGATTTTTAAAAGTAGTTATTACTAAAAAAATTACAGTTTATCATATTTTTGCTCCGTGACATGTTCCAGTACTTCCACCCTGAGTGCCAGTACTTCTTACCGTAATTTAATCCGCATTTTTTTTACCATGTACTTAATCTACAATTTTTTTCCTTTATTGAAAAAAAATGAACGATTCTTTTAAAAGGATCACGTATACGTTCATCACAATTTTTTTTTTTTTTTTACCTTTATCGCAATTACTATAAGCCTTAAAATTTGATCCCCATTTAAGAAGCAAAAAAAGAAGTGGAATAGAATATATGTTAAGAAACACGATGAAATGAATTTTCGTTAAAAGAAGGAAACTAAAACAATATTCCTCAAATTTTCCGCTTGGTGCTAATGAGCAATTATATGATGAAAAATTTATTGCTCCAAGATTAAGAGGGAAATCGTTTAACAATATAACCTCCGTTTATTCACCATCATTAAAGAGGATAACAGTATCGAGTTTTTGATAGTTTTCTAATGATGGCCCAACATAATCTTGATGGTAAACATCAATAATTCCATCATGAGCCATTATATTTTTTGATGGTAACCAACATAAGTAACCATCACCTCAATGTAGAAATTCGGACTGATTTATGATGGTCCAACATAAGAATAGCAACTTGTTTTGATGGTTTGTTCAGGTTGAACCATCATGAATTTCCATCATAGTATCTTAGAAATCAAATATTGGAACGATTATGAACAACCATCATTCCAATGTAGAAATTTGAACTGATTTATAATGGTTCAACGTTAAAAAAAAAATTTTTTAAATGGTATATTCCTGAGAACCCAGCAAAATTTCCATTAAAACATCACATCACGGATCATCATAGATTGTTGGTTTATGAGAGTCAAACTTCTCTTGATGGTCAAGCATCATAGTATTAGAGTTGTTGGCATATTAAAAACCATGAACACGTAATAGAAAATGTTGGATGATGGTGATCTTCAAATGATGTTGAACTAATGTTGGATCAGGAATCTCACTGAAACCAATCTAAATCATCAAAATATTTTGATGGGACCATCAAGAATTTAAACTTGGACTTAAAGAATTGAACTTAAGGACTTGGAATGTAGACTTGGACTTAGAGTTTAGACTTAAATATAATTTGTCGTGGATAAAAGTCATTGTGGTGACAAATTGTCGCAGAAGAAATTTGTCGTTGGAGGAGAACCCGCGTTTGCTTTATCCTGCATTAAACGTCATTATTAATTTTTAACCAACACGATTGCAAGAAACAAATTTTTCTCCTAACTCATGTGTATCTCTTTCTTAAACATTGATAAAAGTTCTTCATTACGAAACTACAGAGTTCGTAGCAAAATCTTTCAACAAAAAATAAGCACCTTTTAATTACTTTTTAAGCACTCAAATATTATTTTAATCACTATGCACATTAACAAAATGCAAAGACTTTATATGATCCTGATAAAATAACTAGTCTCTGACAAAGAACTCTTTCCTTGATAATATTTGGCATTATAAAATAATCGAGAGATTTTTCAGTTCGATATCAGAGGGTGGAAAATGAAGCCGGAAATTGAGAATATCTTGCAATATGCAGCAGAGTTGCAACCAGGGCTAAAGAGAATAGCCTTGCAATAATCCTGCTTGAGAGTGCAATAATCTCACCAAACCCAGCTCAGTAGACGCACATGCAAACTCCCAAGTATTTCATCAAGCATGTAAAATGATTGGCGCTTTCATACGCTATGGACTGACGGTACGCCGAAATGGATTGTGGTTGAATGAATGGTGAAAACGTTGAATAAAACAATGTGAAAAGCAAGCTTTTGCATTATACCTGGTGAAAATCAGAATGGTAAAGAAAAAAATATCTCACATTCAAAAAGAGAAAATTAAACACTTTTTAAAAACACCCAATGAAATAAGCACCTTTAAAGACTTTTAAAAAACGAAAATCGAAAATAAGCGCCTTTTCGCACTTTTTCGTGTGGCATTATTGTGATTCTTTCAAGTTGCTTAGCTTTATTCAATTGTTACACTGTTATACATTTCATTGCATCATATACAATTGCTTTTTTATATTTATTGGCTATTACACACTGTTCCATCGTTTACCAAAAAACACGATTACATTAAAGTTCAAAATAAAACATTAAATCATTACTGTGGGTCATCAGCGATTTTTCAATCTTTTTTTATAAGATTTTGACTATATACAGTCTTTGACCAGATTATTCGACGCACTATAAAAGATTCTATGTGAAATTTTAACTATCAGGTGATACTATACAGCTTTATTGTTTTTACGCCACTGAAACGGGTTTGCATTTGTTTACGTTTGTGTATCAATTGGTGAAATTAGACTATATGTAATATAAATTCCTCAATTGTATAAATTAGACCATACATTATATAAGTATAGAATATTTATTATATCAGGTATTATATTAGCATATTATAATAATTAGACCAAATTATTAGACGCAGAGTAGTGTTTTTATAATCACATGTTGTGCACTAGTTTATATACAATACTCTCATATTTAAACATACATGCAATGGGTTTTTATTCAAAAGATTTTTTATATATTTCCTATTTGTATTTATTTTTAACGTATTGCATTACAATGCTAACCAATTGATATACGAAGATAAACAATTTTAAACCAGTTTCAGTTGCGTAAAAATAATAAAACTGTATAGTATCACCTGATAATTAAGATTTTACATAAAATCTTATAGTGCGTCTAATAATTTTGCCAGAGACTGTATGTGTTTTTCTGAGACTTGAGAAAATGTGATTAACTTAATGTGTTCAATATGATGTAGGATTAAACTAAGAAAAAAATGTCTGTCGAAGATATTTCAGTTTTAAATTATACATTAAAGCCGACATTGATTAAAGCTGTAAAGAGCCTGCTTTATCGATAATATAAAAGCTTTGTGAAGACTCGATGACAGATCCAAATTTCTTTTAAAATGAACACTGGTCAATTTCATAATAACCTCTTTCAGAAAGTGATAAATAAGCAGTAATAATTTTAAATTCTAATATTATGGGTGATATTCTTGCATTTTATTGAGGGTGGGAGAACGCACGAATTATTTCCTTTTTCGCATTTTTTCAATAATCATCACAATAAAAAAAATAATTAAAAATCATGAAATTCGTAGTAGTAATTGCCTAAAAAAGATCGACGAGGAAATCGCGTGAATCGAACTCCTCAAATGCGTGTTTTGTTTCGAGATTAGGTTGATATAATAAATAATATCGTATAAAAAATAATATCGTATAAAAAATATCGAAATAAAAAACTATGGAGAAATCAATAGCAATCACTGTCAAAAATTCGATAGAATTATTGCTTTAAAAAGTAAATACTCAAATGCCAGATTCGAATTTTCCATAATTGTTTGAAATATATATCATGATATTTAAAATCCACGTGAAAATCGGCGTAAATTGAGCGCGTCAAAAAGTGATTATCTAAATGCATGATTCAAAAATTACCTGTAAATTTCTGTAGAAAAGAAAACTATATATATATTTTTTTTATTTACTTTTCAAATGAAAAATCGTTCTGCAAGAACTTGGTGACGTTCTGCGACAATGTTGCCGTGTCGCTGCGATTCTGCCACGAGGAAAAAAATTAATGATTTTTAGAAGCAGATGAGTTGCTATAAATTTGGTAAATAAAAACAAAAATCGCAAAAAATTTTAGAAGCAATATTTCTGAGTTCGGAAACTCCCACCCGTACCACAACAAATGCTTGCAAAAACAGCACGAAATATTCTTGCCAGCCCTGAATTTATTTCAAGCAAAGTAAAAAAAAAAAAATGGCAGTGGCGTGTAGAAAGAATTTATGTAGCTTAAAAAATTTTCTGTTTTGAAGTAAAATAGAATATAGTAACCGATGATGAATGAACTTTTGGGAGAGTTATTCCCTCCCGCCTCCTCTACACGCACTTCACTTTCTATTCTAAAGAGCTGGGAGTTTTCATTTCTATAACAGTACTCCCCCTCCCCCTTTCTCTTACTTCTTTTTTTCCTCTCCCTTTTTTTTTTTTTTTTTTTTTTTTTCCATCCCTGAAGCAAATAATGATGGAAAGCGATTCCCGGGGGAAACCCCTGAATAAAACGATATTTTTATCCGGAGGAGTTCTCCCTTTTTCATGTTGCCCCTGAATTGCCCTCACGGGCACGCGTCTACTCTACACAAATAGTGATTACTTCGCACCCACACCCTTTTTTTTCTTCTTTTTTTTTTTGAAAATAAGTCTTTATTTTTGTATTTTCAGTGATTATAGAATGAAATTGGATGTTTATAAATTCAATTCCATAAAAATAATTGCAGAAATGGAGAATTTAAACACGACTATGACTAAATTTATTCATTATGTATATTACGGCCAAAGCCCGAATTAGGCCACTTCGCGAGTTGGCCAAGGACGCTGTAAATATCTGGCTAATGTCCGATCGTTTCATGATTTCGGGAATTGGCCGGCCAGATCGCGAAGTGGTATAGGATGGCTGACCAATGTCCGATCTTTTCTTGATTTTGAGAATAGGCCGACCAGATCGCGAAGTGCCATGGGAGGATCAGCCAAAGTTGGAAGAAAAAATCATTGGTACGTATTATTGGCTCTGTATAACCATAACTTCATTCTTTAAAAATTACTAGCGGTGGGATGTGGCCATTTGAGACAAAGTAAAAAATTAAATTTTTTAAATTTTAATTTAAAAACTTGTCTATTTTTTATATTTTTAAATTAGAAGATTTATATTTTTAAATTAAAAAAGAAAACAAAAGGGGCAATATTAGCAAATTAACTTTTTAATAAAACAAATATTAAAAAATTTTGCTCCCACCGTACCACCCGGTTTGTGATTACCTGTACCATACCAGACGATAGATTACATTTATTCGATATTTTAATACTTACTGACGATAGATTAGAAGATAAGTACCGGGCAAATGCATACCGGGCAGTGGCACTGAACCTTAAAAAAACTTCAATGTAGGATATACCGGGTAAATGTATACCGGGCAGTGAAACTGAACCTTAAAAAAATATCAGTGTAGGCTATACCGGGCAAATGTATACCGGGCAGTGGCACTGAACCTTACAAAAAATACCAGTCTAGGGTATACCGGGCAAATGTATACCAGGCAAATGTATACCAGGCACGAGTACTTGATCTTAAAAAAAACATCAGTGTAGCGCATACAGGACAAATGTATACCGGGCAGTAACACTTGACCTTAAAAAAACATCAGTGTAGGATATACCGGGCAAATGTATACCGGGCAGTGGCATTTAACTAGACCTAGTATGACTAGACCTTTGGTAAATGTCCGAAATATATACTAGGTCTAGTTAAGTGCCACTGCCCGATATACGAGGAAAACAGCACTCACCTCACAGTGAAATTGCAGATGCGCCGCCTACCGGGCATTCTTGAATGAGCACATCACGTTTTGGCCGGAATATCGTGGCCACTTCGTGAAATGGCCGGCCAATTCGCGAAGTGGCCGGACTTCGGGGTTTGGCCGTGACATATATAAAACTCCAATACATATATGTTACTGCAAATGACCGAAATGGGTGGTTGTTGACTTCCACAGGTGAATGTTGACAATCACATAGTCGCTGTAGTAAATGTCCGAAATATATACTAGATCTAGTTAAGGGCCACAGCCCGGTATGCATTTGCCCGGTACGCACTACATCAATGTGTTTTTAAGGTTCAATGGCACTGCCCGATATGGCTTACATCAATGTTTTTTAAGGAAGTACGATCAATTACTCAAATTAATTAGCGTCATTGATTTGTATTAGCTATATGTGGCTTATTCCTCACGGTCTAACTGCAAGCTAGAGCATGTCCAGGAGGTAGTGAATCCTCTAAAAGTCATATATAATAAGAGGTGTAGTTGTTATAAGGTCCTCGTGCAAAGATCCATGTCTTGGAGGAATTGTTCTGGGAAGGACTGTGTTGACGTGCACTTGGTGCAAACACGATAAGATTCATGTCCTTCAATATATGTAAGGCTCCTATATGCCCACTCATGACCCTGCTGATGGAACTCTGGACAGCTCTTTCACTCCCAATCTTGAGGTCAAGACCAGGAGTTTTCCCAGAAGTGGGACGGAGAAGTCCTCCATATTTTCTGATCGGCAATCTATCTTAATTTTAGAGCTTATTTCAGAAAAGGTTAGCTCATCACCTGAAGTTGATGACCAAAGGTCCCGTTTAATAAATATACTAAGTTCTCCTTTGAACCATTAAGATTAGAACTTAGTTTTATCTAGATTCAATCATTACAACAAAAATTATTCAGAGTGATATGACCATTTCCAAAACTAAAGTTCACCGATACCATAAAACTAGCGGTTCCCTACGGGCTTTCACAGAACCTTAGGATACCGTGGAAAGATTACAGGGGTTCCGAAAATTAGAATTTTTTTTTTAACCAGTAATGATTTTCTAAATAAATTTATATCCAATTTATGATCCATGATTTAATGTATATATTAGTTATTTTTATGAAATTATTTAATTGAAATGCTTGTGAAGAAAAAAATTTAAAAATAATGTTTTTTTTTTTTTCCTAATAACAATCAAATAAATGGATTATAAAAAGGATATTCGTTTATGAAAAATTCCATTAGTATTTACATATCAAATAAAAATAACCAAATTCAACAATGAAGAAGTATGTTTCTCTCGTAACCATTCTCAACGTTTATTTTATTCTTTTTATTTTCATGTAAACCATCATCCATTTTCACTTTCTGCATGCATTCAAATCAAATTGAGAACTCGACTAGATGCCACTCCGGACCCGGGAATATTGAATTGTCTAACATAAAAACCGATTTTGACACTTTAAAGAGACACGATGAAAAAAATTTCATCATTCATTAGTTCGCTAAATATTTTCAAAACAATCAATAATCTATAGTTAATGAATATATTCACAATTGGTGATGAAGATCCGTGGTGGCTCAGGGGATAGAGCCTTCCAATTAGGTGAACCGAATTCGAATCACAGCGATGGCTGGTCGATACGAATTCCGCACCGGACTCGCATCGACCACAGTGCTAACGTAAAATATCCTCAGTGGTAGAGAGATCACGGGTTAGAGTCTCCTTGCCGTCAGCCTAATTGGGGAGATTTTCGTGGCAAATGCGAGTTAGTTCCATCAAAAAGTCCCCTGTGAAGGAAAATTTCTCCCTAATGCTTGATCCAGAAATTCCCTTGTCTTCTGGATTGGGTTCAAAATTACAAACCTATGGAGTTGAACATTAGTAGTTGAAAACCCAAAATTGGGTAGGCTGTTCAATGACGGTTTTAAAATAAAATAAAATGGGTGATGATATTGATTCAATAAATCTCGCATTTCTGCCAAAAGCTGCTCGATCATTTTAGGGTTCCGCAGCCGAAACAAATTGGGAACCGCTGCCGTAAGCCAATGTTTTTACCTTCCTTCCATTCCTTGCGTAAATATGATTATAATACATTTTTTCCTTAGAATTAAGTATTTAAATTTTGGTTAATACAAACCACAATAAACGAAATTCCTCTTATCAAGTAATGAAAGATTTTTTGAAATACTTCATACAACCGTAATTACTTACATGATTACAGAACTGGCTCACTATTAAACTGTAAACTCGTTATCAAAAAATCTAACTCCGCAACGTAAATTACTTTATTCAATCGTTGCTAAGGTAAATATTGGCGCTGAAGTTAAAAACATTGTTACAGAATATATTTTAATTAAGTTTTTTTCGAGTCATAGATTGTAATGAAATCCAACAAAAAAGAATTTTCCCCGTCGAGAAAATTACGTTTTTAAAAAAAGAAAGTAGGGTTACTTTTTTTCTTTTCTTTTCTCTTTTTTTGCAGATTAAAGCTTGGTAATTTGATCTATTGCTAGAAAAAAAAATGACAAAAATATGAAGAAAATTAAATTTGAGTAAAAAAATAAAAGGGTGGTAATAGTCTTCTTAAAGCATTTTCATTGTAAATTTGTATTCAATGTTTTTGTAACCAGAGCTTTCGCAAGGATGAGGCCATCGGCGCACTAACGCTGGGGCCCACATTCCTAAGACTCTATGGTAACCGCACAATTGATGCTCCAAAAAAAAAACTTTTTTTATTGAAAAAAATTCAGTTTTTCCTTAATTATTTTTAGTATTGAAATTTTGAAAACATTGTTTACTATTTTATCAAATTTAAGAAATAAAAGAAGCGTCAGTTATACACATAAACTAACTCCGTATAAATCAAAATTATTAAATTAGAAAATAAGATTGAAATGTTTTTAGATTATTTTTTTAAACAGGGCCCAAATATGAAATTTTTCACTTCTAATGGACTTGATGTCGTGTTTATAAAATATAAAAATTAAACGATATCTCAAAAAATTTAAAGGAAAATATTATTGTGTCCATTTTTAGGGGTGAAGTTCTGTTTTTGTATTTTATTTTATAATCTGCGTTAAACAGCCGACTCAATTCTGAGTTTACGACCATCAATTTTTTATTCCGTACCCTTGTAATTTTTAACCAACTCAGAGCACAAGGGAACTCTTAGGTCAGGCAGTGGGACAAACTAATCTTCATAGAGGATTTTTTAATATAACTAACCCGCATTTGTGTCTCAGGGTAAGGGAAACCACGAAAACCTTCCATGATTAGCCCGCTAACAAGGGGATTCTAATCTGTGATTTGTCTATCATAGGGAAATTTGCACTGTGTTCGGTACGAGCCGCGAGCAGTGTTTGCTTAAACCAGCCAGCGCTGAGACACGAACCTGGATTACCTGATTGGGAGGCTCAATCCCCTGAGTTACCGCGCTCTAGGAATAAAGTTTTAAAAATAAAAATCATATTTATTTCAATAATTCATACAGATAAGCTTAAAATTTTTAATTAATTAAATAAATTTTTTCTTTGAATGGTGCAGCTATTTCACTGTTGTTTCACTGTGTACTGTAGTTTATGACATTTGTTCCTCTTAAAACTTACGAGGTTCAACATTTGATTATAAGTATTTACCCATACGTCTTTCTGATAATTTTTTACATGAATGTTGCTGATGACAACAGAACTACCTGCTACAGGATTACTGATTGCTACTACATTATTAAAATGCTTTTCATTAAATTTTAATGAATAGAATCGTGGGAGAGTAAAGCGTATGATAAAAAGTTTCAAATTTACTTTCAGTTATAACTCCTTCAATCTGTGAATGTAAAGCAAAAAACGTCACAATTTAGTTCGATGCACATATTTGACCCATGTCCCCGATATATCCTCATCTGACTTCCACATTCGATCAATTCAGAACTGAATCTCCAAAAACTAGCTTTTTAATCTGATTTTCGGTTGTGGTTGTTGTTATAGTTTATTTACGTCGCACTAGAGCTTCACAATGGGCTATTGGCGACGGTCTGGGAAATATCCCTAAGGATGATTTGAAGACATGCCATCGCAATTTTGATCCTCTGCAGAGGGGATGGCACCCCCGTTTCAGTAGCCCGACGATCTGCTCGTGAAATCGAGCACTTCACGGTAGAACAGTTTCACGAGAACCAATACCGCACACCCTCGGTCCCTACGCCGACTGATCCAAGTGGTCACCCACCCGCTCACTGACCGCAGCCAGTGATGCTTGACTTCGGTGACTTACTGGGAACCGTGTTTTAACGATCAGTCCACCTGTTTTTCGGAGGTTCTGCAGTCGCATTAAATATTGTGCTTTTTTTGTGAATAATATGCTATTTTCATAACATTGAGTTATCAACAGTTATAGTTTCATAACATTGACTGTTGGGTCAAGTTTAGCCTATCTTCAGCCAGAACCCTCTGTGTTTATTTTAAAAATGGCGCAAAATTTCAATATTAAGAAAATCCACAGTTTTGAGAAAATGAAAAGCGTTTGTGAACTAATATTTTAATATATAATCTCTTACTTCAATGCTGCACTATTTGCGCTAATATAAACTTACAAAAAAATGAGAATAAGGCATTGATTTTTATTATTTTCGCCTAGAAATGTGTCACCAAATTAGCGGTTTTTAAAAAAGTTTAATAACTTTAAAAATATTTTTGCTATTTGTCCGTTTTAGCTCATTCATCGCGACGGACGAGATAGCTCGTCTTCCAGAAATATGAATGACAATGACCAGAATGGTCGATTGTTGTACTAGTGAACATGGTTATTGATGGCAATTGATTATTATTCAATTCCTACTATTAGTTTACACTCTCCCTATATCTCGTTCAAATTTTAAATCAATAATAAAATAATTTTTATTCATCCACTCAAGTTCAAATACATTATTTTTTATACTTGAAGTAGTGGATGACACTTAATGTTAATATAGTTTTTTTTTTTTTAATTAATTTATTCATTAAATAGAGATGAGCAAAAAACGAAATGGAATTTTCTGATGGATTAAGCGTTAGTCAATGTTTTAAATTTTACTACAAGCGATTCAGTTTTTTCACCTATTTTAAAGATAACATCAGTGATAATTTCTAACTAATACCTCCATTTGAACAAAAATTAGTTTATTGCAGACATTTAAATATTTTATTTTTTTATAATCGCTGCGTCAGATAGATTCAATAAAGAATATTGCGTGGTAGCACGTTGGTCCGCGTCACCACATTTATACTTTTATAGTTATCTGATAACACGCTCCTTTTTTTTAGTTCACACTCTCCCTATATATATTTATATATCTTGTTCAAATTTTTAATTGTTAATATAATACTTCTTATTCATCCATTCAAGTTCAAATACATTTTTTAAAATTTATTGTGGATGACACTTGATGTTAATACAGTTTTTTTCAAACATTAATTTATTTATTAAATTTAATCTATTATTTTTAATTTTATAAGGAGAAAATTTTTTAATTATTTAATAAAAAAACTAAAATAGCATTTTTCTTTGTTGACCTAAGTAGGTATCCACTTAATTTATGTATATATATATATATATATATATATATATATATATATATATATATATATATATATGTATGTATATAACTCTGAGCGCAGAGTGCAGGACATAGCCGTGATGAAAGTGTTAAAATAAATTTTAACGGCAAGATGACATATATAGTTTAAAATTGTAGCTTTTGTTCAAGTGTAAGACACTTAAATTGTGGCTTTACTTTGAATCCTTGGCTAAAAAGCTGCGAAAAACCATGTTAACCAAGGAGTTGCTCACTAACTGACGGCACCGTTCCGTCCAGAAGTCAACCCATTATTAGATAATTGATGTCGAAAATTTGTAGGGAAAAGAATAACCCAAAAGGAAAATCAATTCGACGGAGAAATTCGTTACCTCATTTAGGCAATGTGTGACTCATTCCTACTGAAAATGACTAAAGAGAGTTGGCAATGTTTTGAGGAAATTGAATAAAAGATTTCCATCAAGAGAGGGAACGAATCCCGCATTTCGTTTTGGAGTTAATCGTAATTTTTATTAATTTACTCACGCCCAATGAGAGTGCGTTAGAGTTCCATCTGCGAATTGTGTAGCATGAGGAACCAATTAACTAAATAAATTAATTAAAAAAAAAAAAAACGAAAGAATAAAAGGCGGGAGTGAAGTCTTTTTCTTTAAAATTGTATTTGCTTACATTTAAAGCCCTTCTTTCTCACATCCTAAATAATTTCCTTATTTTCGAATTTCTGGTACGCTTCCGAGAACGCGAAATGAAATCTATAAAAACTTCTTTTGCATGTTAAAACAAAAAGAACCCCTTTTCGTTGCTTACTTGAGACAGTGACGTAATTTGGAAAAGGTAAATATTAACATGCAAAAAGTTTGTAGCAAGAGGGATAATTTGATTATAAACAAGTAATATATAAAAAAAAATTAAAGTCAATTCCTACTTCGATTTTAGAAAAATTTTATTTCAATTACTTTTTATTAAATAATTATAATTTTTTCTCCCATATAAAACTAAAATTAATTAATTAAATTTAATTAATGTTTAAAAAAACTGTATTAACATCAAGTGTCATCAGCTACAAGTTTAAAAAAATGTATTTGAACTTGAATGGATGAATAAAAAATATTTTATTAACGATTGAAAACAAGATATATAAAGATATATAAGGAGAGTGTGAACTAATAGTAGGAATGGGAAAAAAGAGGGCGACAATTATTTAATTGTCTGATACTGTCTATTATTATTTTTTTTTTGTTCAAATAGAGCTGTAAGTTAGAAATTATCGCTGATGCAACATTTATAATATATGAATACTGAATCGTTTATAGTAAAATTTAAGACAATGACTAACGTTTAACCCATCGGAAATTTCCATTTCGTTTTTCGTTCATCCCTATTTAATGAATGAATTAATATTTGAGAAAGAGCTGTATGCCATCTTTTACAAGTTTTAAAAAAATGTATTTGGACTTAAATAGATAAATAAAAAATATTTTATTAACGATAGAAAATTTGAACAAGGATATAGGGAGAGTGTGAACTAATAGTTAGAATTGAAAAATGGTCTTTTAATGTAGAATTATAATCATTACAGGAATGTTTAAAACATTTTTATTCATACTGGTTGTAACTTTACATTAGATTCATTTAGAACAAAATTACATTTTTAAAAAATGTTTTAAGATAAATTGTTGTTATGTCATCTTTCAAGCTTATTTTTGTTATCAATTGATTATAAGTGGCGCATTCTAAAAGCAACCCTTGTGGACCAGGAGTGTCATGGAGAACAGTTCAAGAAAAAAATGCATCTCAATTTTATGACTAATTGTATTGTGATGGCGATGTGGTCAGCACTGCGCACCGGCCGCCTTTACTTCCAAGCTAGACAAATATTAATGAATCTGAAGCTGGGTGAGTTTCCAAGCGACACTGGAGATCACATTCCACTAGTTAACAATGGCAGCTCAATGCCTTTCACTAAGCTTTGGTAGTTCGTTAAGCTGAAAACTAAAACAATCCAAAAACTGCATAGTCAAATATTTTTATTCTTTAGAAATGTTCGCCAGAGGTTTGTCTGTGAAATATTAATTAATTAATAAATTAAGTCAATTAAATGAACATTTGCCTTTGGAAATGACTGTCCTAACACAAATTAATTTAGACTTTAAAAGAGGGATGCACAACCTTCGGCCCGTCTACTGCTGATGTGCGGCCAGCGAGAGCTTCTGAACACAATATTTTTTCCCCTTTTTTGAAAAATAAAAAAATATCGAAAAATTTGAGTTATGAATTTTTTATATCCTCAATTTGCACAGATTCTATATTAATCTATGTTGTTTCCTTCTCCATCGCTTTTTCAACGGTTATTGCTACGAAACTCCGTATGGTTTTAAAAGACCAAATATTTATAATACGCTATTTCGATGCGCGAGTTTCGAATTTGAGTAATAACTTTTTGACTCTCATTATTTTTGCTGATTTTTTTATAAATCCAATTGTTGTTTCTAATAGTTTTTTTTTTTTTTTTTTTTTTTTTTTTTTTTTTTTTTTTAAATTTATAACTACCAATTTTCATGTGTTTTTTTAAATCCCGATACATTTATTACGACACATGAATTACAAATCGCACATTTAATTTATCACTTCTTTCAGGTGCTTCATTTTTGCCAATATTCTCATAAATCTAAAAAATTTAAAACAGAAAACACCAGATTCTAAATTTATACACGTTAAGCCTAACACACTTTTAAATTATTATAAAAGATCCCGGATAGCAAAATAATGTTTATTTTTACTCAACAAAAAACTCTTAATGTAAACCTAAAAAGGTTTGTAATACGGTTTACGAGTAAATCTTCAAACCCTAATCCAAAACCTTGGAAAACAACAACCTTTTATGTTTCCCAAACTTTTTTGTTTACCCTTTCTAAATTTTTCGTAACGCTGTGTACCACTAATAAAGAAATGAATGAACTTTTTACTATCAAAAAATTACACCAAAGTTAAAAATCACAACTGGCTGTTGACGCCACTAATTATTAACTGTCAACTCTGCAAAAAATAGCCAATAGAAAGATACGTAATCGTAAATTTTCATGGATAGCTTTGTTTATAAATAAAAATTTTTGAAATTTTCGTTTGTTGCAAGATATTTCGCACAAGAACGAGTACCCCCGCTAAACCCTGGGGGTACGCGTACCACACTTTGGTAAACAATGTTCTATATAAAAACCTTAAATCGAGGTTGACTTAAGGTTTTTAAGCGTGAAAAAAACCTTTTAATAGAACTAATCTCAACGTGAAAATAATCTTAAATCTATTTAGTTATAAGGTGTCTGTTCGCAAAGTTTTGTATGGACATGTAAAATCAACCAAATTTTAATGGACAGCGAAATTTGATCCTATCGCTAGTGTGACGTCAGCTAAAACGTCATTATGAACCTAAGTGACAATACTTTTCAAAAAAAGCTTTAAAAAATAATATTTTATCTTTTTAGGATGAAAGGTTTTATACTGGAATATTTTTTGTTTATTGAAGAAAGGTTTTTAGTGCAAACATTTTCGTGACAATTAAAAGAAAATTCCGATACAAGGTTACCGTAAGGTTATATGCTTTCTGGGATATTATTATGAAATATTATTAAAATATGTTACGCGCTGTTATAATTTTGTTAAGATATAAAAAACTATGCCTATCAACAGTGAGATTGAAAATCGAATATCTACAATAATAAATGGAAGAGTGCGCATGCGTGGCCTTCTTACAACTTTCAAAGAATCCAGGTTGAAAAAGGGAGTTTTAGCTCCCTGCCCAAGAAATCTTTTAAAATTTAATAACAAAAGGAATCTTCCACTACTTTGAATGTTTTCCGAAAACAGCAATTTTGATGTAAGGAAAAAAAGAAGCGTTTTCGAAAATAAAGAAACAAATGGTTCGGAAACAATAAAACTGCCCGGAAAAGATATTGCTTCTGTAGATAGGAAAAGATTCTTTACGATTCTACAGATTTAAACTTGTTTCGCATGTTTTAGGCCATCAGAATGTCCACAAAATTAAAGTTAGGCAGGATTTTAAACCGAATCCACTATTGTAAAACTTTTAACAAGAGTCAAGAAAATTACAATATTAAATTAAATCGAGACGATATACTCTTAAAATATAAGGTGATAAAAAATTACTAAAATTTTCTATTAAATCTCAGAGAGTTAGAAAAATGTGTGCGTTATTCTTCTGCAACGGATTATAATTTTTATAAACTATAATTATTTTTAAAAATTGCATTCCTATTTAATAAGCTAATTCTATAAAATTTCCTTCTTATTACACAAAGTTTTTTGATAAACATATTTTAAAACGATATCCAATTTATTAAGCGCTTTACATAATTAATCAGTAGATAAGTTATATTTACTTTCATTATAAGCATTATTCATAAAATATCCAGTTAACATATTCATTTAAATATTGGATACATTATTAGAAATTAACTTTATGCTCTACTAAATTATCTCTTTGGCGTAAAACATTTAACAAATAAGGAAACAAAAGTTAAATTGGAATTGAAAAAGCAAAGTTACAGATGAATTTGCAATGTTAACAGAGAATGTTAGAACTAAATCTGTATTAATACAATAAAACATTTTAGGATATATCCCTTAAAGGCTTTTTATTTTTGATTTGACCATCTGTTTATCATGAGCTGCGATGGCTCAGGAGATAGAGCGTCCGCCTCACAATGAGGTGAACCGGGTTCGAATTCCAGCGATGGCTGGTCGATACGAATTCCGCATCCGGCTTGCACCGATAACAGTGCTGACGTGAAATATCCTCAGTGGTAGACGAATCATGGGTTAGAGTTCTTTCGCCATAAGGCTAACCGTGGAAGATTCGCGAGGTCTTCCTCTCCATGTCAAATGCGAGTTAGTTCCATCACAAAAATCCTCCACGAAGTCAAATTTCTTCCAATACTTGTACCAGATGTTCCCATGTCTTTTGGATTATATTCAAAGGTACAAGGCTACGCAGTTGAACATTCGTAGTCGTAAACCCATAAAATTCGATCAGCTGTTCAACGACGGTTATAAAATGTGCAGATTACCTACGGTGATCCGTTATAGTGCCAAAAATAATTTCATTTTTCAAATTACTAGGCAAACTACCTGGATAATCTGCAGATTTCCCTGTGTATATTTGATATAGTGAAAACAAGATTTTTGATGAAACAACAACGTTTCTGAAAACAACGCTTAAATTAACATAATGATGCTGATTTATTTTTTTCTATCTAAAAAATCACGAAACTAGAATTGAACAATCAGCTAATTGATTGATAGAATGAAAAAAGCAAACTTTAACGATACATACACCGTTAATTCTTACATTAGTTCAATTCTCCGCACTTCACGGGTGCGTATTAATGGCTTTTGTGCTTTAACAATAACTTGTTTCATATAATTCAGAATATATTCATTTTTATGTAAATGTTATTAAAAATATTTAAAAAAACTTATGGATAATTCATTTAAAAAAAACTTATTATTTCGACTGATTTATTCTGAAATTTTTTCTAAAATTACTTTTTATTATAATTATTTAAAAAACAGATTTTATTTTTTATAAAATATTTCACTTAGGCTAAGCATTTATCCAATCAAGTTTTAATTTAGCAATAAAAATGCCAGATTTAAAGCTTTTGAATACTTAGTCGTCGATTGATTTCCCTCTTCGTTCCCCTATCAGCAAGCCACTGATTACACGGCATTTTCCAAAATTTAAGAAAACTCCATCTCAAATGAAAATTTAAAAAAAATAATAACAAAATAGTGTAGATTTAATTTAAAATTGCAAAATACTACCGTTTTCAATAGCCCTTTTATACGAATATTTTATTATTATCGCGCAATAGTTATATTTTTGCGTTAATTTTGCTTTTATTTCATGCAATCACATTAATAATCATTATTATTTTTTATGCTTGCATATTTCTTTTAATCGCATAGTAAAATTTAAAAATAAAATCCAAATAATGCAGAGTTTCTGAATTGCAAGTCCAATATGCTTATGTAAAAAAGCGTGACTCGTGACGGGTTGTTATGGAGTCAAAAATATTTTAAGCGTTTAATATTATTTATGGACACCCTATTTCTCATTTGTAAACTAGTAAGCACACAAGTTTCTTCAACAGTACTCGAACTTGATTTTCTATTTGTAACTTATTCATAAACAAGTAAGATAAAAAAATAATAATAATAAAATCGATTCCTTCTTAGGTCAACAAAGAAAAATTTTATTTTAGTCCCTTTTTGTGAAATAATTGCAATTTTTTCTTCCATATAAAACTAAAATTTAATTAATGAATTAATATTTGAAAAAACTGTGTTAACATCAAGTGTAATCCACTACAAGTTTAAAAAATATATATTTGAATTTGAGTGGATGAATAAAAAGTATTTTATTAACGATTGAAAATTAGAACAAGATATGGAGAGAGTGTGAACTAATAGTAGAAATAGGAAAAATAAATGTTTTTAAAACTGTTGTTACTCAAACATACAACAGAGGCCTCATCACTTGCCTTAGATATATTTCTTTGACCTACGAAAATATCATTTCCACAGAAATCAGCGTTTTAATATTATTATTTAATGTTTTAGCATTAGCTTTATTTATTCAAATAGTTATATACAGCTGATATCGCTTAAAAGAAACTTTTATTTGAAAGGAAATACTTAAAGGATCATGGATATCAACCACAATCATGGTCGAAATGGAAGAGAAGTTCCAATAAAAAATCTCGAATATGTTTTTTTTTTCCTTTCCTCTTTTTCTTCTTCTTTTTCTCCCTTTTTCTCACTCTTCAGAAGTAGAAATTGAGAAATTATTTGTCAATGTACACAATTTTCTTCGTTCGTTTACACATCTCTATTAGATTTCTCGGTAAAATGAAGCAGCCAAAGAAAATTACTACACAGAGTATGTCCCATCAAAGAATAAAACTTATTTGCACAAATTCAGAAAAGGACATAATAAGAAAATAACTTTTTAAATAATAACTCAAAATGGAAAAGCACTAAAAGCAACTAAATTAAATTTTGTCGTATTTTAATAATAATTTAGAAAGTTTGAAACACAAATCAGGAGAAAACCGAATAATTTTAAAGATATGTATGTTAGCAAAACAGCACTTTATCAGGGGACACACAGTCTGCAACATACTGGAGCCTTTCTGTCGTCAGTGGTAATACCAAAAATTGACTGTATCCCGAGTAATGAATAAACAAGATAAGAACAAGCAATTAAAAAATTAAAAATTGAAATGTAAATGCAATGAAAAATTAATGGAATACAAACACAATACAAAAGTACACAGAGTAAGACCTAATGATGAAACGCCCACTTATAAGAAAAATAAATAAATATAAAGTTACAGTTAGAATAATCAAATCAATATAAAATATAAATTGCCAAATCCTTAAACACAAAGAATGTGCATTCAATGAAATAAGCTATTCTGAGACTAAAAGCAAAATACGAAACTGGAAATCCAAAACCATCACTTTATATCGATTTCTAGCTTAGAGGATAATTATTTTATGTCCGTTAATTTTTAGTGGTCCTGTGTCAAATTACTACCATAAATTTTATCATTGTTTACTTTTTTTTTTTTTATATTGTATCACTGCCGTAGCAACAATTTTACCTTTGCCCTATATGAACATGGCGCCGAGGGACCTATATTTGGATGACAAGATTTTTTAATATGGGTCCTATATAGAGCCAATATCGGCTGTAAAGTGGCCGCTTGTAAATCGGACAATTCTGTAAAGGACCAATATCGGAAAATAACGGCCTTATTGAGCCAAGATTTGTAAATATTTATCCAATGAGGGCCCAAGTTATTTCAGTGCTAGGGTGTCTAAGAAACTAAGTCAAGCAAACAGGTATGTGAACTTATAAATTGTCTTTGTGCTTGGTGCACGGTATTTACTTCTTTCAGAAAATAAGTCTTTTCAATCCAAATTAAATTTTGCAAATATTTTTTAATTGCAATGCTTTTAAAAGATATTATTTATCTACTTTCATAAGCACTTTTTTTAACCGATCTTAAATGTTGAATTTTCGTTTGCATTCATCATCGATAACTAAGAAGTTATTTTTATAAAATTGTTTTATGAAATTGTTGATACTTTGATACAATTTTTGTTAAGTTTCTTAATGTGTTAAGTTTCTTAACACTTTTCGGCACTTCTTTAGAGCCAGGAGATAAAATCACAAAAAATCATGTTTATTTAATTATTTATTTGCACATTTTGATTGTAAGAATGTAAAGAGTTTCTTTATATAAGATTAACTTATTTAAATGAGAACGGCACTATTTATTTTGACACGCGTATGGTTGAAATAATTTCAGAAATTTTAAATGAAATTTTATTTAAATAATGTTTATCCTGCTCGCAGATAACGTCAATTATATTTATCTATCGATAGATAGATAAATAGATGGATAGATAAATAGTTAGATAGATAGATATTATGTTTAATAAAGTTTTCATATACCATAAATTATATTACATAAGTTTCCATATACTACGAACTCTTTCCCTTGCCTGTAGTTTTTTTAATTAGCTGCCTGTAAAACTCAGTCTTTCAAGGTTTATCCCCGAAATTCAGGATTTCTTAATTTCTAATCAAAAACTATCAACACAATAAAAGATCATGAGTGTAACAGACACTACTTATAGATTTCATACTTGATGTGATATTTTTGAGTAAATCAAATAAAAATTGAGGAAATTATCGTGTCTGTACGCAAGAAAATCATGCATAAATTTCTCCGAATTAAGTCAAATTTATGAGAAATCGTCTCTTACCTGTTCCATTCGAACATAAGATACAACAGCCACAGTTTTGCTCCGTTATTTCCTCACTACCACTACGAAGTACGGAACAGTATCCAGAACGCTCCAAATGCTGACATTCTTCGCTGTCACAGTCTTTGGTGTGGGTACACAAAATAGCATTCGCGGAACCAATAAACAATAGCAAAAGAACGGTCATCCACAATAGATCCATCTGACGATGATTCTTAAGCCAATTCGAATCAGATACTTGTTGAGTTGTTTTTCATTTGCATAGAGAATTGCATTGATTTCAGCTACCAGGATTTCAAAACTAATTTCGGTTGTTAGTTAAACTCAACAGCGCATTTTTATAATCATTTATTTTGTAATTTCTAAAAATTCCACTTAAATTTAAAACATAGTTTAAAATAATTTATTTTCATTTGCCTAACAAAATGGCGTAGGAACAAGAAAATTGTGCACGCTTTCGAAAAACATTATTTCAAAGAAAAAAAATACTGTAATTAACTATTAACAAAACTTAATTTATGATCATATTATGGGCTTAATCAATAAAGTAATTAGTAGCTTATTGCTAATAGGAGTGGAGGAAAAAATATATAATGCTTCATTTCACGAATAGAGCAAAATTATGAAGCAATATTAATTTTCAACACGTGAAATACAAACTGCTCTAAAATAGTTTTCGTTTATCATAATCCAAATAATTAAAATTTAGCTGTATAAGAGAGTCTAATTTTATGCACCATGAGTGTCAAAACAACAATAAATATAAAAATAATATAGAATCATTCATTATTTCGAATACTCTATGTTTTCGAATACAATTTACCAAAACATCTTTCCAAAAACTACTTCTTAGGCATGAGTAATCCAATTTATTCGCTGAAGTCGGCCATTTGTTTTATCGATTGAGATCAACATCGTAGCAAATATAGTAACTTGTAGTCAAACCACTTGTTTTGTACAATCATTAATCATCTCACTTCGAGCAATATGCTTTGCAGATGCATTTGAATCTTCAAAAATAACAGTATTTTCTTTTACGCTGGAAAACTAAAATCACTACTTAGAAAAATAAATTAATTTTGGTGATGAGAACACAGTCGATAGTTAAAAACACGTATAGATGGCGATCAAGAAATCAAACGATTCATTTCTCAGAGAAAAAAACGTAGCTTCAAAGTAGCAAACACATTCGATAATTAAAAACACTTAAAGGCGATGAAGAAATCAAACGAGTCATTTCTCAGAAAAAAAATTAATTTCCAAGTCGATAACACATTCAATTATTAAACTCACTAACGAAAAAATCAAACGATGAAAAATCAAACGATTCATTTCTCCAAAAAATATTAAGATTAATTTACATCTAGCCAGCTGCAGTGTTTTTAAGAAATACGCTCCATAATTTGTATAGAATAAACAACAATCATTTCAACTAACAGTTTCGAATGCAAACTGACGCTGAATTTATATTTCGAGAGATGGCAACAAAGGCGACTGAAAGAAATAAACGTTCATCTCGCGTTGCTGTCACAAACTCTTATAAAGAAGAGCAGCGTTGAGAAAAAATAAAAACAAATTGATATAAGACGTAAAGGGGGGAGGTAAGTAAATAAATAAATAAAAGACGCGCGACTGAAAAAAGCGCTGACCTCTAAACTATGTAGTGTGAGGAACGGAGAGACAAATTAACGCAAATGATATAGGCCCCGTCTTTGTCTCATTCATTACAGAAACATTTGATCTCGAGTTGAGATGAGTTGTTTCAATTGAACAACTCACATATGGTCGGAACTAACATTTATAAATCGTTATCTTATACGTGATAGAAGGCACCGAAGATTTCCGGGAAAACTCGAGTATCAGATGTAGGAAATATGAATAGTTAATATACTAATCAGAATTTGTGTGAAAAGAAATATAATATTTCACATGTTTTAACTTTAACGTGGGCCTGTCATAAAATAGTTAATATTGAAATGGACCCATCACAAAATAGTTTATCATTAAAACAGACTTTTCACAATAGTTTATATTTAAAACGGACTTTTGACAATAGTTTATCGTTAAAATGATTTCTTCACAAAATATTTCGCTGTAATAATGTCCCTTTCACAAAATATTTTATCGCAAAAACTGACAATTCACGGTATTTTTCATTTTAAAAATGAAAAAGATCGTGAATTCCACCCAATTCCAAATTTAAAAACTGAAACTCTTAAAAAGACACGCCCCTTCCACAAAAAAAAAGACGCTATTTTTATTATATTCTCAAAAAAGGCATTCTGACAATCTGCGGTAATTATAGAATTTTGAAGTAATTATATTATCAGAAAATCATGAGTAGGTTTTTCACAATGTTAAGAAAACAGGTCGTTTTATAAAAAGTCTGGAATATTACTTCCCTTGTCAGATATAGAAAAAACCTAGTGCCTGACAGTTTTGCTTATGATTATTAATTTGTTTTTGAAATGTAGTTATGAATGAATTTAGTACCCTCACCGAAAATATAGGCAAAACGCCAAAAAGTAAGGAAAAAAATTTCTTTTTTTAACCAAAATATAAATTTTAAAAAAATGCAGATCAAAAGTTATAAAAAAACGTAATTCCATTTATTATTACCTCACGTTTTACTCACGCATAATTAATATTTTGGTAAAAAAAGCACTTTGATAATGTATGCCTAAAATATCTTTCTGTGCTCAAAGCAATTATATCAAATTATTTTTATTTATATTTATACAAAAAAAAGTGCAAAAAAAATCTATGTTTGATTGTATTTTTTATGCCTCTGACTTGAAATGTACTTGCTCCAAATTCAACAATAAAAAATAATAAAAATAAAAAAATAAATAAATAAACGTTTCAGTAATATCATAATTACGCACGAATAAGGTTAAGTACATGGTTTCTTTTTTATTTTCGGGATATACTCTTCTTATATTGTTTACATTAAATATTGTCATTAAAACTTGCAGACGAAAATAATTTGCTTAATAAAAAATTATAACTTGTAAAAGATTTAATAAAGAAGTAATTAAAATATAAGGAAGATGTTACTCTTGAAACAATATTTATCTTTTCAAAATTAAAATAAAAGTATTTATGAGCCACATTTGGTAATTATGTGCGTAGTTATAGCTGGAAAAATTAAAAATCCAAACAAAACAACGTTTTCTCCAAAAAAATTGAATAATTTATTACGGTCATTATAATTGTAGTTTATGAATGGGATTGGATTTAATCAAAGGCTATGAAAAAAAATCTAAATATATTCACCAAACTCACAATTTTAAATTAAATAAATGCAGTTCTTTTAGATATTCTGGTAAAAGTTAAATAAAATGCAAGCATTTGTTAAACAGCTCTTGCAAAAAAAAATTTTTTAAGAATTTTATTATTTTTTAATTTTTTTTGTTATTTTATTGCATTTTTGCTAAGAAAATCAAACATAGTTTGAATACACTGAATGCAGAGTTGCAAAAGATTTAATTAAAAATAAACATACCTAATTAGAATTGGTAAAATTATTATTCGAATAAAGAATTCGATATTTAATTAAAAAAAAAGAATTCATATATTCATTAAGGTGACTATATTCCATAAAGGCAACCGGAAAAAATTTTAAAATATTTTTTTCATTATAATAGCTGTCATATTTATTTAAATTTCTAACGTTGCTTTAGTTTACAAAAGCGTCGATAGCTTAGAATTAATCTGTACACATTTCTAAAGGAAGTTATATATATATATATATATATATATATATATAATTTAACCCTTAAAAGCTTGCTTTACGATAGATATTAAATAATTTATTCCATTTGTGTATTTTATTTGAACTTAAAAAATCGGAGATCAACCACCAAAAACAAATAAGAAATAAGAGTGCAGAATATAATCAAACTGTAATACTCTAATCATCATTATCATAGTTGGCCTAACAGCCCAATGTGATCCAATGCCTTCCTCTGAAGATTTCTCCATAACGACTTCCGATTAATACTCTAATATATTACGATAATATAAGAGTAACATTAGAGTAGAATTGCCCTTTTACTCTAATAGTATTGTTTAAATTTCTATTAATTAAAGCTCCAAAACTAATAATTTCAACATTTATGAGAAGCGAATTTTTTAAACCAACAGACAACCAATTTATATGTAAGTCGATCTATGAACAGATAGTTAAGAGATTCTTTCTCTTGAGAGAACGTTAAGCAACTTTATTTTTGTTTAGTAACTCTCTCAGTTTCAAATGACGAAGTAAAAAAGAAATAAAGAAAAGAGCGTCTTCTAAGAATATAGTGAATGGCTTGAAAGTTAAGTGAAGAACCCTTTCAGTGAGTGTGTGGGAAGACCTTCAAAACAACTCGTAACAACAATGAACGCTCTTCATGGTTTATCATCACTGAGAGATAATCATTATTGCACCTCATATATAAAACAACATATTTGTTTCTTTAAAAAAAAATTCTTACGTTCAAATCGAACTAAAACGTTATTTTGTCGAAATAGGAAAAGAACTTACGAATACATATCAAATGTCAATAAAAAACAAATATCAGTTTTTAATGAAAATTTTTAAACGCTTTTATTAGCTTCGAATGAACCTAATATAATAAAAACAATATTTAACAGCAACTAGGAACACAAAAATACTTTTTTCCAGTCTAAGAAGAAAAAACAATGTTAAAATATTTCGTTTTTCCACTTTCAAACTTTATTAAAAAATATCGAACAGACCAAACGTGACCCAAATAAACCTATTCAAGAAACCATTAACAAATATTCAGATTAATATATTTTTTTTAAAGTAGTCTAAGTCAAGAGTATTTTTAATGATTGGTTTCAAGCTTTTTCATTGATATCGAACAGGCGAAATGTGACCCGAATAAGCCTATTCAAGAAATCTATTCAAGAAAAATATTCGTATAGAATTTTTTTATTAAAAAACAGCAGACTAAGCAAAGTTTATTTTTCAACGAGTGGTTTCCGCTTCTTTTTAATTAAAATCGAACAGATCAAATATGACCCAAATAAACATTAACAAGAAAGCTTTAAAAATATTCAGATTGCTTTTTTAAACAAAAAGAAAAACAAGCAAGGTTACAAACATTTGCAATAATATCAAATAGGCTTTAATAATTTGAAATAGGATATGCTTTTTAAAAAAATTTCTTTCACTTTTAGACATTTAACAAATTTATAACAAAATGAAGTACATTATAATAATGTATCTCCCAACTCTGAAATTTATAACTGTTTGCGTAGGAAAATTAAATTCTATAAATTACATTGTAAAAATATTTAGGATCAAATTATGACAGAAAGTACTGGCTCTCGGGATTTTTGTACTTTTTACCGACCGTAAAATCCATTTTTATCATAAAATTTTACGGAACAAAATATCTGATCTACCGTAACTTTTACAGTAATATTTGCTGTTAAATTTACTGACTCACTGTAATTAAATAAATAGTACAGTATTCAATTTTTTATGGTATTAAAATTAACGGTAGAAATGGATTTTACGGATGTTGTACTTAGGAATGCTAATAATTTTTTACAGCAATTAGATCCGGAATTTTTTACAGTCCATTAGTTTCGATTTAAAATCAAATTTTAATGCATATAAATCAAATGAAATGTTTTCAAACATATATTTGGAACTTAATTTTAAAAAATGAACCATCATAAACAAAAAACTAAACTCTGTTGCAAGTTTAGAAAAAACCATTATCCATATAGAGAGACCTGTTTGCATCTAAGTGTACGCCAAATGAAGGCCAAGCTCCCAGCGCGTCGTAAATCGAAATCGCCAACTCTTGAAACGACGTTGCACAGCCTTCTTTTTGCTCGCTTTCTTTAGAATCATGTGAAAAAACTAGTAAAACAGAACTTTATTAATAATCAATTAACAAGGAATAAAAATAGACAACTAATACGAATTAATAAAAATGATATCCAAAACGCGTAACAATGCGTCTTTTTATTCGCATTTAAAAATATTGATGAAAGAATAATAAATATTGTTTCTTGCAGACTATTTTCATCTGCAGTGAAACAAAAGCAAAAATTCTTCATCTCGCATAATAGATAGTCAGTATAAGAGGCACTATTTTTAGTGGCCCAATCAAATCCAATGCTTTTGCAGCTTCGTATAGTTGTATCTTTTCCAGAACGAATGTTCTCCTTATTTATCAAAATATGTCGCCAAGTCTAGGATTCCAGTAAGACTTCGAAACAATATCTTTTTTTTTCAATAATTCTGCGATATATATCATTTTGAAAGCATAATTGTATAATTTGATAACGAACTAAACGGGAACTACATGCAGGATTTCTTAAATCCTATACCACAATGGTCTTGCAACGGAGTATAGAGTAAAACACTATGATATCCAATGAGAGAGCGAGGCATTTTGAAAAGTATCAGTTCCGGAGGAGGGTGACATCAGCGAGCAGGGACCAGGCCGGCCTAAATCTGAATAACTACAGTGGCCTTAAAACAATTATCAATGAAAAACCAAGTATTTTCTCAGAAATTTTTATTTTATTGAAATCAAATTAACAGTTAGTTAAACTATAAACCATAACAATTAAATTGTGTCCTCAAATTCCAAGTACCATTAAATAACTCCTCTTTCTTTAGTCCAGTTTATAGACAACTAACTCTTATGACAACTAGTCTCCATTCATTTTCACTCCTGTGTAGCTTTCTCAATTAAAATTCTCGTGGGGGAAGACGATATAGCGATAAATCAAATGCTTTCTGCCATCTGAGGAATGGCAGTGGGAGCCGACTTACCAATCCGTGTGCTTTAATTGGGACTAATGAGAAATCGATGATAACTGTTTTGGCCTCACCCTTTGTCGATCTTCGTATGAAAGAATAGAACGATCATTTTTAGTAAATTCTAAAGAATTTCTGTTTTCTTAAAATAAGTGTTTGGTTCGAAATAATATTCATGACACGGGGAATTGCGCTAGATTGCATTTGATTACTTAACGCCATTAATTCCAGTACTATATAAACTATAACAACTTATTCTGAAATCTTTCTTTTGGCTTTAAAATTTAAATTATATGTTTAAACAGATCAATGAATAGCATAACATAGATTTCGGGATTTTAAATCATTACAAACGCCTTTAACATAATATATTTAATAACAAAAACAAGGAATATGTTCATGATACAGTGCCATAGAGGAAACTAATTACAATTACTCTTTTTACATTGGAGCGCAGAGCGCCATCTGTTGGGTTTTAGAAATTATTACTATTAACATAGCAGTTTTTAATGTTTCAGTATTCGGGGAGGGCAAGTTTCATACACCGGATTATTTATGAAAAACGATGAAAAAACACAGAAAAAAACCACCCCAGGAAAAATTTGTTTATTCCATTCCTATGGAAAAAACTCTTTTTAAAAAAAGAGATATCAAATATTAAAATTCTTTTAAACAAGTTTATAATGGTATAGCTGCAAGTGACGTAGTGTGGGTATCTCGAGCCTGACTGGTTGTTGAAACGTGGTAATTGTTTACGTTAACAACTATGCTTTCCATTCTATTTCGAGCAATCCAAGCCCGTCAAGTAGTTTATATTTTGTCACTAAGATTTCAATTCTTTCACTATACATTTCTTACTCATCACAAAGAGAGGCACGAAGCCATCTAGAACATAAACAAACTAATTATGCATCGAAGTTGGCCAGGTAAACAAACAAATATATGTCACGGTAATAATAAAATACCTGAACAAATAATAAATCTATGTTAAATAAAAAAAACGTATAGAATTATATTCACGATATTATAACGAAAGAATTATATTTCAACAAATTCCAAATGTGATACGGAGCTGTATTTAATGAACTACACATTAATTAATTAACATTCTAACTTATGTGGAAAAACTTAGCTCAACTTAAACACGCCATTTTGCTTATCAAATATCAACTGGCCACGATTGTAAAATATTCTAAATAATAGAGCAAATTTCCAACCTGAGTTTTTTTTCAATCCTACTGTTAGTTCACACTCTTGTTCTAACTTTCAATCGTTCATAAAATACTTTTTATTCAGCCACTCAAGTTCAAATTATTTTTTTAAACTCGTAGTGGATGACATTTGATGTTTATACAGTTTTTTCAAATATTAATTCATCAATTAAATGTAATTAATTAATTTTAGTTTTATATGAGAGAAAAATTTTAATTATTTAATAAAAAGTAACTAAAATAACATTTTTCTTTGTTGACCTAAGTAGGAATTGACTTAAAAAAATTTTTTTATATTACTTGTCATTGTGTAAACAAGCAACAATTGGAAAGAAAATTAATGTAATGAATTTCTTAAGAGATTAAAACAGCCATAGTTTCCTATACGTAAAGGAGTATAATAAAACCATTTTAATAATTATAATCTATAAAATAAAGAATATGTGTATGTGCATACCGGATTGCGGATATACCGCACACAAAAAATACGACATTCAATATGAAGTAAAATGAATACAATAGTAGACAAATTACGAAGTGCGATTTTTGAATTTTTTATTGTATTTTTTAATTAAGAGACATTTAAAAAACATAATTTTCTTGTTGGTTTAGCGGCGGCTATCGTTTTAAATTAAACTATAGGCAATATTGAAAGACATTTCAAATATTTAAAAGATAACATCAGTGATGTTTGTTAGCTTATAGCTCAACAGTTGTTTATTGCGCATTCTGTAATAATTACAGGCGTACCCCGATTTAACGAATTTATAGGGACTGAAAATATTATTCGCTAAATCGGAGATAATTCGTAATGCCGGGGACAAAGCAAAAAACAATTTACTAACTTTATGGAACATTCGAACTTCTCTAATAAGAAAATATATAAAATAAATAGAAATCTAACACTTTTTATTCAGGAAATTAAAATACAGCGAATGATAATGGGCTGATTAATTTGAAATTTTAATTCATTTCGGGAGTAAAGTTTGCTTATTTTCCCCAATTTCATACTTAAAAAAGTTTTTTTTCGACGTCATGAAGAGAAGAAAATAATCGTTCATTTATATCTTGCTGCATTAGGTAAGTTTTCACTGTTTCCAAACCGTGCAAAGCATCAGAAAAAGTAACAATCTTCACTGGAGATTCATTATCATCGACTTCTGTGTCAGAATCACTATTCATTGTTTCCTATAAATCTACTTCATAAAATTCGTCAAATCGCGAAATTCGGTAAATAGGGGTTCGTTAAACCGGGGTTCGACTGTATTTTTTCATTACACCAGACTATATAAATGATCAATGTGATGGTGTGGTAGCAAAGGCGGAAAAGTCACCAAATTATTGCTTTTAAAATGATCTAAAACCACGTGTTTATTTTGCTTATAGTTATTTGCTATTAAAACTTGTTACTATAAAACTAAATAATTAAAAATTAACGGTATTTGAAATTTTAGAAAAAAGTTTTGTATTGAAAAGCAAAATCATTGGAGAAATGTTACTAAATCATTGAGGATAAGCGTAAAAAAATCCCAATTTTATTATTGACGCCAATGACAATTAATTTTAATAATAATTATTTATTTATTAAAAACAATACTAATTAGTATTAGTAAAAAATTAGTTACTAGTGTTTATTAGTAAAAAATTAAGCTATGTGCAACAAAGCAATATTAATAAAGAAATAGTACTAATATTTTTAAGAGAATTAAGAAAAAATTTAATTTAAAAAAAAATCAAATAGAAAAACTAAAATAGAATTAGAAAAAAATTTAAAAAATTTGAAAACTATTATTTACGTCAATTAATTATTTTCGATAATAAGTAGCGATTAGGTGCTTGCAACTCGAGAAGAAGTGAAGTGATTATGCCTAACCACGTGATTAAAATCAGACTTAATTGGTTACCTATAAGCCGCGTCATGCGTGTGTGTCGAACCTGATTGGCTTTTGAATCGAAAAGTTAGTTTTACCTACGATGACATCACTTGCAGGTAATCAATTGCGTTTAAAAAAAGTAATATATTGTAAACTGAAAAGCAAATCAAATGGAAAAAATGTACTTATTCAATATGGGAAACCGTAAAAAGGTGCCATCCAAGATAGCATGTAACCTTACGGCAACCCTGTGCCGGAATTTTCTTTGTATTGTCACGAAAATGTTTGTACTAAAATCCTTTTTTCAACAAAGGAAAAATATTGCAGCTGCAAACCTTTTATCCTAAGAGGATTAAAAAAAATTTTTAAACCTTTTTTAAAAAGTATTAACACTTAGGTCCATAATGACGCTTATTTAGCTGACGTCACACTACAGATAGGATCAAATTGCATTGCCCATTCATGGACAAGGTGGATTTTAGCTGAGCATACATGTTGCGAAAAGGAACCTTATAATTACCTAGATTTAAGATTATTTTCACCTTAAGACTAGCTTTATTCAAGGATTTTTAAACTCTAGAAAACTCTAAGACAACCTCGATGTAAGGTTTTATATAGAAGGTTGTTTTTTAAGATTTGAGATTAGGGTAACGTGCGTAGAATAGAGCAGATTGTCACAGATCTCGTTTTAAGGATAAAAGGTTTACACGTAAACCGTATTACAAACCTTTTTAGGTTTACATTAAAATGTTTTTTGGTGAGTGAAAATAAACCTTATTTTGCTATCTGGGATACTATCATTGACGCCAATGTAGCTTAGTTCCGGTCATAAGAGCTACTAGTATTATGATTATTGTTGCAGTTTTAATTGGTTCCAAGTTTTTAACTGCCCCTGGAAGATATAAGTACAGGAGAAAGTTGCTTGATTGTGCATAAGTTGCATCGAGCAACACTATTATACCAGATGATACCGTCAAACGGGGTGACTAAGTTCCATACGGGGTGACTTGGTGCCATCCTGGGTTTTCGAACTCAAGCGGCTGATGGCGCCAGAGGAAGGAACCGATAGAAAAAGGAAAACTACCGCTAGGTAGCGGAATAGTAGGGCAATTTTAACTGGAGTACTACACCAATTAAATTATAACCTAAATTGTAACATACCATTGTTTGTGTCGACGTGGATTTGTGGTGTTGTGATCTGGAAAAGAAGTGTGGTCTGGTAATCATATTTCGGAAGCAGTCTGAAAAAAGGTAAGTTCAGTTTTTTGTCACCAAACTGTCAAAGAAGTTCTACACGCTTCGACGTTTCAAAATGAGTTTTTGTTTACCAGTTATAACCCTTAATTAAATTTTCGATGAAGTGTGGGGTGATTAGGTGTCATCTTGTTTTGCAGTGTTTTGGTAATTTTTATGATTCTAGAGTGTTTATTGTTTAAGTGGAGATACAGACATTCATGTGCTAGATGTTGACCACCCACCTACAACAGTCTCTGGTCAACCGTTGACAAACAGTGAGTCAGTCAATGACGCAAAAAACACTGGCCCTGTGCAAAGTGACTTTGTTGCAGTAAAATATAAAGGAAAAATGTACCCGGGTCAAATGATTTATGATTTCGACAGCACCAAAAAGGCATGTGCGAAATGCCTGGAGAAAAGTGGACAATTCTGGAAGTGGCCTGACACCCCGGATGTTTTGTGGTACAAAAAGAAATAAATCCTGAAGAAGATTTGTCCTCCCGAACCTCTACCGAATGGTGACAAATTTCAGGTTATTCTAAATTCGGATTGACTGAAGAGAGAATTTCTATCTCAAATTTGTAGTTTGTGTTTCGTTTAATAAATTGAGTCATTTTGAAAAACGTTTTGAAGAGTTTCTTTAATAAATAGCATTTTCCATATGTATGGCCTTTTTTATTTTAAAATTTGAAGGTATACTCATAAAAAATTAACGTATAATAGCTAGAATGACAAGGAGATGTATTCTGAAGGGTGAGAAGTTGCCAGCGATCGTTAAAGTTAAAGTTGTTAAGTATGAATATGAGGAGATATAATTATCGATTATGTCAACCTTCATCTATCAAAAGGTACCTCAAGATAAAATCAAGTTAACATGTCTTATATGGTAGTGAATTGGTATTTAATATTTATAGTGGTAGTTACGCAACATTGCTCCCCTTCCAGAATTTTATCTGTGAAAGAATTCGATAAACGAATTCCACCAGTTCATTTATGCTGGGTTTTTTTTATTATTATTAATATTTATATTACCCATATTTTTTCTTCATTTTTGTTTATTTACATCATTTCGCTCACTTCTTTATCTTCATTTTTGTATATTGACCTGGAAATTTTTATTTACTTCACCGGATTTTTTTAGCAATATATTTTAAGTGAACAACTGTCTAATGTGGACCATCCATCCATGCTTGAAAGTTCGCATCACGTCCACAGGTCACCATTGAGGAGAATCAATTATCGACTATGTCAACCTTCATCTATCAAAAAGTACCTCAAAATGGAGTTAACATGTCTTATAAAATAGTGAATTGGTATTTAATATTTAGAGTGGTGGTTACGCCACATTACTGCCCTTCCGGAATTAATTATCGATTATGGCAACCTTCATCTATCAAAAAGTACCTCAAGATAGAATCAAGTTAACATGTCTCATATACTAGTGAATTGGTATTTAATATTTATAGTGGTAGTTACGCCACAAATATTCAAACCAACTTTTAGATAATGCAATATATATAAGTTTTCAAATTCTGCAATAAAGCTGAAATAAATGACATGAAAATATTTTTTAAAAATTTTATGTGAAAAACTTCTATCTTTATAGTGCTTAGTATAATATTTCTTAAGAAGTCAAAATTAAATTAATTTAAAAAGTTGAATTAATTTAAAAAGAGGCTCCTTCCCTTGCTAATTTCGCTAGATAATGCCGGGAATGCTTCTCATTCATCATTGTTTTGTTTTGTTTTCATCAGAAGTTAATATTTATTACAAAAACAAGAAACATTTTGTTAATAAAATATATAATTATTGTAATTTTATGTAAGAACATTTTGTTGTCATTATGTTTGTAACGAAATGAATGATTAGATAGATTTGAAAAATAATCAACTGTAGTTGGAAAAAAATTAAACTAAGGAATACAGATTGCGTGACGTAACAAGAAATAAATGAGAAATAATTTTACTCTCTTCAGGGAAGAACAACAAATGATAATTAATAAATAAATATTGATATTATTTTTGTTTATTAATTGTGTAACGGTATATGCATTTCCGTTTTGTGTACTCATAACATACATAGAACGATATTCAGCTAGTTTTAAATAAAATATATATCAGCGTATCAAAATCAGCGTATCAACCCTGTAGTCACTCCTACTCAGTGGTCCGCATATTATATATTACTACAAGTTTAACAATTAATAATTATGGAATTAATTATTAGAGGTTAATTATTATATTGCACCTTACTTCATGCATATATATTGCCATGAATGACCGAAATCTAGAGAATTTCGACTTTCACCGGTGAATGTCAACAATCACATAGTCGCTTTGATGAATGTCCGAAATATTTGTTAAATCCGATTTTATAATAAGTTATTCATTTTTATTATTATATTTATTCGATATCTTAATATATGCTGATGATAGATTCGGAGAAACATCAGTGTTCCGGGTACCGATTAAATGCATACTGGGCAGTGGCAACTTAAAAAAATATTGATGTAAGGCATACCGGGCAAATGTATACCGAGCAGGGGCACGTAATTAGACCTAGTATATATTTCATATTTCTGGTATTTACCAAAGCTTTCACCGTTGGAAGGCAACAACCACCAATTTCGGTCAACATATACGCACCATCGCAACTTCAACTTTTTTTTTATTTAGAGTTTTTACGCAACAGAATAAAATTTTACGTAAAATTGAACACCCAAAACAGCAGCGACGCTTACGCTATTTTAATATAGAGTGAAATTGTTATTTTTTCGTTCACTTATTCCATTTTTTTCCAGTTTCTATAAAAGTCTTTGAAAAATAAGTTTCTTACTTAAGAAATTCCAACCCTCCAGTAATCTAATCAAGAACTTATTTATTCGACTCGGATATTTTTGAATGAGAGAAAAAGAAATCGTGCTTATTTAATAGTATATCTGGTTGAAGATTCATTTTTTTTTCTTCTGTTTTGTACCCCTCAAATAATTTAATTTAAAAATACTCTACCCACCTGTCAGTTACTATTCTGGTTTTTTATGTATTCTTATATAGAATGAAAAATAACCTCCATAAATGTCGAATCCCTTAAGATTTTTAGATATTTAAAATAATTTTTTTAACTAGGCACTTGTCTGTCTTTTCTTCCTAATTCAAAGAGGTGATAAGCGGTAAATAAAGAATGACTTTTTTTGCTTAATCAACTTGATATTTAGCTTTGAATACTAACATTAATCTTAACTTTCGATTAACATCGGAAAGAATTTTAATTTAAACTTTTTTCAAATAGTTATATTTATTTTTAACAAAAATAATTATATTTATGAAGAATGCTAAAGAAGCCATGAGGTTAAAAATCCATAATTTTCAGAACAACGTCATGATGAAAATGTAGGCAACAATGCGCACCAGTCACCTTTATTTATGTCATCCTTACATATGTTACGTGAAAGAAAAACTACGATTCCACTACTCAATTTAGTGGCCTGAAATAAGTTAAGTACACAAATTTAGGGCACAAAAAAGTTTACATTTATTAACTAGTGTTATGAATTAACAGAATCTATCCATTTCTGCAATTTTTTTAACATGAAGTAGTTTCCGAATGAAACGAATAAAAAATTTTTCATTATATATATGACCGAAATCGGTGGTTGTTAACTTCCACCGGTGAATGTTGACAATCACATAGTCGCTTTGGTAAATGTCCGAATATGTAATAGGTCTAGTTAAATGACACTGTCCGGTATACATTTGCCCTTCATCAATGTTTTATTAAGGTTCAGTGCAACTGCTCGGTATGCATTTAACCGGTACTCCGTACACTGATGTTTCTCCTAATCTATCATCAGCAGATATTAAAATATAGAATAAATATAATAATAACAACGTATAAATTAACATCAAATCTGATGTAACAAATATTTCGGACATTCACCAAAGCGACTATATGATTGCTGACATTCACCGGTGACTCATCTATATTTTCTTGATTTCGGTGATTCACGGTAATATATAGATATATATGTTTAGACGACGTCAGTTTATTGGGTCATTTAAAGCATTTTTACAACAGTTTTTTCCAAATATCTTAAGTTATTTTAAAAGTGGGAAATTTCTTTGATAGGCTATTAGTTAAAATATGTTTTTATCATCTTTTCTTGTTTACTCTAGAAGTAATTATTTTTAGTCCGAAGTACTTAATTAAACAAACATAAAACGTTGCGAAAAACCATTTTCAACTCAAGTTAGGAAATTTAAAAAAAAGACTGCGTTTTCAACCGAATTATTTTTTTACGTGTTGCCATACTGAAAAAAGTTAATATTATATATAAAAAAATAATCTGTATCAAATTTATATCGAAAACTTTTTTCTGTAATATTATGATATACTTTCAGAACATCCCCTAAAAAGAGATCAGGGGCAGGATGAAGTTATTATTTTAGAATCCATGCAATTTTTGAAAAGTCCCTTCTTTTACTACCCTTACTATGACTACTCCTCACTACAAGCAGAGGAGAGGAAGGGAGTGTAAGAAGTTTCCCGGATGGAAGAAGATTTTCACTCTTCATCCTCCTGCCTCCATCTCCAAATTTCAGCTGATCTCAAATAAAAAGATTATTTTGCCACCAAAACAACTGAGATTGAAAATGTTTCTTTTCTTCTTTTTTTTCTCTTTTTTTTTTTAATTGCTCGTGGAACATTTTAAATTAGCTTCCAACGCGGTTGTTTTCCCCACTTAAAAAAATATTCAAAAGTTTATTTCTGAAGTAATTAATTTTAAATTTATTACGAGCATTATACCAAATATATTGAGAAAACTAGATGCATGAAAAACAATGTAAATAAAACAACTGACTCTGCTAATGGTTTTTAAAGTTTTCATAATGAACTAAGAAATCTAGAAGAACTAACAAATTAAAAAATAAAGTTACCAAAATAAATTAAGAAATCAAAAAGAAATTTATAAAAATAAAATTTTCGTAACTAATTAAGAAATTACGAATAATTAACGAATTTAGAAATAAAACTTTCATAATAAATTAGGAAATAAAGGAAAATTAACGAATTTAGAAATAAAGTCCCCTCAATAATAAAAAAATCAACAAGAATTTACATATCCAGAAATAAAATTCCATAAAAAAAAGATCCAGAAAAAAATCTAGACGAAATAACAAATTTAGAAATCCAGAAGAATAAAAAAATTTTGAAATAAAGTTTCCATTAAAAATTAGAAAATAAAGAATAAGTAACAAATGCGGAAACAAAATTTCCATACTAAATAAAGAAATCCAGACAAATTAACAAGTTTATAAAAATAAAGTTCCTATAACAAATTAAGAAATGAAAAAGAATTTTTTTAAAAAAAAGTTCCCATAGCAAGTTACGAAATCAACAAAAATGAACAAATTTTGAAATAAAGTTTCCAAAACAAGTTAAAAAATCAAGAGTTTACAAATTTAGAAATTAAGTTTCCATAACAAATAAAAAAAGAAGCAGTACAAATTAATAATAAATATTAATAATAATCCCAAAGTTTTGACCGCTTTCCTGTTTTAACTATTGGAAGCATATTTTCCAGATTTCGGCCTGTCCCCATCACCATAATTTGAGTGTCAAATATTCATGTTCTTAGGAAGGGAAAAAAGGCCTGTCTATGCTGAGAACGTACGCTTTTGTGTCTGATTTAAAATAACCTAATTCAAAACATCGTCTGTACAAATTTTAAGTATACTGCATTTTTTTAAAAAAATTTGAAATCATTAAGATTGCATCTTAATACAAAATACGACCAATAGATCAAAAGTTAAGATGTTCTTTATTATATTTTGCAAACTATACAGGTTTGTGAGATATTAAGTAAAGTTTGCCAGGAATAATATATGGAATAATATTGCACGAATAATAGCAGTATAAGAATTATTATTATTTTTTTTTTTAAAGTTTATTTGAATTACATAGAACTGTAGAATGTACTGTAGAAAAATGCCTACTGAATGTCAACTGTAGGGAGGGGGGAGTGTCATAAAAGAGAAGTGCTGCAGACGAGTATGGGAATGAAGGACAAGCAAACCGGTATAGATAATTAATTTTTTTAAATAATCCGGATTCGAATCGGTTGTAATGATTCCATTCCTTCTATTGTTTACCGGTCGGTTTCTGTAGAAGCTGACACGCTAGCATTGATGACAGACAGAGAGATCATTCAATATAGCTTCTGAAAGTTAACTAACTGCAAACAAGAACACTCGGGCCTTAAAGTATAGAAAGATGGGTCAATGCATCGATCTGCACGTATACTTTTCTCTGGTGAATTTTTCTGAAGATGTTTCTGAAGCTTAAGAGAATTAGCCCAAGATTTCCTCGAAGTAATAAAAACTGAAACTCAGGCTCAGGTCGAGAATACATTCATGAAACTGCAACATTTATAATCATTAGAATTCTTTATAAATATTGTAATTTTTAAAACTATTTTGTTTGACTTTATAACCGTCGTTGAACGCCAGACCAAATTTTCAGTTTACGACTACTAATTTTGAATTATGTACACTTTGATTTTGAACCCAATCCTGAAGACAAAGGAACTCCAGGATCAAGTATTTTATTTTATTTTATAACCGTCGTTGAACAGCCGACCCAATTTCATGGGTTTATGACTACTAATGTTCAACTCCGTAGCCTTGTAATTTTGAACCAATCCAGAAGACAAGGAAACTCCTGGATCAGTACCCCCAGAGGTATTGATTTGTTATAGGAACATGGAGGACTTTGAGACTCGACAGATTTAACGTGCATCAGTCACCATTTACTACACGGGGAGTCTTTGGCCGGCGAGGATCGAACCCACGACCTCTTGGATATGGGCCCAGCGCCTTACCGACCAGGCTATCCCGGCCTTAGGATCAAGTATTGGAAGAAATTTGCCTTCGTGCGAGGGGACTCCAAACCATGATCCGTCTACCACTGAGGATATTTTACGTCAGCACAGTGTTTGGAGCGCGCTGGGTGAGGAATTCCGATCAACTAGCCATTGTCTGGATTCGAACCCGGTTCACCTCATTGGGAGGCTATCGCTCTATCCCCTGAGCCACCGCTGCTCCTTCTAAAACTATTATAAAAGCTAAAGATTTTATGAATGTATTTACCTTAACCTAAGTTGCAACTTTTATAAAGGTTTTTTCATCTTAAGAAAAGCTTGTACCAATATCTTCAAGCTTTTGTGGATGTTCTTTTTTTTTTAAAGTTTTCTGTGCTTAATTTGAATTATGCATTTTTTTAATTAGTAATGATAAAGAAAAAATCGGCTGGCCTCTGTTAAGAGCAGATTTTAAAATAATAATGGTATTTAACTGGCAAGAAGGAGAATAGCATGGAAGAAGACCTTCAACTCCGTAGCCTTGTAATCTTGAACTCAATCCGGAGGACAGGGGAACTCCTGGACCAAATATTGGGAAAAATTTACCTTCGCGGAGGACTTTTTGATGGCACTAACCCGCATTTGCGTTACATGAAGAGGAAAACTAAGGGAACCTACCGCAGATAGCCTGATGGCAAGGGGACTCTAACCCGTGATCTGTCTACCATCTATATATTTATTTCTCTTACACGGCACCAAAAAAAACAGCCTCATTACAACTTCCCGAATGGCAACGTTAGAAAATCGACCAATGATTGCATCTAAAAATGTCAAATGCTAAATCTAGCTGAGGTGGCTCAACATATAGCACTTTTAAAAACGGAAACATTAACCAGAGTGAGCCTTATCAGGTTGTTGAATTCAGCTGCGGCAAAACTAAAAATAAACAACCTAAAAAATAAAAATGCTGTTGCCAGCCATAGAATTTTTTGAAAGTTAACTGAGCAACATAAATCAAAATTATGATACCTGAGCGCTTGACGTAACAAATCCTTCAATTCTATAAGTGTTGTATCGCCAAATGCCCAAATTAACAATTGCAATTTCAAATTAATATTGAAGTGTACAGGTTTAGAATTTTCTACAGTGAACAGTTTTCGGAACTTCAGTATTCAAAAAAGTATACAAAAGCTAGACGTTAAGAACGTATCCAATGAGCGAGCAAAGCGAGCATTGGATTGCGAAGCAATCCGAAATGAACTACGAAAGCAGTTCCGGGGGTTGGTGAGCGCCAGCGAGCAGGGGGCGAAGCCTCCTAGTTGAGGATATTTTACGTCATCTCTGTGGTCGGGGCAAGCCGGATGCGGAATTCGTATCGATCAGCCATCGCTGGGATTTGAACCTGGTTCACCTCACTGGAAGGCGAACGCTCTATTCCCAGAGCCATTACGGCTCTACTTCAATATTTAAATCTCATAACACTCACAATCGACGTAATTTACAATTTTAAAAATATCATTTCCGCTGAATGGTACGACAATCATTATGTTGCGCACATTTTTTTTTTTTTTTGTGCATAATATTGCGGTTTTTTAAGGGTTAACCAACTGTCAGAGTCCAGCGAATTGAGAGGACGTGTCTTTTTATTATTTTGCCCTCCCCCCTCCTTTTTAACAGAATTTATGTCACGTGCAGAGAAATGAAGCAGATTAGGAAACAATAATATAACATTCTTTAGTGAAAAAAAAGGTTGTATTGAAGGAATTTTATGGGTCGGTACCCATTTCTGGATGACTATGGTGGCCAGTTATTCTTTCCCATTGTTTTGTGTAACACAATGTTATTCTTGAATTGGGCAGGAAATGTATGGGTAAGTCAGAGAGCGTGACCACCGGGGCGACCCCTCCCTACCTTATCCCATAGGTTCCTTTTTTTTTTCTCTTTTTTTTAGGAAAAAAAAATAGAGAGAGAATAAATTATGCTATATTTGATCATCTCTGAGAAGTTGAAAGCACAGGAGCGTTAAGTCGGACGGATGCAGTAGTCATTTTCTGAATCTCTCAAATCTTCCTTTCTGTTTTTCTTTCCCCTCAACAAAAAATAGAACTTTTTAAAAATAAATATTCTTTAGTTATGAAGGATGATTTTTACTTAGCGAAACAAAATGTAATCCTCAGCTCTCAATTCAAGAAAACAACTGGGTTCATTTAACGGAGATTTTCACAAAATATTTTATCTCTAAAACGGACTCTTCACGAAATATTTTTCAATTTAATCAGGACTTTTTCACAAAATATTATATTTTAAAAATAGACTGTTAGCAAAATATCTTTCTTTTTATTAAAAGGATCTTTTGCAAAATATATTATGATGAAAATAACGCTTTCAAAAAAAATTTTATCTCAAAAATTGAACCTTCAAAAAATTTTTATCTCAATAATGGAATTTTCAAAACAATTTTATCTCAAAAATGGAACCGTCACAATTTTATTTTCATTTTAAAATAGGAACCTTCACAAAATATTTTATATCCAAAAAGGACAAAACTTTTTATATTCAAAATAAGACCCCTCACAAAATATATTGCTGTAAAAATGGACTCTTCACAAAATACACTATCTCAAAACATTTTTTTATTTTTAATTACAAAATATTTTAAGATAAAGTATTTTGTGAAGTATTCAATTTTAAATTTTTCATTTAAAAAAAGAGACATTTTAATTTTAAAAATGGACCCTTCGAAAAATTTTTCATTTTAATGAAAGAACCGACTCAAAATATTTCAATTTGAAAAGACACAAAAAAGATTATCTTTAAATAGGATCCTACACATTTTTTTTTAATTTTTTAAAAAAGACCTTTAACAAAGTTCGTTTTTTTAAAATAAAAATCAGTAGTAATTCATTTTTAAAACTAGTCCTTTTGTTGTTGTCTTTTACAAAAACGAAGCTTTATTTTATTTATTTATTTTATTATTATTATTAGTTTTTTTTTTTTTTTTTTTAACGAAAAACGTGATTCTTGCTGAATGTATCCGATTTTACGCTAATTTCAGTTTCAGAAAACTGAGTTCATTTTCCATAAATAGATAAATTCGGAACCTTCACAGAAAACTTTGAAGAGACCATTGGTTATGGGGGACTTTTTAACAAAATCAGCACCCTATCATCACAAATTCGTAAACTTATAAGCAAACTTTTCTCAATTTCACAAAAACAGACCTTTCACAAAAAGTTTGGAATAACATGTAATTCGAACTTCACTGAAAACATAGCACAGAATATTTTCTCAGTGCCTGATCTCCAAACCCTTAATGTTATAAGAATAAATAATACGTTCCTAAAAAACACTTTTTTTTTTTTTTTTTTTTTTTTTTTTTTTTTTGTCATAACTTGGAGTCATCTGCCAACATTTCTCAATCCAACTTCCTAAAAATAAATTCACTTTCCTTTCTACACGAGTGTCATGAAGGCTAGGAACACTTCTCGCTCGTCTTCTAAAGTGTTCCAAATCTTGTATATCTCTAGAGAAAAAAGTTATTTTTTTCATAGAATAAATTAAAGTAACATATATTACGTCAATGAACTTCGACTATGAAAGTGGGATAAAACCTACTAATATTTGAAAGAAAAATTTTAAGAAGAAATTTTGGAAAAATTCAAATACATAATACGCCGTGGATGACTTGAAACAATAATGAATTTGACCATTTATTTAAATAGAGAAACAGGATTCAATTCATAAAAATAAAACTCTTAGCTCGGCTGGGCCTTTTAGAAAGAATGAACAAAAAATAAGCGAAAAATTTTTTTAAATAAGAAACCAATTAACAGAAAAACCAGGGAAAGGCCCAAAAATAAAGAGATAGTTAATAAAAAAAGGTAACGTAAAAAATTGTTTGACTGATAAATAATAAAAAACCAAAAATAAGAAACCAATTTAAATAAGAATCAAAATTATGAAAGCAATTTAAAAAAGAAACCAGTTTAAATAAGAAACCAAATAACTCAAAAACCAAAGAACGACCCAAAAAGATCTTGTTTGTTAACAAAATAAATGGCAATGTAAAGAAATAGTTTAACCTAAATGAAAATTACAAACTGGAAATTCAGCCAAAATGCAACATTGCTCACCAATTTAAAGACCCTAATACTAAAATTTTGAAATTTTAATTCAAAAATTTTTCATTTCGATTTAGGTGTATATTATACGCTTAACATGGATAATTACAAAACGAAAAAAAAATATTAAAAAAATAGGGGAAAATTGACCTTTTTTTCAAAATAACATAATTTAATTAAAAATTTTTTTCATTATTCTTGCTTTATAGTACTTATAAAAATTTAGCATAGGGAAGAAACTAAGCATCAAACATAATGTTAAAATCTAAACATTTTACCGCAAATATGGAAACTTATTTTCAAAAAAGGTTCTGACTATTATTTTTATTTTTGCTGTAAAAACTAATAGCTTAATCCACTAGTCCGTAGTCAATTTTCTTAGACATATATATAGGAAATATTAATTGCAAATTTTAAATAATTTGAACAAAAATATTTTAAGATATTGCTTTTAAAATGAAGGGAAATAAACAAAAAAATTAATTTTGAGAAAAAGGTAAAAAAGGAGTCAGTTATTATTTTAATAATTAATATAGATATTTTTTTAATCACAATAACTTCTGTTCTGTTCTGTTTAATCACCATGACGTAGAAACAAAACTCAAAAAGAATTTTTGATATAGAAAGTTTCATAGTTTTATTTTAAATAAACAAACAGAAAAATGTTATTATTATCAAAATTGGCATTAAAAAAAGTAGTCGGGCAACTTAAGGCCCTTTGCGGGCTATAGTACCATAAAGGAGAAGAAACATTAAAAGGAGAAGAAACATTAAAAGTCTATACTGCATCTTCGATAAGAAAGGGGGACTATAAATATGCCAGAATATGAAAGTGGAATTTCTTCGTATCTTAGTAAAAACACGTGATTAAGTAAGGTACACTGTAAACAAATTACCGTTTAATTACAACTGTGAATAACTATGAATACTATGAACTATAATGTCATTGACTGTAATAAGTTTACTCACCAGTATAAGGCTACTTGCTTAACTATTTAGTTCATTGCATAGTTTGGTGTACCCTAAAATAAGATTATTATTATTATTTTATAACCATTGAACAGCCGACCCATGGAACTAACCCGCATTTGCGTTACATTGAGAGAAAAATCACGAACATCTTCCCGGATGGCCTGGCGGCAAGGGGTCTCTAACCCATGATCCGTCTACCACTGAAGATATTTAACGTCAGCACTGTGGTCGGTGCGAGCCGGGCGCGGAATTCAAATCGACCAGTTGTGGCTGGGATTCGAACTCGGTTCACCTTATTAGAAGGTGAACTCTCTATCCCTTGAACGATCGCGGCTCAAGATTATTATTGAAGAAATTAGTGCTTTGAATATTTAATATATTTATGACATATTCTTAAAACTCGTCCTCCTCGGAAGCAAAGCAAAACGTGATATGCGGGGGATCATAACCTACTATAGAATCACGAAATCTCGTATCTTCAGCAACTAAATTTTACTAGGATAAAATTTATGTGTTTAATTTCGTACATCTTTTTTTTAAAAAAATAGTTAGTTCCCGTTTTTTTTAAAAAAATTATTTTTTATACAATGATGGATTTGTACTGAAAAGTCATGCAGGTATGCAATTTTGCAATTCGTATTGCAAAATTCATTACTTAAAGAAAAGAAAAACGGTTATGGTACTTCATTTCGTAAAAATTTTAATTTTCGTAAACCATTGATGAGGAATTTTTTCACTTTTTGCCAATTTTATTTATTTATTTATTTGGTATTCTGATTTTTGAAAAAAAATCTATCAGATGCTGAATGGTATTCAAATTCTCGTTTAAAATTCATCTCAAACTGTATTTTTATCTTATATAATAAATCCCACTACATCAATTGTAATAGTTCAAAATTTATTTGTTTTCCCAAATATTGATCTGTTAATTAAGTAAACTATGAAAGAGCTGGTATGGCCAAATATTTACGAAACAATTACAAAGTTTGAAGGTATGTTCATTTTCTGCACTAACTCCACTTCACTTCACTTTAATAAACTTAAATAATCGCTGTGATGTTGAATTAGTTAAAATTGTAATTGAAGTTTCTAAATAATAATTCATAAAGTGTAATAATTAAAAGGAATTTGATTAAAAGGAAAAAGTGTATCATTCCTTTAAAAACAAAGAAACAGAGAGAGATTTTATTAATTTTTTCATTTATTTACTTATTTTTATTTATTTATTTATTTATTTTTGTATTTGTGTTTTTGGTTGTTTTCTAAGTCCTTCGCAACCTCTCCGCTTAATTTTAAAGATATTTCCTCACTATTTGTAGGTGCCTAACTCTAAATAAACAGTCTCTAGCCAAATTAATAGACGCACTATAAGATTCTATATAAAATCTCAATTATCAGGTGATACTATACAGCTTTATTGTTTTTACGTGACTGAAACCGGTTTGCACTTGCTTACGTTCGTGTATCAATTGGTTAACATTGTAATGCAATACGCTAAAAATAAATACAAATAGGAAGTACATGAAAAATCTCCTGAATAAAAACCCATTACATATATGTTTAAATATAAAAGTATTGTTTATAACCTGGAGCAAAACATGCAATTATTTAATATTATATATCGTCTAATTTAACCAATTGAGACACAAACGTAAACAAGTTCTAACCAGTTTCTGTAGCGTGAAAACAAACTGTATAATATCACCTGATAATTAAGATTTTACGTCTTATAGTGCGTCTAATAATTTGGTCACGGACTGTAAATGTATGGTTTCTAGAAATAACAATGTTTGAATTAAATTTTAACGTATTTTCATCAAGTTACAGTTAACATCTACAATTGTTGGTCTGTTACAAAAGAATCGCCCTTTAACATTCTAACTTACGCATACATCTGAAACAGAAATGATTCAAAGGTAGAGTTTTATAATCGAGTCTATAAATTGTGTTCTTTTAATCTTCGATGGTAATTTCGCAAACGAGTTTTGAGGAAGCATTTAAAGAGGAATTTTGTTGGAATAAGGATATCTAGAGTAAGCAAACATTGTGAGTTGAGCAAAACAGTGTTTTGAATGCCTTCAATGAAGATGGGGGGTGAGGGGAAGAGAGATGGCAAGGCAACTCCTGTATTGTATTGTATTGATCAGCATCGTTTCCATGGCAACGCCTCGATGTCTTCGTCCAAGCCATTTGGGAGGGTTGCAAGGTGGAAGGAACTGAAATGACCCAGCAGTGAAGGATCCCTTCCAAATGATATTCCCGTTGGAAAAAAAAAGAAAAGAAATCACATTGTTTGTGAAAATGTGGACGCCACCATACTACAATCACAATTCAATCAGCGTCCGTATATTTTTGTCCTTTTTCCCGCCAGTACGAATTTTTTAAACAAAATTAAATTCACTTTAATTTTTATTTTGCCTAGTTCATTAAGTTTTTTCATTTCCAAGTTCGGCAATTAGTCATTCTCTCTAATGTAATAACTAAAACGGAATTAACCAAGCCAATCTTAATTAACCAAACCATACTAAAATCACAATTCAATCAGCGTCCATATATTTTCGTTTTCACTCCCGCCAGTACAAATTTTTTTAAACGAAATTGACTTCTCTTCTATTTTTAGTTCATTTAGTTCATTAAGTTTTTTCATTTCCAAGTTCGGCAATAAGTCATTTTCTCTAATGTAATAAATATAAATGAATAACTAAAACAATTAACCTTAATTAACCAAACGTAAAAGATTGCGTAACATACCACATTCAAAAATAAAATACTATCTTGAATCCTTCAATTATTTTAACTTTGAGAATTATTTCGATATTTTTTAAACAGAATTAAATTTACTTTTAGTTATTTTTCGCTTCTCATAATTTCTTTGTATTTCCAAGTCCCGAAATAAGCCCTTTTTTTTATCCGTAATAATTATAAAAATGTATCGTAATTAACAATAGGTTAAAGAATGCGCAATATTCCCAAAAAAGAAATACAATTTCACGAATTTTGTATCAATTTTTTAATTCTACGAATTTTTTTTAATAAAATTAAATTTCTTTTCATTTATTCTCGTTAATTATTTAAGTTTCTAAGTTCTGCAATAAGTCATTCTCTCATTCATTATAACTATAACAATTTACCGTTATTAATACGAGGGTTGCTGTTTATATTTCTGGCCTTGGCAACAGTAAGTGTTGCTAGGCGACCGCAGACGATTTTAATCGAAAGTTTGATATTTTTAAACATAATTTCAGCAGACGATTTACCATTATAGCTTCATTTGTGTTGTTGACAGTAAATTGAAAAGTTCTTCTCTTTCAAAAAATGGAATTGAATCGTGAACATTTTTGTGCCATTATTTTTTATAACTTTCGACGTGGATTGTCAAGACAAGAGTGCTTCGATGAACTTAATTCTTTATTCAGCGATAAAGCGCCATCCTACAACACTGTAAAAAATTGGTATAACGAATTTAATCGTGGTCGATGTTCGATCCAGGACGAATCCCGTGCAGGTCGTCCAAAATCCGTTGTTGTGCCAGAAAAGATCGATGCTGTGCGTGAACTGATAAAGCAAGATCGTCATGTGACATACCGTGAGATAGAGGCGTCTTTGGACATTAGTATGACTTGCATCAATAAAATATTGCATGAATATTTGAGCGTTAAAAAAAATTGTTCGCGTTGGATCCCGCATAATCTGACAAACGCTCAAAAAAAGGCTCGTGTGGATTGGTGCAAGGAAATGTTGGAAAAATACGTTCAAGGTACATCAAAGGCTGTGTATAACATCTACGCAGGTGACGAATCATGGATCTATGCATATGAGCCGGAAACAAAACAGCAATCAACTGTATGGGTCTTCCAAGACGAGGCAAAGCCATCAAAAGTTGTTCGAGGAAGAAGCACATCGAAACAAATGATTGCCTGTTTCTTCGGCATTAACGGTCATGTGGCAACAGTGGCGTTAGAGCAACGCATGACGGTCAATTCTGAATGGTACACGACCATTTGTTTGCCAGAAGTCATCGGAGAAATTCGAAAAAAGCAGAAGAACAGGCGAATCATTCTTCATCATGACAATGCGAGTTCTCACACATCGACTCAAACAAAGGCATTTCTGACGGAGCGAAAGATCGAACTGATGGGTCATCCGCCGTACAGCCCTGATTTGGCACCCAATGACTTCTTCTTATTCCCACACATCAAAAATAAATTACGTGGACAACGATTTTCGACCCCCGAAGAAGCGGTTGATGCATTCAAAACGCATGTTTTGGAGTTACCTCAATCGGACTGTAAAAAGTGCTTTGAAAATTGGTTCAAACGCATGCAAAAGTGTATTGATCATCATGGAGAATATTTTGAAAAGCAATAAAACCAATTTCGATCCTACATATTTGTTTTTTCATTATTAGGCCAGAAATATAAATAGCAACCCTCGTATTAAAAAAACTTTAACGATTTCGTAACATCACACGCAAAGAATACAAATGAAACTTGACGATTTTTTGATGAAAAAAATTATTTTATCTCAACGATGTTAATTGGGATTTTTTTTTTTTTTTTAAAAACTAACTTCCTTTTTAGTCATTCTTGTAGTAGTTCCTCATTGGTTATTCTCTCTCCCGTAATAATCATAAGAATTCGCCGTTATTGACAAAAGGTTAAAGAATTAATCTCAGAGAAAATAAATACAGTTAACTAGAAGAAAATTTCAATTAATTGCAAGGAAAGTAAATTACACACGATGAAAATAAATACAATTTAACGCTTTTTTAAAAAGAAATAAAAATTAATTTTACTTTATATCAATTCTCGTTACAATAAAAAACAAACAGAATATAAAAACCATTTAAAAAAAATAACAGTCGTGACCATAGTAAAAAGTATTTAATTTAAAACAGTAAAAAAAATTGAAACAAATATTTTAACTATTTAATAATAATAATATATATATATATATTGTCGGGTAACCATAGCAACCCCCCTCCACTGCGCATATATATATATATATATATATATAGAAAGAGAGAGAGAGAGGGGGGGGGGTGATGTAATTCACCGAATTTTACGACATCTAGATTCAGAAGCAAAAGATGCTATTTAACCATCTATTTATAAAGGTTTCAATGCTCACTCCTTACGCAAAATATTACGGGACTGTTATTTTTTTAATGGATTTATGGACTGCAAATTAGAGATTGGGATTAAGATATTAACATGAGCTTACTCATTGTCTCCTTTTAAAAAAGATACAATTTGTTTTACTTCCATCCCACTTCATTGTTCGATCCTCATTCGACCGTGACGGTCAAACACCTGGTGATTCCTCCTCAATTAAAGAGGATATTTCAAAGGAGAGGTTTTATGGAATGATGTATTTAATTTCCAGAATCTACCTTCCATTAATGGCGGTTCCAAAAAAGAAAAAAAAACCTGTCCGGAAGCTAAAATGGAATACTGAGTTACGTTTTATAATTTTTTTGAATGAATAATTGAAGAGAGGAAATAGACCAATGAAATTGTCAACGTATTCAAACCACAAAAAAAGCATGAAATATCGAATAATAATTGTGAAATTTAAAAAGAAAAAAAGCTAACATAGAAAGATAATAGCTCCAATTCATTTTAAAAAATATCAATAAACAATTAAATTTTATTTTATTGTTTTTTTACAGACGCTTAATAAACTATTTTTCTGTGAAAACAAACATTTCGCAAATTATTTCGTCCCAAAAACCAAACCTTCAAAAATTACTTTACCATAATAATGGACTGTTCTCAAATTATTATAGCGTATATCATAAAAATAAGCCCTTTTAGAATTATTTTAATGCAAAAACATATCCTTAACAAATTATTTTCCACAGTAAAAATGGACCTTTCGCTGGTTTTTCTTTGACTTTATAAGTTTACCTTTTAGAAATTTTGTTTAAAAACGGAGATAACGATGACAATACGTCATAATGTTAAAACTACAACTTCTTGAAAGACTTTGTTTTGTGTGTAGGTGCGTTGTTTTTTCACAAAAAAAGGACTAATTTTACAAATTGAAGAAAGCAAGTGTTTTTACAAATTATTAACAAATCGCTGTTTTTTATGAATTTTCACACAAGGACTAATTTTACAAATTCAAGATAACAGAAGTTTTTAGAAAATATTAACAAATCGCTAATTTTTATGATTTTTTACAAAATCAGAACCTATTTTCACAAACTCTTATCATTATGAGTAGATGTTAGACATTTTTACAAAAACATAAACCTTTCACAAAAAGTCTACGTCGACTCACAAGGGAAACTAGGCAAGTGCCAATTTTGAAATAAACTAGTGGGATGTATGCCTTATGAGGAATAATTTTAGGGGGCAACATTCGTTTCGGCCCATAGAAGGTCCTATGAGAGATAAAAAATAATTCAATATATAGAAAAATCGGTATTTTATTACTTCAATGCAGACTATTGGTTATGATAATTATCTCCAACTCCAATTAATTTTGTGGTACTTTCACGTACAATATAATGCAAATTTTATGTCAAAATTGATTTCGAAAACTTTGTATGTCTGTAGCTTTTCAGAAAAACCTGTTAGGTTAATTTTTAAAAAAAATGGCATCAAATTTTTATAAATTTTTTTTTTCAAAAAATTTTCCAATAAAAAAACAAGTGAAAAGTAATAAATTTCATTTATATGAGAGTCGAAATATAATGCGCATTTTCCCAAACTGATGGAATTTTTTGTGAGTATAGCTTATGTAACATCCAAAAATGTGATTTATAAAAAAATAATTTTTTTCATATTGTTAGATCTTGCAAAAAAATCTGAAATAATTTATGTGATTGCATAAAATTAAATTGCATTTGTAAAATATTTTCAAATTTTTTCGGTGGGAAATTTGAACTTAAAAAAATTTTAATATTTCAATTCGATTTTTTTCATAAAAGATCAACGGTTCTGTATACACAAAATTTGAGGTGATTTGTCACTTTAAGGTGGAAAATCCGTTGATACCTATGTCCTGTGAATTGTTCAATATTTTGTCAAAACATTGCTATTTTTATAATATTATTCATACAATTATTTTTATATCTGATATCCTAGCTAATTTTTGAAATATTTAACTTCAAAAGTTGGCATCCTCCTATCTTGAAACATAGGTTAGAGTAGCGCCGCCATTTAAAAAGAGACTACACGTTTTTGGTCTGTGCTATTCTATATGGCGGCGCTACTCTAATCTATGAGTCAAGATGGGAGAATGCCAACTAAAAGTTCTTTTATCGTTGATCTTTTATGAAAAAAATTGAATTGAAATATTAAAAATTTTTTAAGTTTAAATATCCCACCGAAAAAATTTGAAAATATTTTACAAATGCAATTTAATTTTATGCAATCACATAAATTATTTCAGATTTTTTTGCAAGATCGAACAATATGAAAAAAATTACTTTTTTATAAATCACTTTTTTGGATGTTACATAAGCTATTCTCACAAAAAGTTCCATCAGTTTGGGAAAATGCGTATTATATTTCGACTCTCATATAAATGAAATTAATTACTGTTCACTTGTTTTAATATTAGAAAATTTTTTGAAAAAAAAATTTACAAAAATTTGATGCCAATTTTTTTTTTTTTTTTTTTTTTTTTTTTTTTTTTTTAATTAACCTAACAGGTTTTTCTGAAAAACTACAGATATTCAAAATTTTCGAAATAAATTTTGACAATAAATATGCATTATATAAAAAGTGAAAGTACTACAAAATTAATTGGAGTATGAGATAATTACCATAACCAATAGTCTGCATTTAAGTAATAAAATACCGATTTTTCTAAATATTGAATTTTTTATCTCTCATAGGACCTTCTATGAGCCGAAACGAATGTTGCCCCCTAAAATTATTCCTCATAAGGCATACATCCCATTAGTTTATTTCAAAATTGGAGAGTCACACTTCCCTAGTTTCCCTTGTCAGTAATATATTAGGTAAGTAACCGAATTTACTCTTTTAACCCCTTCCTTCTCGCTCCCGTGAAAATGACGGGTTGAGATTTCGTTCGTTATTTCTTGCTCCCGTGATATTGACGGGCTGGAAACTAATATATTTTTTTTTTTGCCCGGAAAACATTTTATTTCTCATTTTACACACCAGATAGCAGTACCCGGATATTTTTAAAACACATATTTTTAAAATTTTCCTTGCTTGCTGGAAAACAAACATTAAGTCATAGTAACCCTGAATATTGGCTTTTCCTAAAAATTAATTTTTTTAAAATTTCAAGCTAAAAACAAATCAAAAATTAAAAATGAATATATATATTGTTCATACACATAATTTCATATAATTTTCAGGGATAAAAAAATAGACACTTTTATGACCGTTTTCTTGAAAATTAACCGATCATTAAGGGGTTAAAATGAAAAATGAAACTAAAAAGGTTCCCAATTGTCATAGCTAATCATGCAGGTAGATAACTCTAAGAAACAATGAACTAAATCATCTGGTATGGTATGTGGAAAATTCTTGTACCAAACTACAATAAATTCATAAAAATGAGTCATGAAAAATAAATTTCACGATTTTTTTTAATTTTAAATAAATTTTATAATTTCTTTTTTTAAAAAAAGCTAAAAGACATTAATTTTTGGGGGGAAGGGACAAAAAAAAAAGCTACGTTAAAGCCAACACTTAATAAATTATTATTTTTTTTAAACATACGTTTCTTTGAGGTCTGAAGCAATAACTTGATTACAGTTAAAACATTTTATGTTAAGAGTTCAAAAATCTATATGTACGAAGCATCTTCTGTTAAAGTAAACAATCGATTCTACTGTTAAAGCAAACAATCGATTCTTACAAAAAATTTTATGTTAAGAGTTAGTTGCCAAATCGATTCTTACAAAACATCTTCTGTTAAAGAAAAAGAATCTATCCTTACAAAACTTATTCTACTGTTAAAGTAAACAATCTATCCTTACAAAACTTATTCTACTATTAAAGTAAACAATTGATCCGTACAAAACATTTCATCTTAAGAGTAAAAAAATCGATTCGTACGAAACATCTTTTATTAAAATAAATAATCGATTCTTACGAAACATGCTTTTCTTTTAAAGTAAACAATTGATTCTTACAGAACATCTTCTACTGTTAAAGTAAACTGTTGATCCTTACAAAACATTTAATGTTCAAAAATCGATTCGTCTTCTATTAAAGAAAACAATCGATTCTTACAAAATATCTTCTGTAATAAGGTCAATGTGTTTTTAATAAATAAAAATTCAAAGATTTAAAAAAAATAAAAATCTTAATGATAAATCATTCAAAAATTAGTATAAATTGATAAAATGAGCAAAGTTAGATTTAGGCATAAAAAATTTTCACTTACCATTGATGTTTGGTCCAGTGACGAACACCCAAAAATCGATGGTTTTTTCTTTCCCCAGCTGCTCATAATCCCAGGGCTCTTTGATCTTAACATCACCAGATGAATCCACATCAACCCATTTAATAGGGTTCTCCATCTTGTAAGTTTCTTGGGGATGTTTCTTATCCAATTGAAACATCACTTTTCCCGGTTTACTGCCGTCAGTTTCCTTATACTCGTAACTTTTCGTGGGTCTCACGCTTCTCTTCTGACGAGACAGCAACTGAATATCGTTGCTGTCAACAATTTCCAATGGTAATTCCTCACTATACACTTCAATATACACCGAAAAGGGGGCACTAATCCTCGGTGGTTTCGCTGTATCCTGGGTGCGCACATTCAACTTGTAGGTCTTCAACTCGGGTGCCGCGATCAAAAGAATTTGACCCGTTTTCGGAATAATGGCAAACACTGGATGCCGGGACACTAAATGATACACTGGTTTATCACCATCCGCATCGTAGGCACTCACGTTTCCAACGATAGAATAAAGCTCCGTGTCTTCTGGGATCCGGAATTCATAGATGGTCCTTTCCGGAACCGGAGCGTTGTCGTTCACGTTGTTCACTTGGATGGTCACTTGGGCGTCGGCGCTGTTGGCTTCCTGGACATCGGTGGCGCGGATGACTAGATCGTACACTTCCTGCCTTTCTCTGTCCAAGACGCGGTTCGTTCGGATGACGATGCTGGAGGAGAGGTTGTTGATTGGAAGTTGGACAATACTGAAGGCGTCCTCCTCGTTTCCTGACACGAAAGTGTAAATGATTGGATGGTACGGATCCGAAGTTGCAAACATCCTATCCAGGCCTTCGACTACCGTGCCCGCCGGTTCGTTCTCATAGATTTGCCCGCTATAGCTATCTTGAGAAAACCTCACGAGCCGATTCCTATCGACGACGTGGATCACTATCATCTGTTCTTTCGTGCCATTCTGCGCCTCTTGTCTGACGACCAGAGTTAAGGGGGGAGAGTCGATCAGGTGGCTGAGTTCGCTGGTCGGCATCAGTAGTCCATCACTCATGACTGCAAAAAGACTAGAAAATTCGTTCTCCAGCAGGCTGAATGCTTGTCCCCAGTAATCTAGCCTGGTGATTCCGTATCCGGGATAGGCGTCGTGGGGAACAGCAACCCGCAGGACATCGGCAAGACAACTCGAAGACAAGAGACAACAGCACGCCACTAAAATTCTGATGAGTCGCTTGGACCCCGCCATCCTGAAGAGTCAGCTTTTACATGCAAATGATTTTTTGTCGGGCAACTCCTGCAATATTTAAAGAAGAAACATGTTTTATTTCTTATTTTACAATTCATAGCATTGACAAATATAGACGATGGAATATATGGAAGACTGAATGAAACTTAAATTGGCCAAAACTAGAAATTTCTAAGACTCATTTAAACTATGCATACTTGGGCACTTCAATTTGCTTCTAAAAAGATGTCTCATAAGGTTAAATTTTGACAATTTGTTGCCCACGTACACTAAGATGGGCGTTCCATCCATTCAAAAAACACTCAGGAATTGTCGCTTAATAAATCCGCTAAGATCTTCGAAATTTTATGATAATGCAAAATAAATCAATGTTGAATAAGACTAAAATAAGCTTTTAACCCGAGAAATATCATTTCTTTTTTAAGAAAATTTTACTTAACTATTTCTTTTTTTTTTTTTTTTTTTTTTTTTTTTTTTTTACTACTGGGTTCTTCTTTTTTCTTTTTTTTTACGAGAAGACAATTGTTCCGCCACGTTATTCTTCCTTTATTCAATCTGTCCGTGGATTTCATTTTTGAAACATCAAAAACGGAGTTCAAAATTGATCAAAATACTGTTACGGCTATCAAACAATTCAAAACATTATTTACCTATTAAATTTTTTCACTTATTCATAAATTACACTTATTCATAAATTACACTTATTCATAAATTACACTTATTTAGAATTGACATTATTCATAAATTGACTTTAAAAGTTAAGAAAAATTGTATATGAGTGTTTTAAACCCCACAATTTTTATCCATTTAAATATTCGATTATTATTATTACTATAGTTTCAAACCGTTAATAGGTTCCATTTAAGACTGTGATGTAAAAAAAAAAAATTAATAAAAAAATTTATAAAATAAAGGTCAAAACCATTAAATTTCTACAAAAGAAAATGTGTCATCCTTTTTTTTCCGTAAGAATTATGAATATGAATCAATCATCCTAAGTGACAACAACTCCAGTCTTCTATCAAAACGGAGCATTAAGGACTAAGGTCACTAAGGATTTTTAACTTCAGGTATTATTATTATTTTTAATATGAAAGTACATTTTTTAACAGATAAAAATTTGAATCGAGGAAAATATTACGAAAGAAATTTCAGGGCATTAAAATACTTTTCAAAAAAATAATAAAACTTGAATATTTTTTTGCCACTCAGAAAAATAAAATTAGGATATTTTGTTGGAAAAATAATTTTTACGACAGCATTATTTATGCTTACATTTACATAAAAAAATGAATGTTAAATGAGTATTTAGATTTTTATCTGAGTAATACATAAAAATTATTTGCAAATGATGACCGGCCCACGCATTTTTATTACATAGATAAATTAAATGGTAAAATCCAGTTTTCACACATAAAAATCCAGATTCTTTGTTGTCTTAGACATAAAATTAATAAAAGCTAAGAAGCATAAAGGTATTGTTTGTTTGTAAAATATTTTTCAAAGTATTTGGCCTGAAATATTTATTTATTATTACTTCTTTCTGTTATTTTTATTATTATTTCATTTATGATTTTGATTGTTATTTCAAATTGAAGGCGTGTATTCAAAAGTGCTGCTTCTTTATTTTGAAGAATTATCATAACATTATTTTAACCCTTGGGGCACCGGTGTCCCTTTTATATATTTTTTCTGAAGCTCTTATTACAAGTAGATATATATTTTTATTATAAAAGACAGTCTAATAGTTACTAAAAAAATATATTAAATAATCGGAATTATATATGAATGAAATTATAAAATCCAAAAGAAGTAGTTAAAAAAGTTTGATTCGCATTCGAAAATTTTTCAATAATTGATTTTGTAAATTTAAGATATTTCAATGATGAATAACTGTTTCTCTTAGATTCAAATAATTGCAAATTTGAAGAATTATTGTTTGGAAATGAGCCCTGTGTTGGAAGATTTTGCTTCTAATGCAGAAAAAGAGACCTGTGGTTCATGCTATATTTCATAAATAGAAATTATTAAAATGCTAAATACAGTATACTCTCGATATCTCGAACTTCTATAACTCGAAAACCTTATTATGTCAAAAAAATATTTTTCCCTTTGGCGTTACGTATCCTCATAATGTTAATTTGAATTCCTATGTCGAAGAATTTCGTCTCAAAACCTTGTTATGTGGAATATTTTGCGAAACAGAAAATGAATCACAATAGTATAAGTTTATTGTAAACCAATTATTTTCTATTTAATGCAGAATTACTTTCAAAAATTAAATTACTGTATTTAGACATAATATAATCAACTATCATTACATATACATATTTATTAGTAGTTATTTTTACGTTTCATGACTCTACTTTCTAGAGCACTATCTTAGAATATATTTTTCTACTTTTTAGTTCTGAAAATATATTCAGTTCTTCCCTTAAACTATCTCGAAATTTTTTTACAATCATTTGAGATACCCAGAGTATACTGTATATGCAATATTTTTCAATTATTTTGAATACAAAATAATAAATAAAAAAATTATGAAAAATATGTTTAATAAAATTTCATCGTCAAAAGGTTAATGATTTTTTTACTCAAATATTTTCTTCATTAATCTATTTACTTCAATGAACCGTCATATTTAAATGCTTTTTGGTGTTTTAAAAAAAAACATATCGCCACAGTATCAATATTAGGCAAATATAGCATAGAATCGATGTTACCGTGAATGACCGAAATCAAGAGAATATCGACTTTCACCGGTGAATGTGAATAATCACACAGTCGTTTTCTGTGAATGTCCAATATCCAATTTGATATTAATTTATTCGTTGATATTATTATATTTATTTGATATTTTAATTGCTGCTGAGGTTAGATTAGGGGAAACATCAGTGTTCGGAGTACGGGCCAATGTATACCGGGCACTGAACCTTAAACAAACATCAGTGTAGTGTATACCGGCAAATGTATACCGGGCAGTGGCACTGAGCCTTAAGAAAAACATCAGTGTAGTGTATACCGGGCAAATGTATACCGGGCAGTGGCACTGAGCCTTAGGAAAAACATCAGTGTGGTGTATACCGGGCAACGATTTACCGGGCAGTGGCACTGAACCATTAAAAAACATCAATTGGCACTTAATTGAATTTTCTATTCTTACATGCTTGCATGATCTTACTTGCTTAAAATAAAAATTTCTAATTTATAGATAAAAGTATAAATAATGTGCATGATTACGGTTAAAGCTCGAAAGCTGTTAAGGCGCGGAGAAAAAAAGAAACTCTGGGAAAATCACCGCGCTTTTTATAGTACATTTCTAGTTATTTAAAAAATAAAATAAAAGATAACTTAATTTTGATTAATCAAACAAATATATACGGTATTTACACCATTAAATCTGTAGTTTTTCAGTTCATATGAGAATAGTTTATCGAAAATTCAGGTTTTCAAAACTGTAGTTCCTCTTACCACACATTTAGTTAAAATTACAAAACTGGAAAATAAACTTACTCAAAAAATGGGCTTTATGCCATGCTCTAAGGCATAATGATGAAGTTATTTTTATCACATCATACAAAACCATTTTTACTGGTAATTTTACTAAAATCATTACCAAAGCGCTTCGGCAAAAATTAACGAGCTTCTTGGTGTCCCCATAAGAAACCGGAAACGCTGTCAATTTTACCAAACTCTGTTAATATTTTTCTTCTCAATGCGTGAACATTACCTAGTCAATACGTAGATTAACTAATTTGCTCCATTAAAAATCGAAATCAATAATTTTCCGTATGTTACCTAGGTAATATGCACATTGACGGCTTCCGTATCGTTGAAGTTCAATAGTTAGTTTCTCTCTTTTTATCAAATAATTTGTTGATTGTTTCGATTTGACTCTTTAGGTATCAAAAATTAAGTAAATGATATCTCCTTAATTGTAATGTGTTAAACGTTGATTCTTGGTGTTATATTTTTAAAATTGTCTATGATTGATTCTACCAACTAATTTGCTGTTTGTTTGTAGTAAATTGATTTTTAAGAATATAAATGAATGACATTATGTTAATTGAAGCTTACAGAAACGTTCCAGCAAAGATCTCGAGTGTTCAGTATTCAATATGCAGATTATCTAGGTAGTTTGTAGACTACCTAGATCATTTGAAAAATGAAACAATTTTTGGCACTTTTATGTTTCAGACTAATAATGGTCACTATTTTTACAGCAAAGATCTCGAGTGTTTAGTATTCAATGTGCAGATTATCTAGGTAGTTTGTACATTACCTAGATAATTCGAAAAATGAAACAATTTTTGGCACTTTTATGTTTCAGACTAATAATGGTCACTGTTGTTACAGCAAAGATCTCGAGTGTTTAGTATTCAATATATAGATTATCTAGGTAGTTTGTAGATTACCTAGATAACTTGAAAAATGAAACAATTTTTGGCACTTTTATGTTTCAGACTAATAATGGTCACTATTTTTACAGCAAAGATCTCGAGTGTTTAGTATTCAATGTGCAGATTATCTAGGTAGTTTGTACATTACCTAGATAATTCGAAAAATGAAACAATTTTTGGCACTTTTATGTTTCAGACTAATAATGGTCACTGTTGTTACAGCAAAGATCTCGAGTGTTTAGTATTCAATATATAGATTATCTAGGTAGTTTGTAGATTACCTAGATAACTTGAAAAATGAAACAATTTTTGGCACTTTTATGTTTCAGACTAATAATGGTCACTATTTTTACAGCAAAGATCTCGAGTGTTTAGTATTCAATGTGCAGATTATCTAGGTAGTTTGTACATTACCTAGATAATTCGAAAAATGAAACAATTTTTGGCACTTTTATGTTTCAGACTAATAATGGTCACTGTTGTTACAGCAAAGATCTCGAGTGTTTAGTATTCAATATATAGATTATCTAGGTAGTTTGTAGATTACCTAGATAACTTGAAAAATGAAACAATTTTTGGCACTTTAAGGGATCACATTAGGTAATAGTCCCTGTATAATAACTAATTTCTGCACTTTCACAGTTCTGTATGTATTTATTGCTGAATATGTTTCAGATGACTTGTTTGAGTTTTATATTTCGGATGTTTGTTGTGAGTTCTTGTCCCATTTCGTGAAACTATAGGTTTTTACTGATTACTAAATCAAGAATACTTTATTTACATCTTACATGCTTTAAAAAGAATTATATAAACTATAATTAATATACACACAAACGTTACTGAATATATAGACTAAGACGTGTCAAAGCTCGTCTTAAACTTTTGAGTTTTATGTCTCGAATGTTTGTCGTAAGTTCTTGTCCCCTTTCGTGAAACTTTCGTGTTTTAAAAAAATATATATATATTATAAAAAAATATATATAATATACGCACAAACTTCACGGTTGAATATGTTTCAATAGACTAATACATGCCAAAGCTCATCTGAAATGTTTGAGTTTTATGTTTATGATGTTTGTCCTATATATTTTTGTGATATTTCGTGAAATTACAGATTTTCCTTAACTATTAAATCAAGAATGCTTTATTTGCATCTTACATTCTTAAATTATAAATAAATAAATTATAAATAAATAAATTATAAATAAATAAATTATAAATAAATAAATTATAAATAAATAAGTTATAAATAAATAAATTATAAATAAATAAATTATAAATTAATTATAAATAAATTATAAATTAATTATAAATAAATTAAATTATAAATAAATAAATTATAAATTAATTATAAATAAATAAATTATAAATAAATTATAAATAAATAAATTATAAATTAATTATAAATTAATTATAAATTAATTATAAATTAATTATAAATTAATTATAAATTAATTATAAATTAATTATAAATTAATTATAAATTAATTATAAATAAATAAATTATAAATAAAATAATGTATGCATAAATTTTACTGTTGAATATATTTCAATAGACTTATACGCGTCAAAGCTCATCTGAAATTTTTAACTGTTACGTTTCTGAAGTAAATTTTTGTCCTATTTCGTGAAACTATAAGTTTTGTCTTAACTGCCGAATGAGGAATGTTTTAACGATATGAAATTCGTGCGAGAGATGATATGAGGATTAACTTTTAAAAAATTCATTTGATTCGTTGATCGGTCATTGTACTGCCGCGCATTGTTTTTACTCTCTATTGTGGATGTTGTTTTGTGCATCAAAAAAAAAATGACCTTCAATCTTTGACGGGGGAAGAGACAGGAGAAATGCGTACATCGAAAGAATCGCATTCCTCAAATTGTCGCTCTCTCTCTCTCTGTCTCGCCTGAGGGTCACTCTTTTTCACAAATTATAAAAAATACATTCAATATATCACTTCGCGAAAGGTAAAAATGTGTGTTGCTGTTGTTATTAGAAAGAAAAAGAAACAATTCGGAAAGGTGAGACATTTTTGTACGAAGAGAACAAAATTCCATTTAAATATTTATCTCGTTTCCTTTTTTTTCTTTCTTTTTTTACAAATGATGGCTTATTGATAAGGCAATCAAAAACGTAATAATGACAGAGAATGATTCTAAAACAGGGTGCGTAGCCAAATCTTTCAACAAAAAATAAGCATCTTTTAAGTACTTTTTAAGCACTCTACCAATTACTATTCGTTACATCCCTAGTGTGGAGTACTACCCCAGAAAAAAAATGAATATGAGATAGTCTTGACTGTTGTAGTAATGAAAAAGAAATTATAATATATTATGACGTCTTTAATGTGAAAAATAATAATAATTTGTACTAATAACAAATTACCTCTAACTACATCTTCAATTTTGTTTAATAATAAATCTTTAATCTACATTTGATTAATAAAAAAAAAAAAAACATTTTCTATGAAAATTTTTTCATTTGTTAAAATAGAACTGAGAATTTTTACATAAGAATTTTGGTGCTTTTGTTTTTATTGTTTACTATAACAGGGTGCGCAGCCAAATCTTTCAGCAAAAAAATAAGCACATTTTAAGTACATTTTAAGCACCCAATAATATTTTTAAGCACTATGTACATTAGCAAAATGCAAAATAATTTTCAAAGACTTTACATGATCATGAAAAAATAACTATATTCTGACAAAGAACTCTTTTCTTGAATACGTTAGCCACCCTAAAAAGATCGAGAGATTTTTCAGTTTGATATCAGAGGGTGGAAAATGAAGCCTTCTTGCAAAATGCAAAAGAGTTGCACATGATAGTGCAAGAATAATTCCCACTGAATCCAGTTCAGAATACGCACAAGTATTTCATCAAACACGTAAAATGATTGGCGCTTTTATACGCTACGGAATGATGGTAAGACGATATGCATTGTGTTTGAATGAATTGGGAAAACGCTAAATGCGAAATGTGCTTTTGCATAATATACGGCGAAAATCGCCATGGTAAAGAAAAAAAAAACTCATTTTCGATTAAGCACTTTTTATAAACACCCAATAAAAAAGCCCCTTTAAGGGCTTTTAAGAAATGAAAATCGAAAATAAGCACTTTTTAAAAACGCTACGCACCAAGTAAGAAAGGATGACGAATAAATGTTATTAAATACTGTTAAATAAGAGATAAATAATTGATTTGCAAGTGATTGGAGTTATAACTATTGTTAAAATTATTCAATCAAAAAATATCGCGTATCCAAAGAGATCGATATATTTTGTAGATTCAATTTAAATATGCTAGTCACCGATAAATAAGAATAAGATATCAAAAAATCAACTATTGAACAGATGATTACGATATTTGAAGAAATGTTCTGCTTTGTATTAATTAGAATTTTACAAATGAAAAACCTGAGTGTATATGTCGTAAGCAAATTTTATTTTATTTTGTAACCGGCATTAAACAGCTGATGTACTTTTTGGGTTTACAACTATTAAAGTTCAACTCCGTAACATTCCTATTTTGAACCCAACCCAGAAGAGAACTCCTAGATCAAGCGTTGGGACAAATTAGCCTTTGTGGGCGACTTTTTGATGGAAATAACCCCCATTTGTGTAACACGGAGAGAAAAACCACGAAAACCTCCTACGGTTAGCCCGATGACAAAAGAATTCTACCCCCATGATTCGTCTACCTCTGAAAATATTTTTTAACAAGCTAATTGAATAATATCCTCAGTGGTGAGCGGATCACAGGTTAGAATCATAAGATAAACTGCTATTTGTAAAGTACTTTGCAAATAGCTGCCGTCATGTTGCAACTGTCCAAATAAATTTTTGAAGTTTCCTGTACTTTCTAATGATCATTATACTTTTACAGTCTCACTGCAATGGGTCAATACACCTTTGAGCTAATTAAAAATTGCTTAACATGAAGAGTAGTGAGGGTTTATTGTAACAGCCTTATGAAAGGTTTATTGTAATGGGCCTAAGAAAATTCAGACTGATTGAATAATTTTCCCCATATGTTTGGAGGTGGCTAAATTAATAAAATGTTGTGTATATGTTAATGTGATTACGATCCATAGTATAATAAAAGTCGATAATTTTAAGATCGCTAATACCTAGATCAAATCTTGTTATATTTATTTAATTAAAATTGTTAATGTGAACTTTTTGAATATTTTTATATACTGACTAGTCATATCAACAATGTCAACATTCATCTATAAAAAGGTATCCCAATATAGAATCGAGTTAACATGTCTTATATACTATAGTGAATTGAAATTGCGCTTTTGTAGTGGAGATCAATGGAGATCATCCATCGAAATAGGCGTGTTGAATTCGAAGTGGGAGTTTCTGTCAAGGTAGGCGTGTTAACATTACGTCCGAAATTGAATAAAATCTAAGTTTAAAAATTTAAAATATTGAAAAGAAAAATTAAAAAACCATCATAATTTACTCGATATTTTATTTAACAAAAGAAATCTGTTATGTATTAATGACGTGTGACACTCTAAAAAGTTTATTTATAATGAGAAATATTTTGTCATGTCCGCAACATACACGTAATTTTTAATCTGGTAATTTTTAAATTTATTTCTTCAAAAGTCTTGTGGTTTCTTTTATAAAAATATGCACTGAAATCTTACTTTAAAAAAATTTAATTTATTTCATAAAATGCAGAGATTTTGGTCAATGTAGAAAAACTTTCTAAAAACCATATTTTACTGCGTCAATTCCGCAACACTTTAAATTTTTACTTTAATGGTGTTTGAATTCATGTTAATTTTTAAATATGCATTGGGTTAAAAGAAGACATGTCTTCTGATTTTATAATATAAAAAGTCACACAACTCAATTTTTTATTTAATTGTGAGCAATCAAACTCTGAAAATGTCATGTCTGAAATATGCACAATACTGTGAGATCGCCCTGCACTAATTTTGGAACTATTGGCTAAAGTGAGTATATCAAAACATGTTCTTTTGAATGTGTTACTGTAGGAAAACAATCAAACAAAATAGACAAGTTATGCTCTATATTTAATCAATATGAATTCAATCAGGGTGCGTAGCCAGATTTTTCAAGAAAGAATAAGCACCTTTTAAGCACTCAAAAAATATTTTTAATCACTTTAAAAAAATCTTAATTGAGAATATGCTCAGTAATAAAAAAGATTTTTTTTTTTCGTTTAAAGCTCTAAATTTATGAACATAAAATCAACAAAGACTCTTTTTCAAAAACTTAACATAATCATGATAAAATATTTAGTTTTTGATAAATATTGCAGACAAAATTGTGAAAATCATGCTCTTTTTGTAATTTATGACGACGATCAACAAGGCTAAGAAAAAAATCTCTTTTTGAAAGATAGAAAATTAAGCACTTTTTACAAACCTCGAATAAAAAAAGCACCTTTAAGAGCTTTGAAAAAACGTAAAATAAAAATAAACACCTTTAAACACTTTTTAAAAACGCTACACACCCAGTCAATGTATATAAAATGCATTTAATATTTCAGTAAAATAATTTTAATAGTTTGGTTTTAGAATCTTCCTTAAAAAAAAACCTTGATTCAATAATCACTTTACCCCACCTGACCATATTTTTTTTTATTCTCCCAAATCTAACGAAAAAGCGAGACTTTTTATAAACGTTAAAGTTCACGTCATAATTATTCATTTAAAATGAATTTAACAAGTCCAAGACTAAAAACTACTTTATAAAATAAGTGTCTCACTCAAGCAGATAATTACGCATTTACTACTAGCACTTTATGGCTGACAGGTACTGGTGTATATTAAAGTAAAATTGGTGGCAGTGCTTCATGTATAATATTTAAATTTGATTGCATTAAAGTACAATATCGATAAGAAACTTAACAAATTAAAGATTCAAAACAAGTAATATAAAAAAAAATTAAAATCAATTCCTACATAGGTCAACAAATAAAATTTTTATTTTAGTTACTTTTTATGAAATAATTACAATTATTTCTCCCATATAAAACTAAAATGAATTCATTAAATTTAATTATTGAATTAATATTTGAAAAAACTGTATTAACATCAAGTGTCATCTACTACAAGTTTTAAAAAATGTATTTTAACTTGAATGGATAAAAAAAAAAGTTTTTTATAACGATTGAAAATTTGAACAAGATAAAGGGAGAGTGTGAACTAATGGCAGGAGTTTGAAGGGGGGGAAATGCGCCTGGTATTAGATAACTATAAAAAATTTGGTGACGTGAACCACACGTGCTACCACGTAATGTTCTTTATTGCATTTATCTGATACAGTGAATATAAAATAATTAAATATTTAAATGTATGCAATAAACTACTTTTTTTTGTCAAAATAGAGCTAGCTATAAGTTAGAAATTATCACTGATGCTATTTTTAAAATATGTGAAAAACTGTACCGCTTATAGTAGAATTTAAAACAATGACAAAAGCTTAACCCATCAGAAAATTCCATTTCGTTTTTCGTTCATCCCTATTTAATGAATGAATTAATACTTGAAAAAACTGCATTAACATCAAGTGTCGTCCACTGTAAGTTCAAAAACATGTATTCGAAATTGAGTGGATAAATAAAAAGTATTTTATTAACGATTGAAGATTTGAACAAGATGTGAACAAGGAGAATGAAAACTGAACAAGGAGAGTCTGAACTAACATTATGAATTGAATAATTATTGCAATCAACAAAAATAGCTACAGGTATAATAAACTAGGTTTTTTTTTGCTTTCTAAAAAAATCTAATCATAAGGATTTGAAAGGTTGAGTGTAAAACTTAAAATGAAAAGTAAAAATTAAACAATGTTTTGTTTGAATTCATCGTAGGCTAATTGATAGGATCCAGCTAAAACATCGCCAGCATTTTTCTTCGCACCAGGCTAATCGTAAAAACCATCCATTTTGTCTAACCTGCCAGACATTTTTATGCTTATTATAATAAGCTATTCAATTTCTTATTTCTGAGGAAATGGGCTCAGAAGTAATCAATCAGAGTCAATTTGCATATGTTTAGAGCTATAAACAGGCTGGTTAGAAAATACTAGAGATTTTTCTAATCAACCTACGCATTGCAAAATGACAACGGCTGTTTACAATTTGTCAATAAGTCAATTAGTCTGTTTAATATAGATTATAAATTAAAGGATTATAAATTAAATGATAACGAATTACAAGTTCAATTTAAATATTTCACTTTAATAGTATAGCAGTAGAAATGCTGGATACTTTGTGACTAAAATGATTAGGTTTTGCTAAATTAATATTTTTTTTAAAAAAAAAGTGAGTTTACAGTTTATAAATAGAACGTGTAACTTCGTATCTAGCCAATTAATATATTTGCAAAAATATTTTATGCATCAGATTAAAATTAAAATTTGTGAAAGCAGATCAAAAATAAGTTTTTGCTATGTTGCTACCTTTAAGAATAAATTAATTGGTTAAAATAATTATTTAATTAATTGGTTATAAAGTTTAAGACTAAAATATATCTTTCTGCATCTAGCCATTATATTTAAAAGTAAAAATACTTTATAGAAAATACCTTACTATTTAATAATAAATTAATTGGTTAAGTTAATTATTAAATTTATTGGTTATAAATTTTACGAATATAATATATCTTTCTGCATCTATCCATTATATTTATTAGTGAAAATGCTTTATAGAAAATGCCTTACAATTTAAGAATGAATTATTGGTTAAATTAATTATTAAGTTAATAGGTTATAAAGTTTACGAATAAAATATATCTTTCTGCATCTAGCCATTGTATTTATTAGTAAAAGTGCTTTATAGAAAATGCCTTACTATTTAATAATAAATTAATTGGTTAAATTAATTATTAAATTAGTTGGTTGTAAAGTTTACGAATAAAATATATCTTTCTGTATCTAGCCATTATATTTATTAGTGAAAATGCTTTATAGATAGTAGCAGAGCCGTGATGGCTCAGGGAATAGAGCATTTGCCTTCAAATGAGGTGAACCGAGTTCAAATCACAGCGAAGGTTTGTCGATACAAATTACGCATCCGGATTGCACCGACCACAGTGCTGACATAAAATATCCTCAGTTATAGACGGATCACGGGTTAGAGTCCCCTTTCCGTCGAGCTAATCTTGAGAGGTTTTCGTAGCTTTCCTTTCCATATACCGCGAAAGCGGGTTAGTTTCATCAAAAAGTCCTGCACGAAGTCAAATTTCTCCCACTACTTGATCCTGGAGCTCCCTTGTCTTCTGGATTGGGTTCAAAATTACAAGGCTACGGAGTTAAACGTTAGTAGTCGTATACCCAAAAATTCAGTCGGCTGTTCAATGGTTATAATTATAAATAAACATTGTTCAAAAATTCAAATTTGTGATGGCAGAAAAAAAAACTTCCTGCGATGTTTCATACAATAAACTGACTCAAATAAAAAAAATTGTTTTGAACTTTGTATTTTAATTGTATATTTATTGTATTTAAGTTGTATAATTGCGTATTCCCTCATTAAAAAGAAAGTATTTTTTTAAAAAAAAAGAAATCTCATGCAGGGAAAATTTTATGAAATATAAATGATCTAATTCATTTTAACTAAAACACATTGAAGTATATTTACGTATTTAAACTTTCCGAAAACTAGTCCAAGCATTAAAATGAAATTAAAACTGGCTAGACACAAATATTTGTCAAGTCGGGAGCGTTTAGTTAGTTATACAACTGGAATAACTATTTTTTCATGATTACGTACGCAAAGCCTTTATCCTAAAAAGTGTAAAATGGGATTTTTTTTTTTTCATAAAAATCTACTGGAAGTAATTTTATTTCTAATGCGCTCAAATACAAAATTCGAAGTAATGCTGAAAGTAAAAATAATGTATTTAAGTCTGTTTATTTAAATGGGGCTTGCGCCGTAAGATATTTACTTTCAAAACCAGCCAAATGTGATTTCTGAATTTTTAACATCCCTGATATTGGTTTATTTGCTGAATAGAAAAACTCGTTAACTCTATGAGATCCAGCTTATTAAAAAATTTTGAAAAAATATATCCTTTTCTTTGATCAAATACATTCAGGCTTTAATATTTATTTATTCCGAAACAAGCACATTACAAATCCTTTGATTAGTCAATCTTATAATTTAATGCAAAGGAATAAAAAAAAACATGCTTAAAAAAAATCTGTACCAGATTAGCTAAATGAACCGTACACAGAATTGTTTTATTAGTAATGTATCAAATTATATCTCACTAAATTTTTAGCATAAATGTGGCCTGATTTTCATTTATGCTGACAAGGTGACATAGAATAAAGTCCATGTCCGAGAGGTGGTGGGTTCGATCCCCGCCGGCCGAAGTAAATGGTGACTGATGCACGTTAAATCTTTCGAGTCACAAAATCCTTCATGTTTGAATAACAAATCATACCTCTGGGGGTACTGATCCAGGAGTTTCCTTGTCTTCTGGATTGGTTCAAAACTGCAAAGGTATGGAGTTGAACATTAGTAGTCGTAAACTGAAAACTTGGGTCGGCTGTTCAATGACGGTTATATTATAATATAATTATAATGTACAAAGAACATCGAGCCGCGATGGCTCAGGGGCTAAAGCGTTCGCCATCAAATGAGGTGAACCGGTTCGATTCCCATAAATGGCTGGTCGATACGAATTCCGCATCCGGCTTGCACCGACCACAGTGCTGACGTGAAATATCTTCAGTGGTAGACGGATCACGGGTTAGAGTCCCCTTGCCCTCAGGCTAAGCGTGGGAGGTTTTCGTGGTCTTGATCTCCATGTAACGCAAATGCGGGTTAGTTCCATCAAAAAAAATCCTCCACGGAGGTAAATTTCTCCCGATACTTGATCCAGGAGTTCCTTTGACTTCTGGATTTGGTTTAAAATTACAAGGATACGGAGTTGAACAATGGAAGTCGTAAACCCAAAAATTTAGTCGGATGTTCAACGACGGTAAAAATTAAAATTATACAAAGCATATGGGGGAAAATGTGGGTCAATAGGTCATCCCCCCCCCCTTCATGCTAAGACTGCATCTCTGTAATCATTAAAAAGTTAATTTCAAAATATTTACTGTGTGATCAGAACAATTGGTAGTTTTGGAGCTCATATTTGTCTATATGGGTTCGTGGTTAATTATATTTTTACCATTGCAAATCAGTAATTATTTTTACTCATTTTAATGCTATTTACTTTTTCTAACTTCCTGAATCAATTTATTTCTTCTCCTATCCTAAATATATAGTGTATCCATATTCCGTAGCATTTTTTGGGTAATTTAAGAGCTGAGTGCAGCTTTGCTATTGAATAACATGGGGTAAAACTGAAGAAGTTCACAGCAATGGGTTTTAAAATGAAAAAAAAAAAAAAAACTATTGCAATTATCAAAATGTGTTGACAATAAACACGTAAATAAATATTGTATATTTTATTTATTTATTTATCAGTTTTATTTTACAAACAGTTCGAATCTATACTTTATTTATTGTCCGTGACAGAAAGCAAAATAATGATCATGGACAACAATTTATGGCTAGTCTTTCTCAATATTTGTAAAAAAAAAAAAAACAATTATTTAATTTTATTTGAGTACTCTTAAAAACCAATAAATAATAATTAAGTATTTATAGAAAAAAATGAGCAAAAAGTGTATAAAAGATATCGCAAAAATTACGAATTATAAAAAATAAAAATAAAAATTTCATAAATATAATTTTTTAAAATAGAATTAAATTTTTTCAAACATGGAAAGCAAAATGTTTTATTTTTTAAATAAACAAGTATTTATTCTACAAAAAAACTTAGAAATTAAGATTTAATGAAAATATTAATTTTATAAACATTTAATGCTTTTGAAGTATTTATTTATCTAATGTTACTATCAGGGGGCGTGGGTAAACAAATGCATAGAGCAAACTAGTTGAATAGATTATTGTCGAAAAAAAGCAATTACATAATAAATAAATTTAAAAATTCAAGAATCAATAAAAGCAACAAAAATATAAGTTAAAGTATTAATAATAACCTCTTACCGATTTATTTAAGAATTAACATTTATGATTACAAAAAAATGGAGAAAAAATATATGATATTAAAGGGATAAGAACAAATGAAAAATAATTTAATGCCAGGGATTATGTTTTTCAGCAACCCTTAAATTATTCTAAGAGTTCTATAGGCGATAGAATGCCATAAACGTGCAATAGTAGGGAAATTAAAAAGGATTTTTTGTTTAAATATTATAAGTTTTATCGAAAATGAATATTTATAATTTTGAAAAAAGATGAAAACCGAAACAAATTAAAAATTATTGATTTGTTCTATTTTCTTCCTAAAAATTATTGAAAAAACACCTTCAGAAATATTCTGTTTCTCAGCAACCCATAAAATAATTCTAATATTCTGCATCCAAAGAATCCAAAATTAGAGTAGAAATGAAAATAATAAAATGTTTTTTAAATATTACAATTTTGATCAAAAATCGAAATTTAAAACTGATTTTGTAAAAGCGAAAGATATAATAATATGAAACATCAAAAACAAATGGATAAAAATTTATTCGTTTTAGTCCTTTACTGATAAATAGTATATGAAAAAAATAACAACTTATTTTTTTTGCAACCCATAAATAATTATAGCATTCTCAACATTTATGACCAAAGAATCTTAGAAAACATCAGAAATAAAAATATTAAAATATGTTTTTTAAATATCACAAATTTTAACAACAATAAAATTTATTACAATGGAAAAAGCGAATTAAATATGAAAATGAAGCATCAGAAACAAATGAAAAATAATTTATTAGTTCTAGTCCTCCACTGAAAAGCTTATGTGAAGAAACATCTTTGGCAGAGATACTGTTTCTCTGCAACCCATAAAATAATTCTAGCATTTTATAGACCAAAGAACCCTACATAATAGCAGAAATAATAAAAATAAAATGTTTTTTAAATTTAACAAGTTTAATCAAAAATCAAGATTTATTCTATGAACTACTATATTCTAGTATTCTATAAACTATAGAATACTTCAGAATAATAGAAGTAATAACAATATTAAAAATTTGTTTTTAAACTATTATTGCATGTTTTATCAAGAAAAAAATATTTATAACTATAAAAAATGTGAAAGAAACAAGAATCGAAATGAACAACGCAAATGAAAAATAATTTTTATCTGTAATTTAACTATATAAAACACTTTGCCATTGGCTCTGTTTCAAAGCAACGGATGAAATATTGTAATTCTAATATTCAATAGACAATTGAATACTGCATGGTAACAGAATCAATAACAAAAATTAAAGCTTTAAACTATTAGAAGTTTTATAAAAATAAAAAAAATATTATTTTTAAGAAAGTGAAAGAGAGATAAATTTGAAGAAACAAATAAGAAATAATTTATTCCAGTTCTCCACTAAGGACTGTATTTAGAAAAACTTTTTATCAGAGTGTTTTGGAGTCACCCCTAAAATAGTTCTACTATTCTATAGGCTATAGAATACTGTAAACCAGCAAGAGTAATGAAATCAATGATAATATTTTTTTAATAAAAAAAATGTTATAAGTTTTATCAAAAATGAATATTTTTAATTATGAAAATATTTTTAAGTAAACTGAATCTGAAGGTAACAAAAAAAATTTAAAACAATTTATTTGTATGAGTTTCCTACTAAAGAACATATTTAGAATAAGATCGTAACAGAGATTTTTTTCTCCGCAACAAATAAAATAATTCTAGTATTCTTTATACGAAATAAAAGAAATAATAATAAAAAAACATATTTTAACGTTTTACAAGTTTTATCAAAAATCAAAATTTATAAATTAGAAAACTGGCAAAGAAAGATCAATATGAAGAAACAAAACAAGTGAAAAATGATTTAATTTGTCCTTAATCTCCACTAAAGTTAATGGCTGAAAAAACATCAGAGAAATGTTTCTTAGAAGACCATAACATAATTCTAAAATTCTGGACAGCAGAATGATAGAAGAAATAATGGTAAAAAAATATTTTAATGTATTACAAGTTTTATCAAAAATCAAAATTGATAAATTAGAAAACAGGGAAAGAAAGACCAATATGAAGAAACAAAACAAGTGAGAAATAGTTTAATTTGTTCTTAATCTGCACTTAAGTTAATCGCTGAAAAAACATCAGAGAAATGTTTCTTAGAAGCCCATAAAATAATTCTAGACAACAGAATATTACAAATAACAGAAGAGATAATAATAATATTTTAAATTATTACTTGTTTTATCAAAAATCAAAATTTATAGTTTTCTAACAATTTTTAAAAGAAAGGTCAAAATGAAGGATCAAAAACAAGTGTGAAATAATTTATTTTTTCTTTATCTCCACTAAAGATTATAGTTGTAAAAAACACCTTGCCAGAGATTATGTTTCTCCAGAAAACCCATAAAATAATTCCAAAACTTTATAGACAATAGAATACTACAAAATAACATGCGAAATAACAATAAAATAAAATACCACTGAAAGCGTGTATTTTTAAAGTATTAAAAGTTTCAATAAAAATCAAACTTTATAATTATGAAAAAAGATGTATCCGAAAGAACAAAAACAAATCAAAAAAATAAGTTATTGATTCTTGCTCTCGATTAAAAACTATGGTTGGAAAAACAACCCTTAAGAGATTCGGTTTTCTCAATCGTTCACAATATTTTCTTTATTTTATGGATGAGAGTGTACTGCAGAGAAGCAGAAATAATAAAACGAATGCAGAAAGAGACTAATGCAGAAAAGGAGACTAATAAAAAGAACACATTTACATTTTTAAAGCATAACAAGTTTTAACAATTTCAAAATTTCTAATCGCAAAAAAACGATGTATCTGAGGGAACAAAAACATATAAAATATGTGATTTATTATTGTTCGCCATTAAAGCAAATAGTTGGAAAAACACCTTTCTATAGATTTTGTTTCTCAGCTTTCTATAGAATAATTTTAGTATTCTATGGATTATAGTATACTGCAGAATAGCAGAAATAATCAAAAAGAACAAACGAATGTGTTTAAAGTATTATTAGTTATAATAAAAATTCAAATTTATAATTATGAAGGGAAAAAAGTATATTTAGGGGAACCAAAACAAAAAAGAAATAGGCAATTGATTCTAGCTTTTCGTTAAAGAATATGGTTGGAAAAGTACCCTTCCAGATATTCTGTTTCTTCATCCATGGATTAATTCTAGTATTCTAATTATTCTATAGATTATGGTTTGCATAATAGCAGAAATAATAAAAAGAACATATTACAATGAATATATTACAAGTTTTAACAAAAATTGAAATTCGTAATTGTGAAAGGAAAAAAAGTATATTTGAGGGAACAAAAAAGAAATAAGTGATTGATTCTAGCTCTCCGCTAGAAAATATGGTTGGAAAAGCACCCTTCCAGATAGTCTGTTTCTTAGACATCCATGGAATAATTCTAGTATTCTATGGATGATAGTATACGGCAGAATAGCAGAGATAATAACAGGAATAAATGAATATTTTAAATGTATTACAATTTTTAACAAAAATCAAAATATTAAATTCATAAAGCAAATATATATTTGAAGGAACAGAAAAATAAGCGATTGATTCTAATTCTCCTCTAAAGATTATTGTTGGAAAAACACCCTTCCATAGATTCTGTTTCTTAGCCATTTATAGAATTCTAATTATGCAGTATTCTATAGTATACTGCATAACAGCAGAAATAATAAAAAGAACGCATGAATATGTTTAAAATATTTACAAGTTTTAAGAAATTTCAAATTGATTATTATGAAGGGGAAAAAGTATATTTGATGGAACAAAAACAAAAAAAGAAATAAGCGATTGATTCCAGCTCTCCGGTTAAGAATATGGCTGGAAAACTACCCTTCCAGATAGTCTGTTTCTTAGACATCTGTGGAATAATTCTAGTATTCTAATTATTCTATGGATGATAGTATACAGCAGAATTGCAGAGATAATTACAGGAATAAAGGAATATATTAAATGTATTACAAGTTTTAACAAAAGTCACAATATTAAATTTATAAAGAAAAATTATATTTAAAGGAACAAAAAAAAAAAGAAAAAACAATTGATTCTAGCTCTTTCCTAAAGAATATGGTCGGAAAAACACACTTCTAATGGATTCTGTTTCTTAGCCATCTATAGAATTCCAGTATTCTATGGATTTATAGTATACCGCATAATAGAGCAGAAATAATAAAAAGAGCACATGAATATATTGAAAATATTAAAAGTTTTGAGAAAAATCCAAATTTATAATTAGGAAGGGGAAAAAGTGTATTTGAGGGAACAAAAACAAAAAAGAAATAAGCGATTGATACTAGCTCTCCGCTTAAGAATATGGTTGGAAAAGCACTCTTCCAGATATATTCTGTTTCTTAGATATCCATGGAATAATTCTAGTATTCTATGAATGATAGTATACGGCAGAATTGTAGAAATATTAACAGAAATAAATGAATAGCATTATGAGTTTTAAAAAAAATCAAAATTTTAAATTTATAAAGAAAAAATATATTTGAAGGAATAAAAACAAAACAAAAAAGCGATTGATTCTAGCTCTCCTCTAACGAACATGGTTGGAAAAACACCCTTCCAGAGATTCAGTTTTTTAGTCACTCCTAGATATAAGAAGCAATATTAATTAAAAAAAAACAATATAAATTATGGATTCAGTATTTTTAATTCTCTTATAGACACAATTAAGTGATTGTATAGGATTCAATTAAATTAGAGGAAAATATACACATAAAAAGAAGTTCTATGAAAAAAAAATCACTTCGTGAAATTATACTAACGATTACCTTACATAAATGTGTATAATAATTTCAACAGCAATAAAAATAACTGTCACCTGTCTATGTGTTAAAGCATTTACTAACTTATTATTTTAGAAGCAATAATAAGAATAAAAATTGATTTTTATATCAACTCTCCCCGTGCATACATATACGATTACGAGTAGCAGAAAAGAAAAAGAAAAATAACAATTAGTAATGGAGAGAGATTAAGATTATAAACTTACCCAAATAAAAATACATAAAAAGTAAATAAATAAATAATCCTTATAGTGTTCTTCTCTTGCGTATCCTGGGAGATTGAGAAGAGAGGAGGGTGAGCTGCTTTTATTTTTTTCTCTGCATCATCACTTTACTCACTGCATCTGCTGCAGGTTCCGGTTTAGATGCTTCGCAAAGAAACGACTCTGTGACACTGGAGTATTCTAGCTATCCTCCACCGCAAGATTTCACTCAGGAGTATGAAATCAACAACAACAAAAAATCCTTCCTTTTCGTTCTTTACCGGTATGGCGGCCGTCGGCAAAAAGGTGAAACTCCTCGATCGTTTGCTCGTATCCGAAGAGTGGGGGGGTACGAACGGCTGTTATAAGAGCCCCGTGCCTACATTATTCAAAGAAGTGAATGTCATGACGTCACTCACGGCCGGTTGTAAAGTGTGGGTGGAAAGAATAGGTCTTTTCCAAACTGTCCTTCCACCCCACCCCCCGATTTGCATAATATGTGGAATGATATTTTCGTGGATTATTAGGTCATTGGAATTGCCTGGAAGATCAACTCTCGTAATGGAAGGGAAAAAAAATCTATGATGAATTTACCTTTATTGCGTATTGTTTTATTTCCTAACGTTCATAAAAAAATAATAATAATAATACATCCACACCGAGTTATTCTAAATAATTTTAAAATAGCCGTGTAGTTATGGGTATTAATTAATATGTTTTTGTACATTATTAGGTCAGTGGAATTGCCTAGAAGATAAGCTCTCGTAGTCGTAATTCTTAATGCAAGGAAGCATAATAAAAATCATTAGAAGAATTTGCATTAATTTTGTATTAAGATTTCTTTAGGATGTAAAAAAATATATCAAAACATCTACACCTAGTAATCTTAAATATATGTCTATGAAAAAATGTTAATTGATAAAAACTAGCATACTTCCTCAGATAATAACGTATAATATTAACTCCACACCCAGCTGATCAAAATGGTTTTAAAATAATATATATATATATATATATATATATATATATATATATATATATATATATATATATATATATATATATATATATATATATATATATATATATATATATATATATATATATATATATATATATATATATATATATATATATATATATATATATATATATATATATATATATTATTCTCTTACGTGGCTCCCAAATTTTGGGCTGAAGTACTTTGTACAACTAAATAAGATTCTTTTCACAACACTTAAATATTTATTTTCTTCATTTATAGAGAAAACAGTCGGTAAAGAATTCTGTTAAGTTAAAAAACATTACACTAAAAAAAGAACGAATTCTAAAAGAAAAAAAATAAACAACTTAAAAAATAAAAATGCTGTTGCCAGCCATAGAATTGTTTGAAAGTTAACTTAGCAAAATAAATTAAAATGACATACAAGCGCAACTAGATCAAAATTAAGATACCTGAGGGCTTGACGTAACAAATCCTTCAATTCTATGAGTGTTGTATCGTCAAATGCCCAAATTAACAATTGTGTTTTTAAAGAAATTATCTCTCTCTCTCTCTCTCTACTATTCAGACTACTATTTCATATTGTTTTACAACACATGGCTATAACACTCTGGTGGGAAAGACTTTAAAACAAAACTTACAACAGAACAACTGAAAACAACAACTGAAATTTAGAATAGTGTGATTAAGAAAAATATGTGAACTGTTTGCAATTTCAAATTAATATTGAAATGTACAGGTTTAGAATTTTCTACAGTGAAAAGTTTTCGGAACTTCAGTATTCAAAAAAGTATACAAAAGCTAGACGTTAAGAACGTATCCAATGAGCGAGCAAAGCGAGCATTGGATTGCGAAGCAATCCGAAATGAACTGCGAAAGCAGTTCCGGGGGTTGGTGAGCGCCAGTGAGCAGGGGGCTAAGCCTCCTAGTATATATATATATATATATATATATATATATATATATATATATATATATATATATATATATATATATATATATATATATATATTATATATATATATATATATATATATATATATATATATATATATATATATATATATATATATATATATATATATATATATATTATATATATATATATATATTATATATATATATATATTATATATATATATATATATATATATATATATATATATATTATATATATATATATTATATATATATATATATATATATATATATATATATATATATATATATATATATATATATATATATATATATATATATATATATATATATATATACATACTAGGAGGCTTAACCCCCTGCTCACTGGCGCTCACCAACCCCCGGAACTGCTTTCGCAGTTCATTTCGGATTGCTTCGCAATCCAATGCTCGCTTTGCTCGCTCATTGGATACGTTCTTAACGTCTAGCTTAACGTCTAGCTTAGTTCCGAAAACTTTTCATTGTAGAAAATTCTAAACCTGTACATTTCAATATTAATTTGAAATTGCAAACAGTTCACATATTTTTCTTAATCACACTATTCTAAATTTCAGTTGTTGAGAAAAGTTGTTGTTTTCAGTTGTTCTGTTGTAAGTTTTGTTTTAAAGTCTTTCCCACCAGAGTGTTAAAGCCATGTGTTGTAAAACAATATGAAATAGTAGTCTGAATAGTAGAGAGAGAGAGAGAGAGAGAGAGAGAGAGAGAGAGATAATTTCTTTAAAAACACAATTGTTAATTTGGGCATTTGACGATACAACACTCATAGAATTGAATGATTTGTTACGTCAAGCCCTCAGGTTTCTTAATTTTGATCTAGTTGCGCTTGTATGTCATTTTAATTTATGTTGCTAAGTTAACTTTCAAAAAATTCTATGGCTGGCAACAGCATTTTTATTTTTTAAGTTGTTTATTTTTTCTTTCTTTTAGAATTCGTTCTTTTTTTAGCGTAATGTTTTTTAACCTAGCAGAATTCTTTGCCGAAATGAACTGCGAAAGCAGTTCCGGGGGTTGGTGAGCGCCAGTGAGCAGGGGGCTAAGCCTCCTAGTATATATATATACAATATATATATATACAGGGTGGTCCCGAATTCATGGTACAAACTTTAATAGTAGGTACAGGACATTGTAACAATGATTTATTGTATAGGAATGTATAGTCGCAAGTGACGCGGTGAGGCGTAAACAGGAGAAATAACGGCCGAAAGGAAAAACAAAGATTTTATTGAAAGCGTTGTTGACAAGTGTCATGTTTAAAGTGTTCAAAATTGCGTCCACCAGAAGCGATACATGCTTGACAGCGTCGGTGGAGCGATTGGCGTACACGTTCAAAGATGCCTGGTATTTCACGCACACCTGCAGCAGCTACAGATATGCGAGCGACGAGATCCTCATCTGAGTCAACTGGAGTCTCATAAACAAGATGCTTTAGATGTCCCCATAAAAAGTTATCGAGGCTCGATAAATCGGGAGATCGGGGTGGCCAAGGGATTGGTCCACCACGCCCAATCCATTGAGCACCAAACGTGGCATTCAGGTAATTCCGTACATCAATGCTGAAGTGTGCTGGTGCCCCATCGTGCTGAAACCACATGCGGTTACAAATGGCGATCGGAACATCATGCAGCAGTTGTGGTAACACTTCTTTCAGAAAAATAAGATAGCTTCCGCCACTGAGTCGCGTGGGTAGTAAGTATGGGCCAATCAAAAAGTCGTTCACAATGCCTGTCCACACATTAATACAGAAACGTTGTTGAAACGCATGTGGACGCGTTGCATGTGGATTATCGGTTGCCCACACATGGGAATTGTGCGCATTAAAGACACCCCCGCGTGAAAATGTCGCTTCATCTGTAAATAGCACATCACCTACGAAATCCGACTGCAACGCACATTGCTGCATCACCCACAGGCAGAAGTTCACACGGAGAGGATAATCTGCCGGATTCAATGCTTGTACTTTCTGAAAATGGAAGGGGTGTAAGCGGTTCTCGTTTAACACTCTGCATACAGTCTGATGACTCACACCTACGTCACGCGCAACAGTTCTCGTGCTTGACTCGGGTCTATCAGCCACAATATACAAGATGCTTTCTTCCAGCCTTGGAGTGCGTACAGCTCTTAATCGACCAGCGTCATGTCCGTTGACGTCGAACGCACCTGTTTCACAAAGTTGACGATGTAACCGTTGAAAAATTCTATGATCCGGCATTCGTCGATCAGGATACTCCGCGCGATACATTCGTAACGCAGCTCTGCCGTTACCATTTGCACGGCCTTACATGTAATGCATGTCTGCTTTTTCTGCATACGTAAAGTCACCCATCGTCTACGGCAGCACAATTGTGAATGGCGCTTTTCCCTACTGCGATGCATCATTTTCAACGGCGGCTAGACATCTACTGCCCTCTACCGGCAATGATACCAACAGATCACTCCATTTCTCTTTCCTTTTATTTCCCCTGTTTACGCCTCACCGCGTCACTTGCGACTATACATTCCTATACAATAAATCATTGTTACGATGTCCTGTACCTACCATTAAAGTTTGTACCATGAATTCGGGACCACCCTGTATATATATATATATATATATATATATATATATATATATATATATATATATATATATATATATATCCTTTTTTCATTTGTCTGTAATTTATGTAATTCTGGCTCATGCATCCGGCTTATATATATATATATATATATTATATAAATTGGAGGATATTTGGAATATTTATACTGTTTATTATTTGTAATTTTGTTGATTTTGTGATTTGATGATGATTTTGTTTAGGAAAAAAAACGAGAGAGTTTTTAATTTAGAATTCATAAGACCTCTAATAATTCAAAAAATAATATCTGTTGCACAATAAATATTGACGCTTATTTGGTACTAGAATGATTTTGTTTTAATTTTCACTTTTCGTTTAAACCCTATAAATTTTCTTTAATTAATATATTTATTTCAAATATATATTACTCAGTAAAATATGAATGTTTTTCTTCTTTTATTAATTTATTTTGCACTTTTATTCTGCGAGCATTCGATTTTTCTTTGTTGTTAGAAAGTAGATTTTTTCCACAATACGTATATGTTTTTATATTTTCGTGTGATAAATCAATTATTGATAAAAGGGGGGGGGGATTAAAAAGTATCAGTTTTTCTTTTTTTTCACTTTTGAATGAAGTCTATCATTTAAAAGTATTTATTCTGCTAATATGAAACTGAGTTTACTGATAATAAAAAAATTTAGGGCTTAGAATACTAATGTTTACATAAAAACTATCGTATTTACCGCCGACACATGTGTAGAAATAAATATGCGTGTGGCCCTTCGTTAGTCAACCTGCTGTGCAAGAATGTTCCCCCATTAGCGCGACCCATCTTATTTATATCCATTACTTACTCTTTTTTTTTTTTTTGAAGTGAAGAATGTGAAAACTAATTACCTAATTAAAGCCGCGATGGCTCATGGGATAGCGTTCGCCTTCCAATGAGGTGAACCGGGGTTCGAACCCCGTCGATGGCTGGTCGATACGAATTCCGCATCCGGCTTGCTCCGACCACAGTGCTGACGGGAAATATCCTCAGAGGTAGACGGATCATGGGTTACAGTCCCCTTACCGTCAGGCTAACCGTGGGAGGTTCTTGTTGTCTTCCTCTCCATGTAACGCAAATGCGGGTGAGTTCCATCAAAAAGTCCTCAACGAAGGCAAATTTCTCCCAATAATTGATCCAGGAATTTCCTTTTCTACTGGATTAGGTTCAAAATGACAAGGCTACGGAGTTGAACATGAGTAGTCGTAAATTCAAAAATTGGGTTGGTTTATTCAACAACGGTTATAAAAAGAAGAAAAAAATAAACAGAAAATGAAAAAACGAAATAAATTAGTATTTCAAAAGTCAAATTTTCAACTTTCAATCGTTCAACAAAATTGTAAACTTCAGGAGTGTAAATGATCACAGAAATAAAACAAGTGGAATGACGTAAGCAGCAGTTTCTATGACAATATTTTTGAGAATACGTTACGTAAAAGCCCTCTAAGAAGAAGATTATTGGTTTGTACTTTTAGAAAGACTTAAGAAAAAAAATAAAAAGCAAGGTTTTATGCCCGTTTATTAGCTTTTAATAGCATGAGGCTTTTTGTAAAAGATTTTTCTTTTTTTATTAATCATCATTTTTGAGTAAAAGGATGACAATTTCCTTAATTTGTTTTCTTAGAAAAAGGTTTTAACTTTGAATTTTTGTTTACCTTATCGCGGCAACCAATAAAGATACAAAAGCGAAGTTCCATTTGCTTTTTTTTTTTTTTTCCACCTAAGTTAACAATGTTTTTTAAGAAATCTTCTTTAAAATCACTTATTTAAACTTATAGGGTTAAAGGTTTGAAATTCCAACTCTTTTGCTTGACAGAAAGAAGATTTTTACCATTTATTGTAGAAAGGTTTCTACAATAAATTTTTAAAAAAAAAGTTGAAGTTAAGTGAAATGCTTTCTGGGGTTGTGCTTTAGGACAGGTTCTATGGTACAACATAATCACAATTTTTTGATTTCTGTTGTTATGTACACTAATCTGTTAAATAACAGGAAATGTTATACTCAAAAAGTATATTTTAGCTTATTGCGTTATTAAAATATATGTATATTATATGTATATATACCTATATTTTTTAATTTATATGAATTTTAGAACGAAGAACTTGTCGTATTACATTCAAAACCTTGATGCGTGAATTTCATTTCAATAATTTATTTTTTTTTTCCTCTAAAATATTTAGTTTTTTTTTTTTTTTTTTTTTTTTTTTTTTTTTTTTTTTTTTAAGCCTACTAACCAAATAAAATTCTTTATGTAACTTTTGATAAAATTTCTGTTCAAACATTTACAAAAAAAAAAAAAAAAAATCTATTTTTTTTCCTACTTCCCCCACCTATTAATAATAATATCTGCAGCTTGAAACTGGGAATATGATTTATGGACTACGTAGTATTGTTATTCTCAATTCTTGTTACAATAAATACTGTAAAGATTTATAATTTCTACACGCCCATCATTCATCACGATTCCACAATAAATTTGGTTTCAAATGTGAAATATTATTACTTGTGAAATACACCTGCAACACTTATTTTCTTAATCTAATATTTTATTTTAAAAATAAATAATAAAACGAATGTTTTTTAGCGAAAAATTGACTCAAATGAAATAAACCACAAGGTGTTATACTTTAGGAAAATTAGTAATTTCTACTTAACACAGCTGACTAATTTTTTTTTTTTTTTTTTTAATATACTAGGTTTAAATGTGAATTTTTATTACTTGTAAAATACATCTGAAATACTTATTTTCTTAATTTAGTATTTTTAAAGAAATAAAACGAATGTTCGTTAGCATAAAATTGGTTCAAATAAAATAAACCACAAGGTGTTGTACTTTAAGAATATTAGTAATTTCCACTTAACACGGCTGACCAATTATTATTTTTTTTATTTATTTATTTCAGTTAGTAATAATACAATACAAAAAAAAAAATTAAATAAACAGGGACATTCAATAGTTGCCGGTAGCTGTAAAGGTTGCAATAGATATCCTATGATCTTCAAAGACAAAAATGAAAATATGAAAAGTTTCCCATATCGAGAGTACACTTAAGAATCGAAATTTTTTAAAGTGTACAGGTTCTTGAGTGATTTAAATTTCATCCATAAAGATACCCTAATAAATTCATAAGAGTCATATTAAGACGAATTTTCGCTTAACACGAATATTTGATTTAGATTAAAGAAAATATTTTTTCTACCACTTTATCTTGCAAAGCAATAATAATTGCATCGTTTAATACGAACATAAAGACTAATTTCGCTCGGTTAAGACAAATAGTGCACTTAATAAATTCATCTTTATAATCCTTTTCGGAAAAATTCTTCGCTGAAACAAGTTTATCACTTTTCCTAAACTGGACAAGTAAGGATACTGCATTTGTTTTTGAAAGTGAGATACGGAGTCATCATAAGCTCATATCTATCAACAATTAGTGACGTCATCAACTGATCATGTGATGAGGCGTGAACCATTGACAGCGGTGTGAGCAGCGCCGGCTTAGGTGGTGATTCTATGGATAGAGAAGACTTGCATTCTTTTGCTGATGATGGTAGAATTTTGTTTCGATCATTTTTATGAGTGTTTCATTTGGTTGCTACATAAAAGTGTTGATTCTAGTTTCATTGGAGGTAAAGATGTGAAAATTAGAAATTAGTGGGTTTGTGCTTTTGTAGAGTGACGTCAAAAATGTATCTTTACAAAAACGATTGATTAACCTAAAATGCTTATAAAATATTTCTCTACGGATATCATTTGAATTCTTGGACATCTTCAGTTGAGTGATTTTTTAAAAAAAATCTCCATAAATGCCTCTTTTTCCTTTATTGTTTAAGACGATGTTTGGTTAATATGAAAAGAATTTCGTTACACTTCGATTTCGTCTTAACAAGGTTCAATCATATAACAAAAGAAACATGAGGAAAATATAATAGGAAATAAAAATTTATCTAAGATACAAACTTTATTAAAAATAATATAAACATTAATGATTGAATGTACATTTGTCACAAAAATATGCACACAACAAAATAACATGATACTATCATAAATTTCAGATTCAAAAGTAACACGACAATTTTTTAAAAACTAATTATAAACAAAAAAATAAATGGATCCAATAACTAAATACATTTTTTAGTCTGGTAAAATGAAATTACAAATTCTCATTTGATTTTAAAATTTGGAAACAAACTTTGCCATTAAACATTTTCGAAACAAATTAAATTTTCACGCAAGATACATTCCACTTGAATCTATTCGCAACACGATGCCATTTTTATCGTCTTGAAGAAGCTTCAACAAGCCTTTTGCAATGTCATCAGGTCTATAAAAAATACAATGGATCATAATGATTATTTATTTATAAAACATATAAGGGGATAAATGTAGCAATAAAGGAAACGATAAAGGAAACGAATAAAAATATGACCACCGCAGTCGACGTCTTCAGGGGGTACCGGTCCCGGTAGCCATAAAACGAAACCTTTTCTATTGAGAGAGAAGGCAAATGCCTAAATTAACTCCCTCAGTACCCCGAAGGTTTTGTATAGAAGTCCAGGGGAAAAACATAAAATACATAGAACCGATTCAGAATAGAAACTCAAACAAAATCCTCAGAAAATAAAAACTTAATTTGTTACGTAATCTTTTCTTTGACTTCTTCTTTTTTTCAAACTGCGCATTTTAATAGAGAGCGTTGTTTTCTTTTGTTTTAAGTGTTTCCTTTTCATTTAATTTGCTTGTGAAATCGCTGTTTGACCTGGTTAATGTGAGTTTTTATTTTTTGATGATTTTGTTTGAGTTTCTATTTTGAATTGGTTCTATGTATTTCATATTTTTTTATATTTTTTATTTATTATTTTTTTCCCTAGACTTCTATACAAAACCTTCGGGGTACTGAGGGAGTTAATTTAGGCATTTGCCTTCTCTCTCAATAGAAAAGTTTTTGTTTTATGGCTAACGGGGCCGGTACCCCCTGAAGACGTCGGCTTCGGTGGTCATATTTTTATTTTTATTTCCTTCGTTTCCTTTATTGCTACATTTATTCTTTCTTTTTTTTTTAAATTTCTGATGCTTTTAAGCGCATTTTTTTTTTCAAAGAAGTTTTGTCTATTTAGAATTAAAATAATTTTTTGTATTCTTTTAGCATATATAAGAGGATGATTGTTTTTGGCTTACGTCGCTCTAGAGCTGTGTTATTGGCGACGGTCTGCGAAACATCCCTGAGGATGATAGGAAGACATGCCATCCTAATTTTGATCTTCTGCAGAAGAGATGGCTCTTCTGCTTCGGTCGAGCACTTTATGGTAAAACAGTTTAACGAGGACTGCTACCGTCCCTTTGCAGACTGATCAAAGGGGTCACCCACCCGCACACTGACCGTAGCCAGTGATGTTTGACTTCGGTGTTCTATTGGGAACCGTGTTTTGACGATCAGTCAACTGTGCGACTATAAAAGGATGGAACCACGAAATTTGGTCTTTACGGACTATTTCCCTTTTCAAAATAAATAAATAAAAAGAATTGCTAATATTTAAGGACCAAGGTTCAAATTATTTTGTGAATACTTAACAAAGAGTTAAGGCGATTTAACCAAGACCGGATAGAAGCGGAAAGCCACACAGGAAACACTTTCTGGTCGAAAAAATTAACCCTAAACTAATTAGAATTATAAATCTAAATGACTCAAAAATAAAAAAGTTCAATAATTGAATGTCAAAACAGATTTTGTGTGCCAATTAAGTGAAATAATCTTATACCTCCAAACTAAACTGAAACAGTGAATAAATGAATAGTGGACAAAAATGATATTTTAAATACTAGGTTTAAATACAATGTTTGAACCAATTGCCAAGGATGAATGAAGTTTTTACTTTTTTTATATATTCATTTGCGATTGTTCTCAATGTTCCAAGATAAACTATTTATATGTTTTCATAAAAGCTATGCGTGAAGTTTGTGATGTTGCTCACATCATATTTCAGCCATTAATTGTATTAATGAAAGAAAGTGATAAAAATTCTTACACTTAAGTTTTAAAAATTTTAAATGGTGACACTTCTATTTGTTATCAACGGGCCAAAAGACAATTAGACACCTGCAAATAACGTCATCGTAGGTAAATCTTAGCATTTGTCGATTCAGCCGATCAGATTCGACACCCAGGCTTGACGTTGCTTACAGATATCCAATTAACTCTCATTTAAATCACATGGTTCTGCAAAATCATTTCTTCTTGAATCGCAAGCATCCAATTATATTATTCCATCTCCTCCTGACCTGATTCTTAAAGTTCATTCATTGAGTTATTGCATCGTATCATACTCCTTAAATATTATGAGTTATTGAAAATTTTGTTTTCTTAATGCAATTGAGGCGTTCTTGTAGTCAAAGAAAAGAAACAAATTCAATCCTTTTTCGGGGATTACGTTAGGCAAGTAGTAGTACTTTATTTGTGTCACACTATAGCAGCAAAATGGGCTATTGACGACTGTCTAATAAAACACTACTGCGGATAGGTAGGTAGGTAGGTACTTTATTTCCGTCGTACTAGAGCTGCACAATGGGCTATTGGCGACGGTCTGGGAAACATCCCTGTGGATGATCCGAAGACATGACATCGCAATTTTGATCCTCTGCAGAGGGGATGGCTCCCCTGTTTGGTAGTTCGCCCTGACTACGGTAGAACAGTTTAACGAGGAATGATACAGCACACCCTCGGTCCCTTTGCAGGTATATCAAAGGCGTCACCCACCCGCACACTGACCGTAACCAGTAATGCGTGACTTCGGTGTTCTACTGGGAACCTTATCTTGACAATCAGTCCATTGTGAAACCACTACTAAGAATGACCCGAAAAACATGACATCACAATTTTGATCCTCTGTAGAAGGTATGGCTGCTCCGCTTTAGTAGTCCGACGACCTGCGCGCAAAGGCCAACATTTTACTGCAGAGTAATTTAACGCGGACCAATATCGCACACCCTCAATTCTTTCGCAGGCTAATCAAAATCGGCTCACTGACCGCTGCTAGATTACAGTGATTTATAGAAAACCGTATGGCTGCAGAATACCGGATTTATAGAAAACCGTGTCCCAAGATCAGTCTACTCTGGAACTGATCGTAACAAATGTTATACAAAAAGCTTGCGATCCTGATGATTATTAAGTCATAACAGTTCAAACAGAGTGCGTAGCCAAATTATTTAACAAAAAATAAGCACTTTTCAAGCACTCAAAAATTATTTTTAAGCACTTTAAAAAAATATCATAATTAGGTAGAGTAGGAAAGTTCTTGACAATTGAAATTTTAATTTTGTTTTAACCGTCATGTCAAAAAAATTTTTTTTCACAATTGTCAAAAATCATGAAATTTTGAATCATGTAAAACGAATGGCGGTTTCATACGCTACGGACTGACAATACACTGAAATAGATTGAAGTTAAATTGATTGTGAAAACGTTGAAGAGAACAATGTGAACTGTGTCCTTTTGCATAATTCGTAGCGAAAATCAACATGGTACAATCTCATTTAAAAAAGGGAAAATTAAGCACTTTTTAAAAACATCCAAATCCAACTAAAAAAGCACCTTTAAGCACTTTTTAAAAACGCTACGCACCCTGTCGAAGTTTATGTCCTAGGTCTGAAGAGATCGAAGTTACAGACACTCGTTAACAAGGTGCAACATAGAATTTTTTTAAAAATCTTTTAACACTTACGTTACAGTTGTGACACCGGCCACTAACTCTTTTCCTTCTTTTGCATCGAGACAACCTAAATGAAAGTTTCGGGTCAGGTCAGTATCAACAGGACCTGGAGCAATGCCACAAACTTTCACACCTGTTTTATTAAAGTGATAGTCAGCCTGAAACATTAGAATCTGCTATATTTTTAGATACTACCAACATACAAAAAATATCTTTTTTTTTTATTTCTTAAAAACTAGAAGTTATTAAGAAATTTTTATGTTCTTAAAAACTAGAAATAAAATCATACAAAAATGCATGAACTACACTGGTGCAAGAAATTGAGAGAATTTTCAGCCCTGGTATATTATCTCTAGAACAACTGGATAGATTTTAAGAAAATTTGATATGTATATTGATGCAATACAAAACAAGTAACCATTCAACAATTGTAATACACAAGCAGGATCGTTCGTGACACCCATTGGAGTCGGAAAGTATGAGATTGCCATAGGACAATTGCCACAGGAAATAATAAACAGCTCTATTTCAAGTATGAAATCACGCTGCAAGGCTTATATATCTGCTAAAGGGAACCATACCCCTAAAAATCCAACCCATTTTATTTATTTATTTTCTTATTCTGCAACCTCTGTTTTATACGTTCCGACGAGTGTTACGCACGATCATGCGTGTGTATTACAATTATTGAATAGTTACTTGTTTTGTATTGTATCAATGTATGCACATATCAAATTACATTAAAATAAGTATTGTAGTTTTGGAGACCCTGTCTGAAAATTCTCTTAATTTCTTACACCGGTGTATTGAATCTATTGTGCAATTTCAAATTATAAGAAACACATTAAAATATTGAAGAAAAAAAAAAACTGATACAAATGGATACTTGCAAATGACGTGATGCATGGATCAGCCAATCAGGATCGACACATGCGTGTGAAATCACTTGCAAGTATTCAATTAAATCTGATCCGAAAATTGATTCAGCGTGATATTAAACCCAAGCTTTAAAACAGTAACGTTAACACGAAATGCACAACCACGAGATAAGGAGACATGCAGTGTTAGAAAACATAATTACAACTCTAATTAAATTACAAAATTCTAACTAATTGCAATAATGTAAAATATCACGAATTGTTCCGATAATGAAATTTATTCAACCTGAAAGAAGTATACAATGTTTGTTAATATGATTTCTTACTGCTTTTGTTAAGAAAAAGAAAACTTATGATTTTTTGACTGTCTAACAAGATAATTGAGGATGTTACCGCTAGGTTGCGATCCCGTTACATAAGGATATCATCAGTACACACATATAAAACGGATAAATCTTTAAAAACGAAACTTAAGAGTTAATGTAGGTTTATTAAAGTAAGAGGCTAACGCAATCAGTTAAGCTAATTTAGCTGCGCTTCAACTACTAACTACCGAGGGATTCTGTAGAGCAATTACAAACTTGGAGAAGAGGAAGAGAACACCATAAAAATTAAGTATTTTATAGCAACCCATAGTTAGATCTGTCACCATACGCCACTAGAGGGCTTCCCAAATATATACCAACAATACATGCACATAAGAAACCGATCTTTTTTATCTAAATTAACATAATTTTATGTTAATTTAACTTAATATGATGTTAATTTATTGTTCATTAAAATAAGCTCAAAAACAAATGTTTTATTGTAATTTTCTAACTCGGCAATAAAAATGGCGGGCTTCATAAGCTAATAGCAAAATCAATACACAACGATAATACAGCTAAATCTGTGCAGCTTTCGATAGTTAATAAAATTGTTATAAAATAAAAACAATTTAGATAGATCGTTTAAAGATTAACAAGCTAATTTATAATAAGGAACCTCCCTTGCGGCGTACCATGACATTTCCGACCAAGGATTGCCAGGCAAGTATCAAACCTTATGATGTGCTCTACCACCCTTCAAGTTCGTAGTCACCCTGCATGTTACGAAATATGAGAAGAGGAGGGCTACTACTTACACCGTAACTTCTTGTCAAACCAACAACAGCATGCTTCGTCCCAGAATATATGGGAGCAAGAGGGAAAGGTTCCACACCTGAAAGAACAAAAAAGGAATTTTAATTTATTAACCCTTTATAGATTGGAACTATTTCAAGTTTACTTCTCACCAGGTCCAAGATCACATTTCTTTTACAGTTACTCAGTATTCTTGTTTATATTTTATTTCACAATCGTCCTTGAACAGCAGACCCAATTTTCGGGTTTACGACTATTAATGTTCAACTCCGTTGCCTTGTAATTTTGAACCCAATACAGAAGACAAGAGAACTCCTGGATCAAGTATTGGGAGAAAAAAGGACATAGTGAAGGACTTTTTGAATGAACACACCCGCATTTGCGTTACATGGTGAGGAAGACCACGAGAACCTCCCGGTTATCCCGAAGGCAAAGGAACTCTAACCTATGATACGTCTACCACTGAGGATATTTCACGGATCTGAGGATATTCAGCACTGTGGTCGGTGCAAGCCGGATTCGTATCGACCAGCTATCGCTGGGATTCAAACCCGGTTCACATCATTGGAAGGCGAGTGATCAGGGCTCAGTATTCTTGTTTACCTTCTGCCCCAGAGATTATTTCATATTTATATAAACCAGTTTCAATTATGCCCCATTAGTTCAGTTGGTAAAAGCGTCGTGCTAGGTCAAAGAGTCGTGATTTCAATTCCCTTTCAAGAGTAAAATGTTACAACTGTAATCACGGATCATAATTTCTGACAGCGTTCGATATTGTGGTTCGTTTATGCAATATTTTACCCATGACTTAAGAAATAAATATCAATAATTGTGTAGATAAGTAGATTTATATACGCTTTTCTCTCTAGTAGTTATAAGCAATGCAAATACACCTGACCTTATATCAAGGTTTACAGTCAGTACCAAATTTACAAAGATGAGCAAAAATCATTTTCCTTAGAATGTCCCAAACGTGTTCTATTGAGTTTGTGAGAAGTGTAGCTATCGATAATGTCAGCATTCCATCTATGAAAAGGTACCTCACCATAAAATCGAGTTAACATGTCTTATGTTCTAGGGAATGGGAATTGTATTTTTGTAGTGGTAGATACACTACAGAACTTCCCCACCAGAATTTTATCTGTGATAGAATTCGATGAACGGATACGACTAGTTGAATCATTGCTGTTTTGTAAGAAGCTGGTAGAGCTGTATTAAGATCACCGTACTTTTGAGTGCTCAATGAGAGAGCTGTATTAAGTTCACGATCGTGGTCCCTTTTATATTGCCATTAGCAGTCGAGTGAATACAGGCCGACGATGTGTGTGATCAAGACTGAGTAGCACCTGCGCGAGGAGATGGATAATGTTGCAGTCACAAGTAGCAAGTCAACTTTTCAATGTAGACCATCCATCGAAGTAGGCGTGTTCAAATCCAAGTGGGAGTTTCTGTCAAGGTAGGCATGTTCACATAACGTCCGGGTCACCAATATGAGAAGTGTAGCTATCGAAAATTTCAACATTCCATCTATGAATATTTACCCCACTATAGAAACGAGTTAACATGTACATATATTCTAGGGAATTGGATTTTTGTAGTGGTAGATACACTACAAGTTCATATATGCGTGAAGCTTATCTAATCGAAGGATTCCAGCATCTAAAAGAAACTTGTCTCCTAGCTAAGCACAATGTGCCATAGCGTTATCAGGAATCGGTACACTACTATGAAGGAGTGCATTTGACTCACCTCTAAACGACCTTCATGCTACCAATTCAGTCCAGCCATGTTCACTGAAACATCGTATTCAGTGTTATAATGCATTCAATACATGTCGATTGTCAAAATTCTAAAGGTATTCATATAGAACATATGATGCAGGATGCCTTTTATTTCTTATATGAAACGCGTAGTTTGCTATCATCATAAGAAATTTGCATATTTTCAACTTTGTAAGAGCTATAAATTTTCTTTTTAACCTCTTCTATTTCATTTTTATAAACAGTTGTCATCCACGTTTTGAGTGTTATCCCTGATTTGGCTATACTTGTGTAAAATAGCACCGTTCGTTATTTCTTATGTAGCAACATAGCAAGCTTGCAAAGTCTTCCGAATTCATTTCTTACTTGTTTCGTTGAAAGTTAGATTGAAAAAACGATCAACCATCCATAGGTTGTAATATATTCCTCGAACTTTTAAGATTTTGTCTTTATAGTAATAGGTAATGCCTAAACTGTGCATTTGCAATCCGATCAAAATCTATGTTCAGAGTTATTCAATTTTCCTCAAACTTCATAGAAATGTCTAATTTTTACTTCTCTTCCACTTACCAGTATTTGATATTGTATTGACAATAAATCCTCCATTATTCCCGTTTTCGGTGCTCATGTATTGAAATCCTAGCTGAATACCATGAATCACTCCGATCTTGAAAAAAAAAAAGTTGGTAATCAATGAATGCAAGGTTAAACTTCCTACTGCACATGAAAGTGCATATTAATTAAAACAAAACTGTACTTATTGAAATTATGAATGTTAAAACAGTAATATAAACTCCGATTTAGTTCGATAAAAATCAAACGAGTTTCATTAACGTAGATTCATTTAATTTTATTGTTTTAATCATTTTTGTAACCCTACGCAAATTTTGTCTGTTAACGGTAGGTTAAAAAGAAAAGTAATAAAAAATATTAAATTTATAATCGAAATATTTATTTTTAATGTAATGATAAATTCCATTTTATTTTATTTAGCTTTTTAGATTGTAATTTTCCATTTGCATTTTTTTTAATGCAGTGAAGATAAATACACGTCTTCCATTTTATTTAGCTTTTTAAATTGTAATTTTCCATCGCATTAGTGGAACACTAGGAGCCATTCTCACTGCATGCAAAAAATTCGTGTTTACAAAAGAGAACCCGATTTGCGAGTTCTTTGATGAATAATGTATTTTACCAATCAGAATCTCAAACACATCTCGACATTCGCAAGCAAAATGAATAGTCCATAAATTATGGCAGACACTTTAGGAGATACTAGTAATGCGCTATCATTTACACCATCTACTTAGCAGTTAAACTACAGGACGTTTATATCTAGAAAAATGAATCTGGCAACTTCTCTCAACTAGCGTTTTTATAAACAAAAACATTTTTTGTCATTCATATCGATTTGATATCCTGAGAAAGAAAAAAGATAACTATTTAAGTATATACCCGGTTAAAATTTTAGTTTCACGCATTTAATAAAGATTAGTTTTACAATACGAATATATAAATACGGTTTATTTGTAGCATAGTTTCTTCAAAAATGGCTGATCGCTTGTCGCAATTGCAAGATGCAGTAATGGCTCAGGCCGAAAATATTTGCAACAGTATTGGTATTTTACAACAATGTGCCACACCAAGTCATTTTCCAGAGTTCGATCGGGTCAATCCAAAAGCTCCACAGCCCCCAGAAGATTTCTGCATGACATTTGCGACATTGATAAGTCGAACAGCTAAAGATATTGACGTCTTAATTGACAGCCTGCCCAGCGAAGAGTCTTACCCTGAGTTGCAGGAGGCTAGCATTAAGCGTCTAGATGAAGAAAATAAAGAAGCTGCCAGAAGATTGGAAGAAAGTGTCCGAAAAGGAGAAATCCTTCTTGAACAAATCAGAAAAGTTCTCTGCGATATTGCTATGTCAGAACTCGAAATGCAAAAATCGAACAATCAAAACAAATAAATTAACTCATAATTGTTTTTTGAACCTTGACTTAGGGTTATTGGTATTGTTTTGATCAGAAATATGATTTTTATCTTTTAACTGTTTTATGAAAAGTTAATTTGATAATAAGCCTGAATTATCAAACGCAGGGATGATTGTGACCCCAACTCAAAAATCCTAAAAATGTCTTCAGTATTTCAAAAAATTAATGTGCTTATAAATTAAAATCATTGATATTTTCATAAACATGAAATTCTAAATTAATTATATGCAGCATAATTTAAATGAATAATTATGTATAAGTTAACTTTTATCTCTAATCACATTTATTATTTTACTAGAAAAAAAGATATTCTCAAATAAAAAAGATGCCAAGTATGAATTCTAGTTCTAATATTTTTTAATAAAATATACAGGAATTTTAATACATATAAATGTGATTGATGATTTCTTGAAACTTCTGGATTTTGGATATCCGGATCGCGGTTTGCGAAAAATCTGGAGAGCAATCATCTCTGCAAGCGTTTACAATGCTTATACTATTCACAGTAATTACATCAAGAAAATATTTTGTTGAAAATAATACAAACTCATATTTATGTACTGTTAAATTCTGTCACAATTAAGTTGATTCTCTCTGTATTTGTTTATGCCATTTATTATTGCCCAGGTTTTTAAGGTGTTTTGGTAGTAACAAAAATTTTGAAAAAAAAAAATTTTATGGTTTGCCTGAAGGTTGGTTATGAATTACTGGTTACAAAATGGTCACCTTCTGTGATTTTATTAGTTTCTTATATCACTGCCCGGTTATCACCTAAATCTGAGGACTTTTTTCGGTGCTAATACTAAAATAAAATTCTTCCCAGGGATATTTCTGTATTTGTTTGCAAATATTAACTTCTCCATGGTGCCAAAGGGTTTTTAAGGATAAATTTTTTTTATAAATAAAAAATTTCGTAGTTTCTCTGGGGGTGGCTATGAGTTAGTATACGTTTAGAGTTGGACTTTAATCTGTGATGTTTTATTTCAGTTTCTTGCAGGCCCCTGCTTAAAGTCACAACCTAATTATTATTTTGCTGTAAATACTTATATGGAAATCTCCCTGTAGCACATTCCATATTTCAATCTAGATCTAATTCATATATCTTGTACAGTAATATCATCTAGGTATCCACTTAAAAATGTTAGTAGCTTATTATATATTTCATTGTATATACCCCATTAACAAAAGTATGTTAATCAATGTTTAATAAAAAGTAAAATATTAGTTGAACTTTCTTTGAATGACACCATTGTTACTATCCATTAAATAATAGTTCTAACATGAAGTTAATAACTAAATTAACCTAAGTAAAAAAAAAAAATTTAAGATCTATAGACAGGGTATCTGCACACCTGGAGAGTCAATGGATTTCGGTATTGAACAAAATTTGTCATCTATTTTTTTTAAAAAAATCATAGAAAGTAATGGATTTAGGTCTCTGAAATTCTAATTTTTAATATTGAATTTACCCCCGCCCCAATTCCACAAGAGTTCCGATATTCTAAAATCTAAATTTGTATCAAAATCCCCACTCATAGCCATATTCTATTAAAATATAAAAGTGAATATAGTCATATTCTATTATCCTGTTTTTTAAAAATTATGGTGTTTTTTCAAAAAATGAAAGAAAAAACAACAGATGGAGTACAACAGTTTTGGTTATACCTATCATTTCAATTTATGTTATTATAATGCTTTTTTAAATTTGTTTCTGTGAAGAAAATAGTAACTTCTGTGAGTCATGAAAAATTCTTGGATTTAATCATGGAAAGTCATGGATTTGAAAATCTATAAAATGTAGCAGATACCCTGTTTAGAGATACGTTAATATTACTTCTACTGAGCAGTGATCCACATCTTGAGCATTTTTATAAAAATTACTAATCTCTGTACGTTGTAAAGGTTCGTCACATTTTTATTCTGCTCATTCCATTTTTCCTACAGATAATCCATGAAAACTGATAAGAATTATCCATATTCCCATATTGATACCCGGTTCAAACTATAACAATTACCTTGATTCCACTGATGGAATGATTAAAAATATGTAATCACATGCTGGTGGGTGGTTACATATTTTACAATTTTAATTAGCCCTAATTAGTACATTTTTTACCCCAATAAGTTTCATTCTATAAATTTTTATACCACATTAGGGTAAAATTCTGATGATAATTGTATAAAAGAAACGATTGTCCATCTCTTCTAATTTTATTTGAATACTGTAAAATTTCTATAAATCACCACAAGTTAAGTGAAAGGAAAACTGCAGATTGCAGCAAAAAAACTTTACTCCTTATTTCTATTACATAATTTTATAAATTAACAAAAACATTTTTATGGTTTTCAATTGTGTAGGATAGGTGAAACAGAACTCAAAATTAACAGCTGTTTGAGACCACTTAAAATTGACCACTATTAAATAATTAGTTGTTCAATGGATTTGCAATTACTGTGTAAAAGAAATTCTGTTAAAAAAAATATTGGTTTCATATTTTGCATTGGTCTGTGTTTTTGTCACCAAATGGCCTTTTTCATCATAACTGTGACAATACACAATTTCTGTATTTTTATTTAAATTCACTCTATTTATTATAATTTTTAAACAAATCAGTAAAAAAGTGTACAGTCTAGTGATATATCTTTTAGTTACTGCCTCTATAGACAAGTGAATACATTTTCTTTTATTCAACCTCTGAGAGAGGTAAAACATAGTGATTTCATAATTTATGCTTAACATCTACTTAAAGAGCATCAATTCTTCAATGAAATATTTGACAAGTTCTACAGCAAGTGACTTTTTTTTATTGATCTCTTTCCACTTAATATCTATTATTCCTTTTATTGTTTATCTGAAAAGTGTCAGTGACTGCATGATAAAAAAAGTTTACTGTGCTTTTCAATGTTATTTCTCTTAATTAATAGAGGGGTACATAGATAACACTTCTTTATTTGAATGTTTCTAATTTGCCTTACAACAGTTTATTTGAACTTATAATATAAAATTTTATTATTATTTATAGTATGAAAAAGCTTACAACTTGATTATTTTTTCAGTAACAGGAAAATATGTGTGTAGTAAACTAAATGAATATATGTATATAGTCATTAATAGTAGCATAAATATTAAGCTATTAATAATTTTTTAAATATTTTTAAAACATTTCCTATTTAAAATATTGAAACTTTTTTTGTCTATTTTATGTTAATGCACATTTTATCCATAAACTAACAGTTCTAAAATGTGTAAAATTTTCTAGGTTTCTAGAGCAGTGATCCAACAAAATTAATACAGATAGTGTTAGTAATATTTACTCTCCATTTATACCTACGTCAAAAATTCTTTATTAACTCTTTTAAATTTAATTATTCTTAATAACTGTGCCATAATTTTACTTTTGTACTATATCAATGGATTTTTATTTTTAAAAAAAATAACTTCAATAATTTATTATACAAATTTGATTACAACTTTCGTGGTGGCAATTGACGTTGTGTCATAAAATGCAATACATACATTTCAATATAATGGTGATCAATAAAAATTTTCTCCTAATACTGATGTATTTTTCATAGTTGGATGATGATCTGTGTGTTGTTCAATGTTTTACTGAATTTTAATGCTTCTTTTAAAGCTAAAAATGCCCATTTTACAACAGTTTCCTTTTTAATAAATATTTTTTTGAGGAAGATCAGTGATTACAATTTTGATTTAAATCACCAATTTCAACTGTTGGCTATAATATTAACAGTTATTTACTTTCTTTCTTAATTTTTTTTTTTATTTTTTGAGAAAGGGGTAGAGCTCACATATACTGATTTACTAAATAGAGAAATAATCTCTGAACACAAAGCTGATAGAAATAGCATAAATTTAGATTATTACACCATAAAAATAAAGCTAAACTACATTTTATTTAATTTTTAAAAAAAATCCAGTTTGGTAAATCAAAATGGCAACTAACCTAATCTAACTAATGGCAATCTAATGGTTATGAACTAACTTTCCATCATATTTTAAAATCTCAACATAAAATGTTTTTTGGCATAGTGTTCTAGTTTATTCAAAATAGTATGTTATTCAAATAGTTATTTTTTTATCGTATGTTATTTAGTTTTTTTTTTTTTTTTTTTGTCATTTATTTCCAGTTAATTCATGTTAATTTTCAGATCATTAGTATAGTATATCAAGTTAAGAAAAATTAGCATTTTCAACACCTTTTTGCTTTTAATCAAAGTTCTAAGTCTGCAAAAGCTGCTTATGACATTTGTGCTATGTATGAAGATGATATCATAGTTTAAAAAACCCTTTGCAATTCGTGTGCCAAGTGTAAAAGGATAAATTTTGTTTAACCAACAAAGACACAGCTTATTTTAGCCATCTGGTTTAGTTAAATGAATATCTATTTAACCAACTTTTTAAGAAAATTCACTATAAATGACAAGAGAACTAGCAAAAAAAATTTAATGCATGCTCATATACTTAAAGCTTTCATAAAATACAAAAAAACTAGCAACTTAGTTGTTGACCCAATTAGAATTATTAATAAATAATTTTCCAAGAATAACCGTTTAGTTCTGTATAAATAATTCAATATAATCATTTAAAAAAACTATACAGTACTTACAAAATTGACTTCGATCATTTTCTTCCATTCCAATTCATTGACTATACCTGCATTGTTTACCACGACATCAATCTTTCCAAATAACTGCTTTGTTCTTTCAAAAGCATCTGTTTTAATAAATTAGTGATACATATTTTTATAAGTCTATTTTCTTAATTGATCGAATATAAATTCAGTTTATTAGTTATTATTTCACTTTATCAGAACTTATAACTGCTAAATATCATATAAAGAGAAATAAAGTTTTTTTCCTATTCTCCTCATTCTATAGATCATATTTAGAAAACCTTTTTACTATGAGAGGCTACATTTAAATTAGACAATAATAAAGGAGGCTGCAAAAATTAATACATTGATGCCACTTTCGTAAAATTATTACAGTTTTTATAATTTTATTGCATTATATCGAAAAAATGCAAAAAACATTAAGTCATTTATTAAAATAAATATTTACCATATAAAATATTTTTGTATTCACATAAGTCTAATAACTTATAACATTAATTTTTATTCATTTTTTTAATAAACAACTACATAAATTTAAATGGTTTCAAATAATAAAGTAAAAGTATTTTCCAATAAATACTTCTTATCTAGATTAATCTTTTAAATTGAAATATTTATGTTCTTTTTGTGTCAAATAGTGTTTATTTGCATTCACTTTTTTCATAGCAGTCAAAACTGTATTGCACAGAAAACACACCATTTTATCTTTCACAGAAGTAAAGATTCGACATTAAATGTCTGTTTTCTTTCTTTAATTTTCTTCTCTTACAATCGGGCATCTTAAAACCATTAAAGTGGCGGTTTTGATAGCAAAAGGGTTAGAGTATTTCAAATAGGAGTGAGCCATGACCAAAAGTAAGAATAAAACAGAAGGATTTCTATTATTGGACAATGAAAAATTAAAAAGTGTGACCGACTGGCAATAGTTTCAAACTATGAAAGATTGATAGAACTGCAGCATTCTAATTCATGTTATGATCAAAAGATAGCAGCATATTATTTAATTCTATTAATTTTTAAATTGTTGTTATCTGTATAACTATGTATTAATTGATACAAGAGCTGGAAGCTGCACAAGAAAATTATGGTGGTTGCACACAGATGTTAAAGCTGAAAAGATTATTTTAATATTATGTAAATAATATTAAGTTAATACATAGTTGTCCTTCCAGTGAGAATTATTTTTTGTTGAACAAATCTAATGTGCCAGATAACGAAGAAAAAAAATCTTCTTTTTTAAGAATGAAAAATGTTAATACAGTAGAACTCCAACTATCCGAATTGCTTTCAGAATTCCTATGGGAATATAGTAAAAAGTTACTCTTTTTTTCTTTCTTTTTTTCTATTATATCAATGTACCAATCTTTTATTGAAACAATGAAGCGTCTTTACCGCAGACAACTTTTAAGGAAGCTTTTAGAAGAGGGAAAGGATGAAGAAGGTGTGTTGGATAACCACAAAAAGATAAATTTGAAAGATTGCGTGTACATGGTTATGGAAGCTTGGAATATGGTTAAAGATGCCTCATTAAGACGTGCATGGAACAAGTTAAAAGGCATATCAACTAAAGAAGAGAAGGAAAAAGGGAAGAGACAGAAGATAAGGATGCCGTATCTCTTGAGGAATTCAGAAACATATTTTTGAAAATTCCTGGATGTTCAGATGTCAGTGCTGAAGATATAGGAGAGTGAATGACGTGTGATTCATCAGATTGTGGATTTTAAATGATGAACTTATTGAAAGTGTGATGGAGGAAAGTGTCGATGAAGAAGATGACCCTAATGCTGAGATTGAGGAAGACACAGGGCCGTCAGCTAGTGAAGCATTTGCTGGCCTTGAAACTGCATTGAAGTGGATGGAGCACCAACCCGAGTGTGACCATATGCAACTTCTCACTGTCAAACGGAAGCGCGACTTAGCTGCCCGAAAACGGATGAAGACAGTTAAACAGCTTACTTTAAATTAGATGTTTAGCATGTAATAACTTTCATTTACTGCAAGGTATGTACACATTATTCATAAAAAGATGTCTTTCCTTAAAAACAGTTCTTTTCCCTCATTTCCACTATACATACAGTAATTATTTAAAATAAGCATTTTTTAAAAAAAAAATCCAATTATCCGAATTTTTGATTATCCGAATGGGGTCTGGTCCCAATTGATTCGGATAATTGGAGTTCTACTGTATATTTGAGCATAATTTCTAAAATATTTTGAATTGTATGTATATTAAAAGTCCATAGACTTCAGTTAACAGCTTTATTCAATACTACAAAACCAGAAGAGTTCTTAGCCTTTGTAGCTGAGAGCATACATATGATAGGAATGGTTAAAAAAGCTACAGGAGCTAAGGGTAGACATATGACTGTAAAAAATTAAATAAAGTATTTTCAGACAAACATAATAGTATTTTATTTAGATATGATTTTAAAAAATAATGTCTTAGTTTATTTAGTATTTACTGTAAACTACTCAATTCTTTCTTGCTGGTAAAATGTATATGAGCAACTCTTATTATCATGTTTTGATAAACACTCTAATTCTGAAATATTTAAAATTTTTGCTCAATTTTGTTTAAAATTTATAAAATTTTGCAATTAATTATAGTGAAATGCTTCTAAACATTTAATTTCTTTTCCCTTTTTACTGAGAAATTCAAAATATTCGTTACTCGAAACAATTCTTGATTATAATGCATTTATTTAAGCTTGCTCCAAAAACTTTTTTTTCAAATATTTTTTTAACAATAAATTATATTTTATATCCAAGAAAAAGGTTTTTGCTTTACAAAATATTTAAAAAATATAAATTAAAAAAAACAAGAGTCTGATAGTTTTATCATAAAGCCTAAAAATTAAAAAAAAATCAAATATGTAATAGTTAGATTCTTTAAAAAATAAAAAAAAAAGGCTCTAAAAATAAATGGTATGATAAAAAATTCACTCTTTATGGTAATGTTTAAGTCATTTTAAAATGATTGTAGTCCTTTGAGATGAAATTGAATAAGTAATCTAAATAATAACAACATTTTACTCTATGTGATTTTTAAATCAAATTCAGTTTAAGCCATTTATTATTGAAAAAATATTTGCCAGACATTTAAACACATACAGACCTAAGTCACCAAGCACAATTTGCTTGAGAAAAAAAAAGAGAAAAAAAACCTCAAAATTAGATTGATCTGCTATTTGCTTGTAGATCCAAGGAACAATAACACAAATCACAATATTTACTCAGATTATGTATGGTAGAATGCGAAAAGGAAATGGAATAGTAATTAAACCTAAAACATTTTAATTAATCACTTGTAATAGTTATTTGAGATTTCGAAAGAAATTTTTTTTTTAAATAACTTTGTTTATAGGAAACTGAATAAAAAAAATTTAACATACAGCAAAGCTTTTTTTTTTTTTTTTTCCTCTCTCCTTCCTCATTATTAGGATTTATTAATTATTTTAGAAAGTCACCTTTTACTGAAAAGCAACACTAAAATTCTTACTCTTAAAATCACTAAAAGAGGACACATCACACTTCTGATAAATGACATCGTCTTTATAAATCTTTCGCAAGTCAGAAATTAATTCATTCGGTGTTTCCTTGATGTCACAAATACAAACCTAAAGGGAATATGCGTAATAATATGTATTAATGCACAGTAAAAAAATTTTCATTAAATTATGAAATTGATATATACGGTCAATTCAAATCTTGCAGAACAGACAAAAAATTTTGACCGATTGTGAGTCCAACTCAAAAATCCTGAAAATTTCTAGAGTAAAATCATGAATGATGCATTTCAAAAAAATTTATATATTTATAAATTTAAATCATTGATATTTTAAAAATATGAAATTCTAAATAAATTATATACAGGATAATTTAAATGAATAATTATTTATATGTTTCCTTTTATCTCTATTATCACTTTTATTATTCTACCAGAAAAAAAAAAAAATATTAACGAATGAGATGCCAAGTATAAATTCTAGTTCTAATATTTTTAAATAAAATATACAAGAATTTTTATACATAAATGTGAGGATGATTTCTTGAAATTTCTGGATCTTGGATTTCTGGAAACTTCCAGAACACAATTTGCAAAAAATCCAGAAATCCGGATTCTTTCCAGAGCACAATCATCTCTGCCTATTGTAAATTCAACTGTCTCTTAGTTTCAGTTTTCAAGTTAAGAATATTGGATTGGAATTAGATTTAAGGATATTTTTCTATGCTTAGACATCTTTAGCGACACTAAACAGCAAAAGAGAAAATATAGTGCTTGGTGAGTCAAGAATGAATGAGATAAATTTGAATGTGCAATTAATCCTTTCGTTTCAATGCAATACAGTGCAATATTGATGCTGACAATGCAAATAATAAGGGCAAAAGAAAACAACAATTTTATGTACTCATTTTTAGATAAAGGTCTGATTTTGATAAATTATTTTCACCAGTCGAGTCTAGAGCATCTGAAAATGTAGAAATGTGTAAAAGAGCCCCGATAAAATCTTTTTTTCATCCATAGAAGATTGAGAATAGAAGACAACATTCGAGTTTAAGGGAATAAAAATTGAGTTATTTACAATAGTTTAAATGAAATTAAGGATAAAAATAATCTTAACAACTTAAGAAAAAATAAAGAAAATTAAGAGTTTTATAGGCTGATTTACAGTGAAATGACTGAATATTTAATAGTCAACGCATAAAAAAATTAAATAAATACTGACAACATTGTATTTACATATGAATGAATTAAAATTAAATAAATCCAATATTTAGAGAAACATATTACAGATTTAAAAATAAAACTATGAAAGAATGTGATAAATATGTAGATAATTCAGATTAAGTAAAAAAAGTATGTAATTTTTGTTTTTAATACCTTTCAAAATAATTTCTTTGAAGATAATGGTGAGTTAAAATTAAAAAAATTAAGTTATAAATAATGATGTAAATAGGTTTTCTCTTTATCAATGAATGGTATTTTCATAATACTTAAATATTTTACAATAAATATATTCCTTAATTATGAAAGATTTTATTTGTTACCTTAGACAATTAATTGATTAAAAATTTTAAAAAATATATAATAAGAATTTGGATTATCTTAAAAAAAGTCTCAGTATTAGTATATTAAGTTCTCCAGCAAACTTGTCTCCTAAAAGTAGTTTATAGTTACCTAATTTAAAAACAAAAAAAAAGTAGGGTGACCCGGGGTAATTCAGGATCACTCTGTTTCTGGGGTAAATAATGATCACCTAAATTTTATTTCAAAAAAAGTATATTTTTTTTAATTTGAGACTTGGACACTTTACTAAAGTATAACTACATTTACTTAATAATAGTGTTTTGTTTAATCTAACAAAATAAGTATCTTTTAAACTGCTTTCTGTATTTTCCATTTCAAAGATGGGTTTCAAAATGTGCACATTCCCGCTCCTTCTCTGAATAATAAATATTTTGAGTTACTTTCTTTTTCTTTGACATGAAAATAGTGTAAGCTTTTGTTTAATTGTTTCACATCTACTGTAAATATTTTAATTGATTATAGGAAACTATATCAAATGTTGCCCCCTACAGATGGGGTAATTATTGATCACTGGGGTAATTCCTGATCATTGTCATTTCTTTTTATAAACATTATTAAAAATAGCTAATTGTCTTTTCTTAAATAACAGTTCATATTTGTTAAGTGGAACAACTATAAAATATATTTTAACTGTAATCACGAAATTTGTTTTTAACTTTATCGAAGACAAATGTGTTCTGATTTGCACCATTTCTGGTTTCTCTTACCTTGCTTCTATCTTAATTTTATGTGTGTACATTGTTAGAATAATTTTTAAGTTTATAAATTAGTCTAATATAAATATGGTGAGAAATTATAAGCCTAAAAAGGATACTAGGCTTCTAGAAAGCAAAATTAGTGAATTTCTAAATGATTGAAAATGAAAATTTCAGTGTGAGAGCTGCTACCAGAGCTGTTGACATACCTTACTTAACTTGACACTCTCACTTAATGAAGTTAAAAAATCCAGCTAAAGTAACCCACGTGGGAACTCTTTCTTATATTCCAGCAGAACATGAGAATGAGTTGGCTGTTTGCCTAAAATGTATGGCATGATGCAAAGATTTTTGGAAAATTTAAAGTGCTTATCTTAATTCTTGCTTTTTAAATAAATCGTTTTATTAGCTGCTTAAGCATATCTTTTTGGTTTGTTTGTTTGACCTTGATGTCTTATTTGCTAATTACCATTGTATAATTATTTTTAAACAGCCCCTTTACTATAAAAACTGATGATCAGTAATTACCCCAGAAATGATCAAGAGAAGGGGTAATTCTTGATCACTAAAAATTTAAAATCTTTTAAATTCTAATTAGATTTTCAAACAAAAGAAGGTAGCATAGGACTCATCTCATATAGCCTCAAACTTCCAGTAAATATTAAAATTCTAACTTGAATAGTTTTTTTACAAAATAGATGTTTGTATTTTTTGATCAGGAATTACCCCAGGTCACCCTACTTGTACTTGACTACATTTATAATAAAAAAGTTGTAGTTGACTGCAAAAATAATGAAATTTTCCAATCAGTGCTTATAATTGAGTTTAAATCAGTATGGTTTATTTTAAGCCATTTAATCCTCATATAAGGATACACCAAAGAGATTACAAATTTGAAAATGTTTGCAAAAAAAAAAAAAAAAAAAAAACATGTAGATGTTTACTTGGAGAAGGCTAAGAGTTAAACCTTTCCGATATTCTGTGATATTTTTTTTTAGTTACTCGCGGGTCACTGCTCGGAAGTTGTCAAGATTTGGCATTTATTATGCCACAGATCATGATACAGAAATCTCCCCCAACAAGGTAAGAGTATGTGGAAGAAGAAAAAAAAGAGATTCTAAAAATTTAGAAGTCGGGAATTTTACTCTAGTAGTTTGTCAGACACATTGAAAATAATAATAATAAATAAGTATCAAAACAATAACAGCTTTCAACTGCTAAGCAAGTCATAATTCATCATGTTCAACAGAATTTAGACATCTCTAAATAAAAGTAATTTACTTTACCTAACAAAATTATCCAACAATATTGCATTTTTTTAAAAATTTGAATACAAAAAAAAAGGACACAAATTATCAATATATATGTATATATATATATTATTTATATATTTTAGAATAAATAGATACAGCAGATTGAATTGCATATGCAAAAAAATTTATTCATTGTCTTCCTGCTGTGGTCATTTTTTAAAAACTCAAACATACTCGAAGAATATGTTTTTTCTATATAAGAAATTATAAACGTACTTATATATAGTTGTTTAAGTGAAAGGGTTATTTTTTACATTTATTAATATTGCAGAAATAAAACATATACTGAACAATTAAAAAGAGTGAAGTTTCGAAAATTTGCGATGAAAGTAAAAATTTAATCTTATTTTATATCTAAGTCGTTAAATCCAATTTTTTAATTCTTTCTAGCATCAAATGTTTCGTTACTTTCATTCCCATTTTTAATAGAAGTGAACTATATGATTTTCCTATTCCTTGGGCTCCACCTGTAACAAGAGCGATTTTTTTTTCGAAATCCATGACTAAATATAATATATTTATTAAAAAAACTTCTCAAAAGCAATACAAGTTCTTATCATTTAATGACGATAACCCGTAATGTTTCTTTTTTTATTCTTGTTTTTTTTTTACCTCAAATAGAAGGAAACGGATTTGGAGTTCTTATTTTGTGGTGGTTCAACAACTAAAAAATGCAGGCTTAACAACCTCAGCAAAAAAATTCCTTATTTTCAATATATAATTAGTGTAGCGGCGCTATTATCACTCAAGGTTATATTTCAGTGGAAGTGGATGGAGCAGGGATGGCATTAGAAATCAGAAAATATATGTAAAGATATCCTTATATGAAAACCCTTCATTATATGTTTGTGCACATGATGGAGCATAGTCTAAATATATTCAATTTCATTATTTTTTACAATTAAAAAAATTGACACGAAATGTAAAAAGCTTTTTTTTTCCTTCATATTGTTCCATTCATCACATTTAATTGAGCTGGGCAGAAAAGTAGAAATATATTTAAAAGTAAAAATAAATGAATTATAATATGAATGAATATACCATAAATAATACCAGATTTCGAAAAAAATTATTTTATCGCAATTTTAAAATTTGTTTACCCAATGAAGGATAATTTAATGTTATATGTTATAAAAAGTTAAAAAGTCTTGTAATTTTAGTAAGCTTCTCACTGAACTGAAATTGATACATGAGAAGATCGCTCCTCTTTTATGTATTTTTACGCTTAGTGTGAGAATTTTTTTTAATAATTATAAACCAAGAGAAATCATTGAAAATTCCTCCGGCATAGATAACATGAACCATTTCTATCTTGAGCAAAACGATTTGTCACCGTTTAAAATTAAATTTAATTAAACTAATTTAATAAACTAATTAATTAAATTTAACTAAACTAGGCTTAAACTAATAAACTTTAGTTAATTAGTTTAAGCCTTTTTAATTAGTTAAGCCTTTAAGTTTTGGGTAAGGTACCTTACCCAAAACTTAAGTTTTTACTTAACTTACTTTACAAAACTTAAGTTAAGTTAAAGTTTTGGGTAAGGTACCTTACCCAAAACTTCAACTGATAAAATTTAACTGCTTTTAAAAAAAATGAGTAAATTTAGAAATTAAACCATCTGAAAAAAATCAATGAACTTATAATAAATAGTGAATAAGCTAGCGTGAAGAAAAACGTCATATAAAAAAACCTACATTACCCTTAATGTCAGAATATGTTTCATACTTTTCTTTTGTTTATTTTTGTGTGTGTACTTAAAAAATAAAAATAGCAACCGATTGCACAAAGAGCATCATTTTATATCCATGCAAATCTTAAAAAAGTTCTTAGATCAGATTAAATAAGTTTCCTACTGGCCTGGTAAACTCCCTATCTAATTTATCATTAAAGCTCCCTTCTCTGAAATGCCCTATTCTTGTTTCCATAGCAGCAGACGGCTTAGATTTTGTGGCAATAGGGGTTCTTACTATAGACAAATTGAAGGTTATGCTATCAATCTGATTTGTACTACAATTGAGATTGACTGCAGTGGCATGAATAACATGCCGCAACTTCCACAGAGAGGAGGGGGGTGCACAAAGATTGAGGACGCACGATCCAGAAATGCGCTACAAGTAAAGGTGCACAACCTGAGGCCCGCTGTATACCAAAAAAAAAAAAAAAGGCAAAAAAAAATCAGAAACTTTGAATTGCGCATTTAAGTTTTTGAATGCTCCAAATCTAAATCAATGTAGCTTTTTGATCGCTTTTTTCGGTGGTTATCACTGCGAATTTCCAAAGTTTTTAAAATCTCGATAATTTTAATATGACAAAATTATAATGCGTGGATTTCGAATTTTAGTAATCACTTTTAAAGCTCTTTGAGTCCATTTCATGGTTAATCCAAGTGATTTTTGTGAAAGCTTGTTGTTGTTCATTTACGTCGCACTAGAGCTGCACAATGGGCTATTGGCGACGGTCTGGGAAACATCCCTGAGGATGATCCGAAGACATGCCATCACAATTTTGATCCTCTGCAGAGGGGATGGCACCCCTGCTTCGGTAGCCCAACGACCTGTACGCGAAGTCGAGCACTTTACGATAGCACAGTTTAACGAGGACCAACACCGCACACCCTCGGTCCCTACGCAGACTGATCTAAGTGGTCACCCACCCACACATTGCCCGCAGTCAGTGATGCTTAACTTCGGTGATCTGCCGTCCCGCAGTGGACTGATCGTTAGGACACGGTTCCCAGCAGATAATCGAAGTCAAGCATCACTGGCTGCGGGCAGTGTGCGGGTGGGTGACCACTTGAATCAGTCTGCGTAGGGACCGAGGGTGTGCGGTATTGGTCCTCGTTAAACTGTTCTACCGTAAAGTGCTCGACTTCGCGTGCAGGTCGTTGGGCTACCGAAGCAGGGGTGCCATCCCCTCTGCAGAGGATCAAAATTGTGATGGCATATCTTCGGATCATCCTCAGGGATGTTTCCCAGACCGTCGCCAATAGCCCATTGTGCAGCTCTAGTGCGACGTAAATTAACTACAACAACTCGGTGATCTGCTGGGAACCGTGTCTTAACGATCAGTCCACTGCGGGACGATTTTTTGAAAGCGTTTTCAGAGGTTATTATTGTCGGATTTCCACGCGTTTCTTAAAATTCCAATCTTTTTAATAAGATATTAGAACGACTTGCGAATCGCGCAAATTGTAATCACCTTTGTAGTGCTTTGTGAATTTTATGGTAAATCCAAGCTATTTTTCGAATGTTTGTTTTCAGCACTACGCATTTCCATATGGTTTTGAAAATACCGATATTTTAATATGTAGATTTGAGATTTTCGAATCGGACATTTTAATTTTGACGTGCTTTATTTCTGCATTGTCCATACATGTTACTATTTAATATTTTGATTTTTTTAACACTATATTATTACAGAAAGGGAAATTCGACTGTGAGTTTTAAATTGTTTACTATTTTGTTTCTAAATTTTAGTAGCTTAAAAAAGTAATTAAAAAAAAAAAAACCGTTTTAAGATTTAACATTCATAAAATTTCTTATAATTCACTAAATATCTGTGTCCTAAAATTAAAAATATATTTAACTTAATCCCAACTGATTGCTGAATCTTATTTTGAACTATAAAACGTTTGCTTTATTTTAAATCATTTTAGACCACATACTAAAATGATTTAATTAAAATATTTAATTTGTAGTTATGTTGCTCAACAAAATATTTATACATTTTTAATTTCACTTTATTTAAAATACACGTTTGTGTTAAAAACCTTCACTTTTTTCCCATTTTTATATTTTTTGATAAATCTTTTTTCTTTTTTTGGATACAAAGGAAATATTTTTATTTTGAAAAATATCAGTTTAGTTTTCTTCAGTTTTTAATGTTTAAAAGAATTTAAATTTATGCTAACATATTAGTTGATCGATGAAATGAACTGTGTCTTAAACACTTATGCTAACATTAAAAATATCATAATTGCTGTCAACATTTCTAAATACTTGAGCCTGTAGCCCTTCATTCAAAAAGGTTAAGCACCCTACAATATAAATTAAAAAGTTAAATTTTATTAGATATTTTTTGATTCACTTTATAAATAAAAATGAACTTTAAATAAACTTTGAATAATTGTAATTTAATATATATCATATATAGACATAATAATTTGAATATTGTAAGATAGTGAGTTATTTTCTAGCAGTATTAAAATAAATTTCATTTCAATGTTATTACTCGGTAAGTGTTCAAATTTAGTACTTTTTCATCACGATTAATTCTTTATGAATTCATTTTAAAATAAAATTAATGATTATAAATTCCCCACTGTCTCTTCCTTCTTGTCTCATATTATTATTTAAAAAAAATTGTGTTAAATCAGGGACATTTGTAATTATTGCAGGGGGGAACTATGTATGCCACTGACTGAATGTGGTTTCTTGGAGTATGAAATAAAACTCAAAAGACCAATTTGATACTGTTTAAAGGAATATATTAACAATGATTTGGCAAAACTAAAAACACACAATTTTCTACATAAATAACAATTTATACATATCAAACCAAAATGGTTTTTACAGTATTTCTAAACAATAATTATTGATTCTTGCTTAATTATCACAGATAATGTCATTAAACCATATTCAGATTTAACAACTAAAAGAGGAAGAAGAAAACATTTGTACAAGAAAAAAGAATAGAATATTTTCTTCAAAATTACACAGTAGAGACTCTCCGCGCAATTAGTGGATTAATCTGGAGTAAACAAATTTCAGAAATTGTCCCATCTTTGAATTAAGTCTGACACACAATAATGAAAGTTTTTTCTATGTATCAAATGAATTGCTAAGTTTATTTTATTGAAATAAGAATATAAGGTGTGCAAAGCAATGGAAACCTTTCGTTTCTAAATTTATAACATACCAAATTTGAAAATAATTAGGAAGTAACTTAACTTAAAAATCTTTTAGTCTCAGAGAGTGATAAAAAAATTCGTCAAAATTTGAAAATACCGTAATTTCCAAATATAAGCATAAGAGTATGCTTTTTATTTGGAAATTCTCCCAAAATTCAAAACTCTTACATAAGTAAAGTAGTAATGGTTGGATAGTGGACAAAAGAACGGACCTTTTGAATTCATAATTGGAAGATTTAAAAATAATAGTATTCTTTTCAAATTAATCTTATATTTAGATATTCCATTTTCAATTATTATTTAATGCATTCTTATGTTTTATACATAGCTTTCACGAAATTTACTGATTATCACAAATTCTCACCAAAAGGAAAGCATTTTTTTAGCGATGTACTCATATTTTTTAAAGTTAGTGGATTTTATTATAAGCTGATCCCCCAATTTCAGCTTTCGAAAAAAATCTAGGTTTATATTCGGAAATGTCAAAATATAATTTAAGTGTGTGACATATATATCAAGTGGAAAATCTCGGAAATTAAGTTTAAAAATGGACGAGTCACTCCTCCGATGGCATATAATCAGCAAGAAAATGATGATAATTTTGACCATTTTTAAATTTTAGACTTGGAACAAACTCTCTGAAGGCAATAGCAGACCAATTTTAAAAATCAATATCCATTCATTTGCACTTAGCTTGTCATTTATCATAATGTTTTAAAAACTTTTGAGTTTTGACCCTTGGGCAGACAGATAGGTAGTATTATTGTGTAACCAACCTATACAAACAATATTAAATTAAACGACTTCATGGAAGAATGAATATTTTATAATAATAGCTGATGAAAGAAATTCTTAAAATTTAAGAGCTCATTAATTGTTAACTAAATATTTCACAATTACCTTAAGAAATACACAAAAGGTTGAAAAAATTCTAATAAATGTTAAATTTCATCATGACTATTTAAAAGTTTTTCTATTAAACGAACACGATTTTATGCTGAAATAAATTAATCTCTTTTTACAGTATATTTAATTAATGAATATTTAGCATTTGTAAAGAAATGACACTTAAACTGTTCAAATGAAAAAGTACACTGTTCAAAAACTAACATTTCTTTATTTTTTAATGCAAAAATAAAGAGGAAATAGTAATTAAGAACCGAATCCTTATAATTTTACAGAATTTTCCATATTGTCGAAGACAAACAATACTTGAAACTAACTAATTGATTTGGCATAATTAAGAATTTCAAGGCTCTAATAACAATTTATTTATTATACAGTCATTACGAATGAATAAAAAAAAACATATATTTTACTTTTAGTGAATACTTTTAATAAAGTTTAATTTGAAAAATAGTTGCGTGACTGAAGAAAGTAAAAGCATACTCAGTTAATGATTTTACAAAGCAGCCCTTTGAATAATAAAGTCTTTACAAGTTGACTCGTTTACAAGAACAGTGTTATCTCACGGCATGCCTTTTTAAATTTTCATCTGATTTTCTTCACAGAAACACAGGTCAATCAAAAATAACAGGAGTTGAAGGGAGAATTATTGTGAGAAAACTAAACAAGTCAGGATTAAATTTGGTAACCAAAAGACGGCAAAGAAGATGGCACAAAATTTTATATCAATAGAAAATGATGGATTAAGAATTCAACTGAGATTTTTTTTTCTTTTCATTTTTAAGGTTGAGTTCAATCTAATCAAAATATACGAACAATATAATATCATTATATGAAGCTTTATAAAATAAGTTTATTTTTTATTAAGCTTTATATAATGACTGATTTTCAGTTGTAGTAAACAAACAAACTGTTTTAACTGAGGCATTAAATTAATGATTTTTTTTTTCCTTTTTATTTTCAAACAGAAATATATATTTTCAAAAAACTGCTCTAGTTAAGAACCTGTTTTTTATTGTACTAATGCCTACACACTCATATATTTAGTACATGAATGTTTTCTAGAATGTAGTAACTTGAATGAATAAACAATTTAGTTAAAAAAAAAAAAAAAAATGCCAAAAGAATCATAATAAAAATGTTAGAATGAACTTTTTTGAAACTGAGTTTTTAATAAATGTTTTCAATTCTCCCCACAAATGATGAAAATGTGGTATTAAAGCACAATTGTAATAAAAGGATTGCAGGATTTTAAATTGCATTCAAAACACAAAAGAAGAAATTTGGTAGAAGATTCACATATAGCAAAAAATTAAAATAAAAAAATTGAAATGAGAATTTTTTAGATCAAAAATTGTTCTCTGACTAAGAATACATTTTCATTGATTTTTAATCAGAAATAAAACACAATCACTGTAAAAAAAAATAATAATAAAAAGATAGCATGAACTTTCGAAAATAATGAAATAATTTTAAATAACAAAACATAATAATAATTGTAATAAAAATTGCACATTTTCAGTTCACATTTCCTGCACATCAAAACAGTTTCTTTTTCATACAAATGCAGATTAGAAAAAATTCCAAATTTTCCATCTTTGTTTTGATTAAAAAAAAATTGAAGCACAAGTAATAAACAAAATTTGCATTTCTCAAAAAATAACAATAAAAAATATAAAACTAAAAATGACTAACAATTTCATATAATTTTCTTTAATAATCCAATTTAAAATTTTAGTTTATAAACACATAATGTAAGTAGATATGCCGAAATTCACTTAAAAAATCAATTTCTAGCTTTTTGTCAGGTATGCCTACTTGTAGCGATCAATAATAATTTCAGACAGCAAGTTAAAACACTGAATTAGTATTGTAGAAGTTATATTAAAATAGGTTCAATATATTTAAATACACAAAAATTGTAATAATATTAAGAACTTAAATATTAGGGATTATCTCAAAATTGAAATGAGTAGTCATTCATAAATAAGAATCCGTTAAAAAAAATTGAGGAATTAAATACTCATAGACTTCACTAGAATGTTTTAAGATTAATTAAATATTAGTAACATTAACCTTTTTAAAAAAATAATAACATTATGATTATGAGCTAAATAGTTTGTTATAATTAAAAGAAAACAGTGGTCACATATTGTTATTAATTAGTTTATCAATCCGGTGTATTTAGTTTTTTTTAAGTAAATATTGATATTATATACGAAGAGAAAATATGTAATAAAAGGCTTAACTAAATTCCAAAACAAAACCTACAGCACAACAAAATATTCTTTGAATATAAAGTAAAAGAAAAATAATGATTTTTTTAAAAAAATTTTTAATCTAAAAAATTATTATATCCCATAAAATTGCAATTCATTTCGAAAGTTTTTGGCTATTTTTCCAGACTAGGCATTTGTGAATTTGAAATAATCTTAAGATGTGAAAACCATGGACTGAAATTTCATTTAATTTAAGCACAAGTAAACAAAAACATTCTTTTAAGAATTAGTCAAGATGGATTAATTAACAGTCATAATTTTCAGTGAAAGACATTTAAAAATTACATTTTTCTGATAAGAATTGAGCTGCAATGTAAATGCTTTAATCAAAGTTGAAGAAAATTTGATTTTTTGAAATGAAATCTCTCGCACATCAAATACGTATAATTCGATAGAATTACAATATTACATCAAGTGTAGTTGTGAAGACAATATTTTCAGGTTAGAAGCCCTAAATTTAAAAAAAAAAAAAAAAAAAAAAAATGGTAATATGTGTATATTCAGATTTAAAGGAAAACATTGCATAAATTATTATATACACAATATATAATAAGTAAAATTTCAGGAAAATATTTTTAATCTAATGACCAGTTTTAAAATTAGTTAATTTCATTTCCTTTTAAATTATAAAAGGTAAAAATAAAAAACATAAATAATGGAATTTTAAAATTCTTCCATGCTTCAAAAAATATTTTTTTAAAAAATGGCACTATTATTAACGTCAAATGGCACTTGAAAAATTCAACAAAACAAAGACATAATCAACAATGCAATTTAAGTAGGAAAAAAATTAATAGCTTTTTAAACATCATTTGAAAAATTGAATCCTACTAAGTTGTCAAGAGAAAGAAAAAAAAATACACACAAGAGCTAATATTTTGAAACTGATATTGACAAATAGCCAATTTTCTCAACTTATTGAGCATCATAAAATATTGGAAAAGGACTAAATAGAACACACACGAAGTTTATTAGGCATAAGAAAAATGGAAGTTTTCAGACATCAAATCACAGTCCAATACTCTTTTAAAAAGCAGTAACAAAAATTTGGCTTTCAGGTAAAATGAAAAAAAAAAAAAAAAAAAAAAAAAATTAAAACACAAACAGCCAACACAACAACTGAATAAGTTGATAAAAAACAATTAAATTAAAATCACAAATATATTTATTAACAACAAAATGTAATAAAATTGTGCTACAGTTTGTTCAAGTAAATGTTAACAGTAAAGGAAGAAAAAAAAAATAACTATGGCTCATTACATTAACATAAAATCTATAGAATTTTTTTTCCAGATGACTTGTATGAAAACGAAATTTCATAAATTAAAAACATCACAATTTTATCATTAGTTATGTACACAGCAAAATGAAGTTTTATTTCTAAATATATATGTACATATATTTACTCTTTTATATAGTCAAATTCTGGCAGTACAGCCAAATTTATTATGTACAAATTTCATAGTTGCGTGTATAAAATTTAGAAAGTGCTTTGTTTTCTTTCCTTGAAGCACCACTTAGGAAAAAGTCACTACTTCTCACTATACTGTCTTGGTTATTTCTGTTCTTTAATACATATGTACAATGAAAGAATGGATGGATTAAGATGCATCTCCACAAACTGCGTTTAAGTATGCAAAGTTGAGAACACATTTTGAAAAGAAGAACACAATGTGGCACTATGTGTGGAAGAAGATATGTTAATGGCTCATTTAGCATAAGATTTGTACAACACAGACTTGCGAATAGTGTCTTTCTCCTGCTCCATGAGGCACAGCAAATCTCGCATGTTTACTCGTTTCACACGGGGGCGAAGCTGCAAGGAAATATTTGCAATATTATTAGTACAGGGTTGCCACAGAAAAAAAAGGAACAAAATAGTTGCATTGAGTGGACTAAAACTTAAAAATAGTTGCCTAAATAAGAGCAAAAATTTTTTAATAATATGACTAAAATGTATTAAATGACTTAATTGCCATACACCATGATCCAATTAGTCGATTGGAGGCAAGTATAATAACTTTTATATTATATATATATATAAAGTACATTTGCAGAAAATTAAATATTAAATATTTTTAATTAATAGAATTCATTTAAAGAAAATACTTTTTCATGGGAAAAAAAAAAAAAAAAAACACACACACACACACTTTTCTAAACTTTTTTCCCTTTTACCAATAATTGATTTAGCATGTGTGTGTATATATATATAGTGAAAAGTGATTACTCAAATGCATGCATTCTAATATAGTATTAAAAATTGGGCTTTGTATAATCATGCAGAATTTTGTAGCAATAATCGTTGAAAAGGAGATCGAGAAACAAAATAGATTTACAATGGAATTCGTGCAAATTGAGCGCATTGAAAAGTAATGGCTCAAATTTGAAATTCAAAATTTTTAACATATTTTATTTTTTAAGAAAGAAAGAAAAAAAAAAGAAGCTAGGAGTACCAGAAAAATAATAATAACAAAATAATTATAGTGAAATAAAAATGCTGTTAGGTTTCCTGATTGCATATGTTTTAGAACAATTTGTGTCCTATATGTTTAACTGTAATGTACATTGGCATAATGATACTCGAAAAACTAAATAACTAGCAGGCATAACTAACAAAATAGTTAATAAACTAATATTTTAAACTAATCAGTTTAATATTAAATTGTTTCAACAAATTGCAATTTTGTTAATAATCTTACTTCTGAAGATATATGAGGTATTTTCTCAATAAAATTTTAAAATTATATTTGAAGAAGTCTAATTACATTCATTTTTAAGTTATTTTGCAATACATAATAATTTGCAGTAGTGAAAAATGTTAATAAGGAAAAAAAATTACTGCTTTTCTTCTATAATTTGAACACCAGTCTAAGTGGAAAAGGTAACCTGTCATAAGATCTTTTGTATGTATAAAAATTTAAAAAAAAAAAAAAAAACAACACTCAAATCTCTTTTATAAGTTGACTACTTATCTAAGAGGACTACAAAAGCAATGCACCAAAAGTGATGAAATTACAAAGCTTTCACTGTATAATAAAATAAAGATTCAAATCTACAATAAAAATACTATTTCTGGAAAGAAGCTGAAATAATTTAAAATATTTAATGTTTACAGAATAACTATAAAAACTAAATCTCAAAAGGGTAAACTAAATATTCTATTAAAATATATGTCTTAAGTTAAAATATTTTTTAAAAAAAGAAATTAAGCATTTAGATATAATAAATTCTACCAATCACACATACATTTCTGCAAATAAAATAGCAAAAATAAAATTTAAATAATGAGTATACATTTGATTACTCACCTGAAATTTACTGCTACCAGTAAATTGACTTGATAAACCCTGAAAAGTGAAAAAAGAAAACTTTTAGTAACATTAATAAGAAAATAAGAAACATCCTTTAAGAAGTGCTCTTTATCATCATTATTATTAAAAAAAATTTTTTTTTTTTACTTGATTTGAAGATGCTAAACTGTTATCTAATTTGGCTTTTTTTCTTGGTCCTATAGCTGCCAAAGCAGTATTATTTGCTTCTCTGTGACGTAGTTCTTCTAATTCAGCTCTTTGCATCTGAAACGAAACACACAATTTAAACCAAATAATTTCATTAATTCAAACATCTTAGATATATGTATCTTTTACCGGATCGCTACCATAACAGAACCCATTTTTTTTTTAAAACACAAACAGTTGTATCAGATAATAAAATTTTAAAGTTAATAAAAATTGATAATCTAACTTACTTCTTTGGCTTTCTGTTTCAACTTTAATTGCTCAGGATCTTCTAGTTTTGACCGGCTCTGTCAAAAGAAATTATGTAAAAATTATTCATTATTTATATTGACATTTAGTCCTTATTAATATATTCAAAATATCATAAACTTTTCCACATTTACCTAATATTAAAAATGTGAAGAATAATAAAAAAGAAAATAATTAACTATATACAGGGTATCTGCTACATTTTAGATTTTCAAATTCATGGCTTTCCATGACTAATTCCAAGAATTTTACATGACTTAACTATTTTCTCATACAAAAACACACCAATAAATTTAAAAAAGCATTATAATAACATTAATTGAAATGATAGGTATAACCAAAACTGTTATAATCTGCATCATCAGAGATTTTAAATTTAAAAAACCGAGTAAAGAAAGAGTTGAAGCAATAAAATAGCTGAAAATACAAAAGCAAAAATTTTTTCTTTCTTTTTTTCTGTAGAATTAAATTCTGAAGAAACTTTTCTTGTTCATTGGAAAAGAAAGAAATGCTAGTGATTTTTCTGTTCTCATTTCAGAATAGAAATTTTTTTTTGAAAATGACTGGCTTGCTTCAGCTAGAATTTCAAATTGATAAAATAAAAGTAATAAATATAAAAAACTCTGAAATCACAGAAGTTTTAAAGATAATTCCCTCTAGAAATGATGTTCTTTCTTTCCTTTTTTGAAAGAACACCATAATTTTTAAAGAACCATAATTTTACATTTTTAATAAAATATGACTGTGAGTGAGGTTTTTGTTAAAAATTCTGATATTCAGAATTGGTAAAACCATGAAATTGGGGGGGGGGGGGGGGATTCCATTTTAAATTTTCCACGATTTTTCAGCAACCTAAATCTATGATTTTTTTTAAAAAAAAAAAAGTTAAAATCATGACAAATTTTGTTCAATTCCGAAAACCATGACTTTCCAGGAGCGTAGATACCCTGTAAATAGGTCATTTAGATGTAATTTACATCAAAAATGTTTTAAAAACCTTTGCAGCTCGGAGCAGGATTTCCCTTTCTTGCTCTTCGTGCCTCCTTTTCTCCAGTCTGTCTAATTCTTCGATAAATTTTATTTGAGATCTTACATCTTGGACAACTTCATACCTATTATCATTCTATAACACAAAATATGAAGACAGTTTTTAAAACAATAAAAACGATTAACTAAGTTCATTCATGATTAAGAACAGTGAAAAGAGAACTACAGGGCAGCTATAAACATTCAGAAAAGAAAAAAAAAAAAAAAAATCCTGATGAATTTTTGCACATTGTTCTGATTAATCCATGGCTTTTATTTATTTTTCCAGGGGCTTAAATTTTACTATAATTTTTTTTTTAATTAAGCATTCTTATACCGAAAATATATTATGAAATATTTATACTTAATAGCAAAAGTTGAAAACAAATATTTTTTTTTGTAAAATTATTACAAGATAAAAAAAAAAAAAATAAATAAATCTTAAAATCAAAATAATTACTTTCCCCTGACTTTTAGGGTATTTGAATTAAAGTCCCAGATTGATTAAATTGTTACGACTTTCTTTTTTAACCCTGTTCAGTGGCCATTTGTATTAGCTCTTAATGCTTAGCAATGTAAATAATTAGGAAAAAAAATAATATTTATATTTGGCTAGTTATTAATAAATAATAAAATCCACTAATTTATAAATAAATAAAATGTATATTAAATTTTTGTTGTTTAATAAACAGGTGGCACCAAGAAACTGAAAATTTCATAAATCCTTTAAAAAAAAAAAAAAAAAACATTACTTCTATGATATGCTCAAAGAATTATCTTTCATTTAGGTAAGACATTATGAATCTTTCCTCACATAACATTACATTAAACTAAGGCATAGTATTAGGGAAGATGATTACATAAGTAAAAATTTATCGTTCTTAAAATACAGTTCCCTCTTTATTTTATAAAAAAAATTCTTTGACTTTTTCAGATATTTCAATGCAAATCCAGACCACATTTTATTGATATCATGAATATTTTTATTTATTAAGTCAAATATTAGATTTTATGACCAAAAAAATAAAAAATATATAAACAAAAAAAATTATTGAATGAGGATGGATACATGGAAAAGTTTCACTATATCAATAGTGGAATTTTTACAACAAATAATTCATAATTACGCCATAATTATTTAAATCGAATCTGAATAACTGATTACAGTTACTGATAATTTTAAGACTGGTTCTGTTCTAGGTATGACTCAGGAATTTTCCAGGCTTTTGTAAAAAGTTGCTTCTTTCCCAGCTTTTTAGAGTCAAAATAAAATTCCCTGACAACTACAGGTTTTCCCTCACGTGTGGGAGCACCGTAAGAAATAAAATAACTTGACAATGGAAAAAGATAAGATTTAAAATACACTGGAAGAAATATGGGGGAAAATGTAGCGAAACACAAAAGTGTAAAAATACATTTTGTTCTCAGCATTTTTCGAAATATTTTAACAATTTTGGGAAAAATTAGGATTAAAGGCAGGCCAGTAAAATAAAAAAGAAAGACTTTAAAGTGAGTAACAATACCTTAATGTTTTCCATTCTATGTTCAGAAATTATACTCAATTTTTCTATCATTGTTTTTAACCTTGTTTGAGACGCATGAGATATTAAGTTGATAACATCAGGAGAAACTTCTTCAATACCCAGTTTTCTTGCTGTAGTAAACAATTTACATTAAAGGATGTATCATGTATACACACACACACAGATATATATATATAATTAAATATATAAATTATATATAAGTTCAAAATGTTGAGAAAAAATTACCAAATAATGAAAAAAGAAAATAAAATTATTTTAAAAATAAGGAAAAAAATAATAATAAAAAATTTAATAAAAATCCAGAAAAATTATATAATCTCTTCATCAGCTCACACGATTTTATCGCAAAAAGGAGTGCTTTCTAATATTCTATCAATATAGCCAAAGCAAAATACCTTTTGCAGATATAATTGTGTGAGCTGATGAATTTGTAATTTTTTCCATGTTTTCTCGACATTTTCTATTATTCTATATACTTGCAGCTTATGCGCAGTAAATAAAACCTATTGATTTTTTTCTTTTTGTCCTTTTCTTATATATTTATTGTGCTGTATATATATATATATATATATATATATATATATATATATATACATACACACACATTCATATTTATTAACACACTTAGAGAGAAACAGCAACGTAAGGAAGTTATTTTACGAAGAAATTTCCAAAAAGCTCTTGGTTTCTCTGAAAAAAAAAAATCGCAAAATAGAAGTTGGTTAAATAGAAGTCCGACTGTGTTGCAGATAAACTATTTGAATCAGAACATTTAACGTTTGCAGGGATGAGAGTAGTCAAAAAGTAAAAAAGAGGAAATCCAAGAATATATACACACATATATCCAAAAATGTGACAAAAAAAGTGCGATGTTTAAACTTGTAAACCATAAATCCTGATGGTTAATTCTAAAATTGTATGAATATGCATCACATACACGATTTTAAATTGAGAGAATATGAATTTTGTACTGAGGCTTTTAAATCACGTAAATATGAAACTCTATATCGTATTTAAAAATGCGAAAATACAAATAATGATGCGTAATTTTTAGATCACGTAAATACAAATCACGATGCATAATTTATAAATCGCACAAATACGAATCCTATTGTCTAATTTTTTAAGCACGTATAAATATGAAAATCGATGTTTGATATTACAACCACAAAAACGAATCACGAGATTGGATTTTAAGCTCGCGGCAATACGAATTGTTACACAGGGTTTTAAAAGCGTGTAAATACAAATCGTGATATTGGATTTTTAAATCTCATAAATAAGAATCATAACGTATGATATTTAAATTGCGTAAATAAGAATAACAATGTGCAACTTTTAAATCAGCTAAATACCAAAATCGATTATTCATATTAAAATGGCGTGAATAAGAATTGAGATATCTGCAGATTCTGGACTTGAAATTTCTAAAAGGCTTGTTTGTATTGCTTTTGTTTAGACATAATAAATAAAAATTTACAAGATTAATTGAATGAGCAAATAAATATCTTCCCTGCAAATCCACCTCCATTTTTTCCCCCGTTTGCTTTCACGCCAAAAAAACAGGAAGCAGCGACGTCTTAATTACGAAAATACAAGCTATCCGGCGGACAGATAAAAATACAGAATATCTTATTTTATGTGCTTAAAATCGGAGAAAATAGCTAAAATAAGTAAAAAGGCTGAAGGGTTAGTAGCTAGGAAAAGGGTTAGTAGCTAGGTAGTTTGAATTTTCTGTTTATCTCTGAAAATCGTAAATAAATATAATTATTTAATTTCAATGACTGAATTTTCACAAAAAAAAGGGATACTATAAAAAAAAAAAAAAAAAGAAAGAAAAAAAAAAAAGAGAGAGAAACTTTTAGAGAATTGAAGTTTTTGATAAAAAAGCTGAAATGCGAGAGACAAAAGTGCTAAAAAATCTCATCCCTGAATAAAGATCCACCAGTTTCATCCCAAGAAAATGATTTTTAGAAAAACTTCAGAGGGAGGAATGAGGACTACAATACTTCCGCTCCGTAAAAATTAAATTCCTCATAAAATACTTTAAATTGGGTAAAAACAATTTTCAATGGAAATTAGCGAGAAAAATATGGAAAAAAAAAAAAAAACAAAACAAAAAAAAAAAAAAAAAAAAACGGAAATCTGCAGAAGAATCATAATGCGTTTGTTCAATGGGGATCAATGAAAAAAAATAATAAATAAAAAAATAAACAACAACAACAAGGGGAGTTGCTTTCCATTGCAATAAAGAGAGATATGTTTGAACTTACCAATTAAACGTATTTTCTTTTCTAAAGCAGATGAGAATAAGAAGCTTTCATCTTTACAAGATCTGATTTGTGTACCGACTATTTCTGCATTGGAAGCTAGAATTTTTTGGCTCTCCTCAATTAAATTAACACCACCCATGGCAGCCACATCATTTATATCATCATCCTCTCTAGATTTGGTAAAACATTTGTAAGTTACATCTACAACATGATTTGTTAGCATATTCATTAATTAATAAGCATATGAAAATGCAATATTTTGAAAAATAAAAAGTTTAAAGGATGACAATTTATATATTTAGTACTTTATTCCAATAATAACTAATACCATGCAATGTGTTTTAAATCAAATACCATAAATAAAATTACAAGAAAAATGTTAAACTCTTAATTGTGTTAAACGTTTTTCAAAAAAGCTAGGGCTTGATGGATGTAAAAAGCGATGTGATAAAAATTATGTAATTTTATTCACATTAGCTTTCTTTTTCACTATAATCAAAGAGCATGTGTCATGATGTGCAAGAATTGCGCAAACTGAAATCGTTTATGATAACCCAAGTAGGAATTTATCAGCATATCAACTGTTGTCTTCTTATTTTGCCATAATGCTTTGTTTATTTAATTATATTACTAACAGATACGAGAAAAGTGATAACAAATGCAACCCCTCTGTAACAATATTTTTGTCTCATTACTGACTAATCATATACTATTCCGTAAAAAATAGATAACGCTTCAACAGGGAAATGTATTGTTAGGAAGTATACTTAAGTTATTAAGTTCAGTTAAAAGAGATTGCTTATCAAAAATTTAGTCATTTGTTCTACAAAATACACACTTACAAAACTTAAAATATTAAAGTAAGTAAAGGAAATCAATAATTGCATCAACAAAATTTTAACCTTGAATAAAAAATTTAGGATTAGCTATGCTGCAGTATAATGCAGGGGTGATTGTGTCACTGAAAAACCGTGAAAATTTAATATCAATTTATATATCATACATTTTTTATATTTAACATAATTTTTTTAAAATAAGATTAATAATTAAATTACCTACTAATGATGAATATCACATCTTCATAGTAACTAATTTTAGTTCTCACAGGAATCATGACGTCGGATTTTCAAATCGAGTGGATATAAATTGTGAAATTGGATTTTAAAATTGTGTGAATACGAATCTCAACATGTAACTTTTAAATTAGGTAAATATGAAAACTGATGTTAGATATTCAAACTGTGTGAATATGAATTGCAATATTAGAGGATTTTTGGCACAGTTTTAAATATTCAACACGGCGAAAATCCGACATTTTGATTTCTGCCCACTGGAAGAAGAACCACATGTATATCGAGAGTTAGCGAAAGTATCAAAATCTGGATCTTAAATTGAGGATTTCCGTGAATATTTCGTCGGATTCTAAGTTTTTTTTATGAGTGAAAGTATGAGAACCAACAGTCTTGAGAAACGTTGAATTCCACGATATTCCCAGAAAAAGCACACGCCCTGCTCTTAATTTTTTCACCTGAAAGGATAATACAGGGTTGCCACTCAAATCTGGGGAAAAAAAAATTCCTGTGTTTTTCCTGTACATATAAATTATGCACAATATAATTAAGAGGAAACAACAGTTACTGTGCTCTTGTGTGAGCCATATTGGACTAACTATATTTATTAGTTTTAATTTCTATAAACACAGCTGAGCATACTTAAATAATGCAATAGTAAATGAATAGTTTAGTGTAGTTGAAATATTATGATTAAATATCTCATACATTACGCTTTGAGTGGTCATTTTTAAAAAGACAAAAATAAGAAACAAAATTCCCTGTATTTTCCCAGTTTGTAAAGAAAAAATTAAAATTTTCAGCATTTTCCTTGTTATTTGAGGTCATTTTTAATTTCTCTGTATTTTCCAGGTTTTTCCTGTGGCTTGGATACCCTGTAATATGAAAAACGGGGAATTCCGGGATACCCCCGGAATACAATAATCCCTGATAATATATCACACAGATTTTTCAGAATTTAAGCATTTGACGAACTGAGAAATATTGTATACCATGATTTTTCAAGGTCTAGAAATCAAACAGTTTTCAAGGCAATATTAAATTGTCTCTTAGATTCTTAAAAGTAATTGAGAAACAACAAACCTGAGAGAAGAGAAAGCTCTTTTTCCTTGGTCCTTTGCAGAACTAATGAATGCAGGTTTTGCGGTAAAAGGAAACTTAGATTGCAATGCAGTAACTGTTGCTGGCGAAGCTGCAGCAACGGATGAACCAACAAGTGTTTTTCCAACCAATATACTTTTGGATTGGTTATTAGGAACAGTAGACCTCAGTTGCTGAAATGATAAGCAAATAAAATCTTATCTCTCCACTCCAATCAAAGTGAATTATTTTCTTTTAAAAATGAGGTACATTCACAAATACCAATAATACGCCATTTTGTTTCAAAATTTAGCTTTAATAATATGGTCTACATACAAAGTGATTCATAACATCATATCGCCAACATTTGAGAAATAAACTAACTTAGATTTTACTAGCAACATTTTTTAGGCTATGAGCAAAGTTTTGATACATCATGCAAGTCAAAAAGAGAAATTCAAAATAATATAAGCATTTATATTCAGTGTAGTAAAAAATAAGAATATAAATCTTTATCTAAAGAAGATTTTTAAAAAAACCATTATATATAATTACTTCAACTATTTTATTTTATAACCGTCATTGAACAGCTGACCCAATTTTGAGTTTACAACTACTAATGTTCAACTCCATAGTCTAGTAATTTTTAATCCAATCCAGGAGACAAGGGAACTCCTGGATTGGGAGAAATTTGCCTTCATGGAAAACTTTTTGATTGAACTAACCCGCATTTGCATTACACGAAGAGAAAAATCCACACGGTTAGCCTAACGGCAAGGAGACCCTAACCTGTGATGGGTCTACCACTGAGGATATTTTACGTAAACACTGTGCGGAATTCATATCGACCAGTAATTGCTGGGATTCGAACCCGGTTCACCTAATTGAAAGGTGAACACTCTACCCTCTGAGCCATCACGGCTTGACTTAAACTATTAACATTCAACATACTGCAGTACTGGTAATAGCACTATCTGAAGAGGAATAAGAGAAGTATTTTTGCCATAAATGGATAATATATCACTTTTTTTCATTTATAAATTTTTTTTAAAAAATCTCTTCAAAAAATACAGAGAAATTTAAGAATATACGAGTAAACAGGACATTGTCATAAAATACAGGAGTCTTTGTTTAAAAACAGGAGACTAGGCAGGTATATACATTCTTAGAATTCTTGTCAAAAATAAAGTAAAAAAAAAAAAAAACATGCATACATTAGGACATACGTGCTTTTGAAATTTAACATATGATTATTGAAGAAGGGGAGCTAAAAACTTAAAAAACATGTCTGAGTATCACAGAAAAGTTTATTAGAAAACCCTTCCAGGACTTTTTAAGACAATCAAACTGGTTTTACTGTTTTAAATCAAACTTTCCTCACAAGTCATTCGATATTTTTAGATTTCATTTCTGAGAGGGAATCTTAATCTTGGTTATTAGGGAACACACTGAGAATTTCTTATAAAAACATAACACACAATTAAATAATAATGAAAAAAAAAAAAAAAAATTCTTACTTACCCCAGAAAATCTTTGATTTAGAGTTGTTGTGTTTTGTGTGATAAGTTGTGTTGTAAGTGGTGAACCAGAGTTTGTCATAAGGCGTACTTGAGTTGTAGGTTGTAAGAGAGGCCTCTTTTGTCCAAGCTAATCATTAAGAAAAGTATAAATAAAAAAGTATTACAAATCAAATATTTTCCTATAGAGACATAGAAAGTTGGAAATTATATATATCTAATTATTCAATAGAAGAATCTTAAATCAAACACACAATCATTTAAAGGCTTTCTCATAGAAAATTGTATGGCATTAAGAGCTTAAAACTTACATAAGGTACTGACATATGTCATTTACAACTTTATGTCATCATTAGTTTTTTGTGTGCGCGTGTGTATTATGTGACAGGCCTCCTCGCAGTGCACCCTGCGTAAAGCTAAATTTGTCACAGCATCGCCTCGTTTCTGCCTATTCTTTTGAGCATTTAAAAATTTGCCTTTCCCATTAGAAATTCCCAGGCCAAAAAGACAAAAAAAAAAAAAAAAAAAAAAAAAAAAAAAAATTTTTTTTAGACTTCGTTAAGAAAATCAATTTACTGAGCATGCTTTTGTCTTCTTGACTGGAGATTTCCATTGATTATCTTGAATTCCATGAAATTTTTTTCATAAAAGTCAAGTCAATAGCACAGATCAGAATTATTGCAGATTAAGAAATAGAAAAAAAGATACCCTAGGGACAATTGGAGTCATGTCTACACATGTGGACCCATGATTGACAGAAGTACGAGTGCTTGGGCAGGAATATTTAGCATTTGATGAGGAATATTTCGAATTATGTCTAAGTGGAAGTTACTTTTTTAGCTTCAATTAAATTAAATTCAGGTAAAGATAACTTTTCTTAAGCTGTCATTTTTTCAATGACACTGTGATAGGTTTTACCAACAATAAATCTTGCAGTTCTAAACTAATTTATGAATGTAGTAACATTCTAAATACTTTCACTAGCTCAATTACATTGCGGTGGAGTTAAGCAAAAATGTTGATTTCCTATTTTGCAATCTATAACAGGGTTGACACTAAAATCTTTCAACAAAAAATAAGCACCTTTTAAGCACTCATCAAATATTTTAAAGTACTATATATATTAACAAAATGCAAACTAATTTTCAATGACTTTACATGATCATGATAAAATAACTAGCTTCTAACAAAGAACTCTTTTTTTGTGATTATATTAGCCATTATAAAATGATCCAAGCGATTTTTTGGTTCGATATCTGAGAGTGGAAAATGAGGCCTGAAATTGAGTTGCACACAAGAGTGAACTAATCTCACTAAACCCAGCGCAGAAGAAGCACATGCGGACTCACAAGTATTTTATCAAACATGTAAAATGATTGGTGATTTCATGAACTATGGATGGATGGTACGCTGAAATGGATTCTTGTTGAATGAATGGTTAAAACTTTGAATAGCACAATGCTAAAAGCACATTTTTGAATAATACGGGGTGAAAATAGACACGGTAAAGAACAAAAATCTCATTTTTGAAAAAAGAAAATTGAACACTTTTAAAAAACACCCAATGAAAATAGCACCTTTAAGGGCTTTTAATAAACAAAAACAAGCACATTTAAGCACTTTATAAAAATGCTATGCCCATGGTTAAGAATCATTTTGTAAAGAATGAGTTAACTACCTGAAGATGAGTTAAGTTGGATGCATGAGGATGAGGAAGTATGATGGCACTGGGTGGAGGGGGTCGAACACCTTCAATGGTCAGTTCTTTTGTAATTAATGAATGCCTTAAATAAGGAAGATTTTTCTGAAAAGAAGAAAAAAAAAAAACAATATTTTATTGATAAGACTAAAAAGAATATTATTAAAATAAAATTATTGTTTAATTTTTATGCGGATAAAGAGAGAAAATTTAAGGTAATCATTGTTGCCAGTTTGCTAAAAACAAAAATAGAAACACAAAGTATGATAAGCCAATCAGGAGCAGTTATGACACAAAGTGAAAAAAGAAAAAAAAAAACCTGAAAAATTTTATTAGCAAAAAATCAATATCAACTTATAAACCATACATGTTTCATATTTAACATAAATTTTTGACCTAGCACTTTTAATTAAATTAACAGCAAAGAAAGAATATCACACCTAGCAACTAATTCAATAAAAAACTTACTTATTACAAGAATCGCACTATTGGATTGTTAAAGTAAGGAATACGAATTACGTGAATAATAGTGGGAAATATGAATTGCAAAAATACGAATCACAATGCAGCATAATTTCTAGATCGTGCAAATACGAATTGCCAGTATTTATATCATGTATAAATATGAAAATCGAAATTTCATATTACAACCGTGTGAATACCAATTGCAATATTGGATTTTAAAAATGGTGTAAATGCAGATTGTGATAGTGGATTTTTAAAGTGCATGAATAGGAATATCAATGTATGGTTTTAAAATTGTGTGATTACGAATCCCAACACGTTAATCGATGATTGATATTAAAATCATGTGAATAAGAATTGCTATATTTGTAGAGTCAAGCCAGTTTCAAACTTGCAAAATTGTGAAAATCCGCCAAACCAAAAGAATGCATTTGTAATTATTTTTTATGCATGTAAATGTCTTGTTAATGGGACTTTTGCAAAACTTTACAAATTTTATCGGATTATAAGCTTTTAATTCACAGATTTTGAGATGCGAGAAATTCTGAGACATTAGCGGAAAAATCACATGCCCAGCTTCTAGATTCGGCCAGGGTTAAAATAAAATCAGCAATACTTGCGAAAAGGTGCTAGAATACCAAAAAATCGAAGCAAATACTATTCAGTTAGAACAGTTGGCAGCTATGGGTAATGACGCTTTACACTACTTTAAAAGCACTAGCATAACCCACATATTGATTGAATATACAGGCTACATACTAGTATAGAATATATATTAGATTGAATAAAAATATAAACTATGACCAAAACACAATGATATTAGCAGATTAAAATTCATTAGATTGAATTTCAATCTAAATACAAGAAGAAAGAGATTTGAGTGAGAGAATATTTTCAACATTTAGGAAATTTACTTAAAACCTAAAATCATGGTAATTATAATTTTTTTAAAAAGTTTATAAGCTTTGCCCAGCAAAAACCCCTACTGTACAGAATGGCTTTTTGGTATTAAAGACTAAGAAATAAGAGAGGTAACAAAAAGAAGATCATACTTTAAGAAAAGGAACTAAATATGGCTGAGGTGCTGAGTTCAACTCTTTTTGTAGCTTTGATGTGAACTCCTCCGCTTGCATTGTGCCATCCTGTATAAATAAAATTCACTATTTAATCAATTTAAAAATGTTATGAGAAACAATCTTAAACCAAAAAAGAGTTATTAATAAATTTCGATCAAAATAAACAAGAAAAAATACTTTTTATCTTAGTAAAAGTGAATACAGAAAAAATATTTAAAGAAAAATTGCAATCAAAGCTTTAACAGCAACTGCTTTTTAAAGCAATTTAATGTAGTAAAAGGCTGACAAAATATTATAGTGCATAGTTTTTTATTAATTTTAATAGTTATAAGTTTTTTTTAATTATTTAATGGTTATTAACTACATTTTGACAAAAAAAAAAAAAAACATAATTAAACTAAGTCAATGATTAAATAAAAACATCTTGTTGACCTTGTTATGCCTAGCTGCTAGCATGGATAAGGAAAAATCCATTAGATTTAATGAAATATAAATTTCATGATAACTGTTGCATAATATACTAAATATTTTACACAAAGGGAATTCCAGGGATTTTCATTGTCAACAAAAACTTTATTACACTAATAACTATAAATGGTCTGCAATATTTTCCATTTATGATTGACATTAAATGAATTTAAATTGTTTTTTTTTAATTTTCTTTTAATAATGTTAACTCATAATTTTAAATAGTAGTAGACAAGTAATCATTATTGATCATTAAATTTTTTTAGGATTTATAAAAAGAGTTCTGAATAAAAAATAAGCCAAAAATTTTGGAAGAAAAGAAAAGAAAGGAAAGAGTTAAATTGATTTGTATAAGTGAGACTAGCTTTATTATGTATTAACAATACTTATTCAAATATTCAAGTAAGCAAAAAGTTGTGCAAAAATCCTATTTCAATAGGTATGTTATTTCAAAAACTTATTCAATTTTATGGAATTTTCTAAAATGTACAAAAACTAGGAAAAACAAACAAATTTCAGTATAGTTGTCAGTAAGTGTTTTTGTTAGATATTGTAAAACATTGAGATAAAAGTGTTTAGAATAACCAATAAATTTTATTGTAGCATCCTTTAATGTGTTCTTAGTATGGGACATAAAATTGGTAATATACTTTGAGGTTGTGAAATTTAATAATAGTGTTTCAGTCCCTATGGTAGAATCACAGGGACATTTCTTGACTTGAGTTCTACAGACATGACTACAGAGTTCTTGCAGAAAAATTTTTCTTTTAAAAGGCAAAAAACGTTTCTTTTCTACAGAAATTTACACATAATATTTAAATCATGAATTTAGATAAGATAATCACTTTTTGACGTGCTTAATTTTTGTCGATAATGTCGTAAATGGATGTAATGTTTCAATTGTATTTTTGGCAGTTATTGATTTTCACATGGTTTTCAAACATCCAGATATATTTCAAACAATATATCAGATTATAGTTTTGAATCATGCATTTGAGTATCCACTTCTTAAGGCCATAATTGTATCGGATTTTCGGTATTTATTGCTATTCATTTCTCCCAAGTTTTTAAATTCGATATTTTTATATGATATTATTTATTGCAACAACCTAAACTGGAGACGAAACGCGCATTTGAGGAGTCCGATTCACACGATTTCGTTGTCGATACCGGCAACTATTACTACAGATTTCATGACTTAATTTTTTTTCATTTTAATGATTATTTACAAAATGTGAAGAAAGAAACAATTTCTGAATCCCCCCCTCCCAACAAAATGCAAGAATATCACTCATAATATTAGAATAAAAAATTATTACATGTTCAATTAAAAAAATATGTTGTTTTCTTTTGTAAACACAGGGCCTTTGTTATTTTAAGTTAGTAACATATATGTTTTTTATTATTAGAAGTAACAAAACAATTTAGACACAGGGGTTTTAATAAAAAGAAGTCTTACAAAAAGGACAAAAAACGATAAATTAAATTAAATAAATAAATTTAGATAAACTAAATGCAAATATAGAAAAGAAACATCACCAAATAACTTACAATTATGCCTTGAATTAGATTACGTACACTCTTTGCAACAGCAGCTGGTTGTTCATCTGCTAATCTGATTAGAGTTGATAAAAAATTCTTGCATTTTTGTTTTGCAGTGTTAGGAGACATCTAAAAAGTTATGTAAGGAGCAATAATATTAATAAAAAAGATAAAAGATTACATAGAAATGTGTCTAAATATATAGATTATCTTTAAATAGATCTTAGAAAAAATTTAGTATAAACTTTCCATGAGGCGATTTTGTCCCACCCACTGCGCTTAGAGTTCTCCCCACAGCACTAAAATTGAAGAACACAAATTCCTTTAAAACTCATCGATTTTACCTTAAAAAATAATAATCAATTGCAATCAATAACCATATTCACTAACACAATAAAAGAATACCATAAATAAACAATATTGCAATATAATCAAACAATGTAATATAACCAAAATGCAATATATGTAGTCTTTACGGTAATATGGCTAATGTGAGAACGTATTAATTCAGAAATATGGCGAATTTGTCACAAGATAAATTGCATATGCAATTTCTGCTATAAGAATTGATAAATTATATACTGGTAGTTGGAAAAAAAAAACACTTTGAAGTCTTTGTTATTTTTAAAGAGAATAAATTTTATAGTAAAATATATAAACTGCACAAATTATCCAGTTAATAAATTTTTCCTAATTCTGTAAACATTCAATCCATTGACCTACTACTATATATTAATACAATTACCACATACTTCTGATACAGTGCTTTTCCACAGCAAAATAAACAAATTATTAGAGGATGGTAATCAGAAAAGGAAGAATATTTAAAATAATGTGCAACATAGCATCACTGATAAACACAGTTTAATTTGTACCAGTAACCTCGTTCTTTTAACCTTGGAATCTTTAGGATTTCCGCACACCTACTTGCAGCGTCTATGATCGCAATGCAGATAAACTAGAATTTTTCAGATTGTGAATAATTTAAGCTAATTTAAGAATGAATGAAGTTTAAGGTCACTTATTTAAATATTTTTTTTCTGCGTTTGAATAGCTATTTGGAAGGCTAGACGTGCAGAAAGAGGCTTTGTTCATTTAAAAAAATTCATTCTAATAATCATAGCGAAGTAAACTTAGAAATGCTTTTCCTCTTTTATTTTCTACTTCCATTCCAAGGGAAAAACAGACGCATTCTTTTTTATTACTTAATATGCTGTCTTTAATCGATAAGGCCCCCAGTTCGTTTTTTTCAACGTTTGATATCAACGACTTGAGTAAGCTGGTGACAGCAAAGCCTGTGCCAAGATGGCTTTGCGTGTGGAGTTTATCCAGAGTTTCTAGAAGAATTGTCTTGTTGAGCAACTATGGGAAACTTTCATTGAGTTTTTAAAAATACTCCATAATGGAAAGTAATGTTTTTTTTTTATTTTATTGTTAACAAGCAAATAAGTCTTGTGTGAATTCTGATGAAAATTTAACTTAAAGCAATTAAGATTCTATCAACTCCAATCCACCATCCTCCTGAGGTAGTTATGCAACAATAACATTCCTCTGCAGTTATGCAACAATAACGAACTGTCGTTTCAAATTTGCCACATTTTGCTTAATTTATTTTGTTTCTGGTATAAATATAAGACCATAAACAATATTTGTTCTCCAATGTGTTACAAATGAATGTAATTCAAGTTTCAGGTTGTATATTTTAAGTGCCTCATTTTACAACAATTCCTGAAGTATTACTTGTGTTGAGAAAAAACCAGTTTCTTGTTTTAAGGGTTTTTGTTTGCATGCATGATGAACACACTGCTACTGTGCGATCTTGTGCCTGTTTTAACAAAAAGTTAATACATATTATTCTTTACAAGAGATAATTTATTCGGTTTAATTCTCAGGTTGTTTATTCCATTGTTTTAATTCATAACATAATGAAATTTTTTTTAAAAATATCACATTAAATAGTAAACTCAATACAAAAAAATTGGTGTTCGTAATGCGTGTGAAAAGCAAAATATTCATTTTGTAGAGAAAAATAAAAGAAAAACATTGAAATACACTTTTCAATTCTGAAGGTAATTATATAATTCGTATAATATAATTTGTGGAATAATAAAATATGATTTTCAAATAATTTAAAAAAAATTTCAGAATCCTTTGAAAGAATAAGTTTAATTTTTTTTTTTAAAAATAGAATTAAAACATTCACATAAAAATGATTTTGTAACAAGATTTTAAATTACATAAAACGCATTGCAGTTATAATCTACAATACCTTGCAAATCCTATGAAGTGCGAAACACAGCGTTTTTCGCAATTTATCTTGGTTATTTACTTATTAATGGTGCACGAACCATTAAAGTTAAAAAGTTTTTTTCTCTCATTCTATCCATCAATTAGTTTATTGTTCAATTACAGTAACTTGATTTTTTAGATAGCCAAAAATAAATCAGTATCATTATGTTAATTTAAGCGCACAGAAAAGTTTTTGTTGCAGCAAAAATCTAATTTGTGGAATTTATAAAATAACTATGATAGAATGTCTAATTCTCTTATAAGAGAACATTAAAAACAAATAATAATGGAAATAATATCTTACTTGTGTTGGTGTATTTGGCTGAGTGTTGGCAGAAGTTGTCTGAACAGAAAGTGGTGCAGTCAGATTTCCATTTACTCCTGTTTGCACTACATTATTCAGGACCTTCAAGAAAAACATGTTTGATTATTTACCTCAGAAATGAATAGCCAACTAATGCTGAAATCAGTTTTCCTCTAATCTGGAGAATAATTCAATTTTGTAAATTGTTTTAGAATCAAGAATCTTCAGAAAAAAATATTTCTAATGCTGATGAAAATTTATTATAATTTTAACTTTTAAATCATTGGCATTTTGGGCAAACATATTTATATTTAATAGGTAATGCATTTTTTTTTCATAAACAAAATCGATACCTATAATAAAATAAAAATCATAAATAAATGGGATAAAGTCTGCTGATCCCTTTATGTGTGCTCAAAGCTGTGTGATTACATTAAAACATAGCTGTTTTCAATTAAATGCATGAATAACAAGTAAAAGTGATTATTGCCCAATTGGTATTCAAGATCATGCTCTAGGATAGAAAAAAAGTAGAGGATTTTCATATTAAATGATACAAAGCAAAATTCAAGGAAATTATGTCTGTAGTAAATAAAATCTAGGTTTAATTTACAATCTTGAAAAAAAAAACTTTAAATTTTTTAAATTTTTTTTCAATTAACGTGTGAATTTAAAAAAAAAAAAAAAAAATTCTTTCTTTAAACCGGACACTTTATTAAATTCTGACAAAAAAAAAAAGACCCTTAAAATTTTTAATTTATTACAAGAAACTTAAAAATTTTCAAGTCAGAATTTTTTTTTTATGTAATGGAGATCATTATTTAATATTACCACTGTTACTATTTTGTTAAATAAAATATTTCAATAACATGGACAACATTTCTGCTTCCAATCAGTGGGGAGGATTTGGGGGACAAAACCCTCTCCAAAGTTATACATTACTTGATTAATGAGCTATCGTATGGTCAGTAAAATGTAGTTTCTTTAAAAAAATTTCATTATTGATTTATTGTAATTTAAACATCTTAAGGAAAAAAAAAAATTATATACATATATTAAAACTACCCCATACCAGAGCTCATTATATGCGGGGTTAGCGGGGCACAGCACGCTGCTACCCTTTTAGTAAAAAAGATTCACCCTGTTGCCCCTGTATCAAGTTAGTGCCCTGATGTTATAGATTCTATACCCTTTTTGCCCTTTCTTTTCTCAACCCTTCTTCATTTTTTCCCTAAACTCTGCAATAGATGTCTTAAGCTGTTATTTTCAACTTTTTTTAATTAGTTTGTCATTGCTGTCAATATATAGAAAGAAATTATTGCCATAGAAAAAAATTATTGCCTTTTTAGAATAATAATGCCCTTTTTTTAAGCTTTTGCATCCTGCCCTTTTTTCTGCCTAGAATCAGTCCTGCCTCATACATACATTAAAACTATGCCACTGCTTCCAATATATTTGCTATTAAATAGCAGATGATAAAAAAAATTCTATATATATATATATATATTTAAGATCAAACTTCAGATGAATGTTATCATTAGTATGAAAAAGGTTTTCATTAGAAAAGCATGAATAGGATACATCCCTTTTAATGGGATAGGTCAAAGATAAAATTTTATACCAAACAAACTATAATCAAAGTAAAAACTTCATGGCTATGTGAAATTTTTAAAAGGAATAATAGAAGCAGTCAATGTTAAAAAGGGTCATGGGTTTTTGACCAATTAGCAAGAACTAGCATTGTTTACCAGAATTTTCGAAATTTATAGCTCACTGACTTCCAAATATAACTTTCCATGATAATGGCTCACATCTCATAATGAACTAGGAATTTATTATTTTATCTAGATTTTTTTTCATTGTATTTATTTTTTACAGCAAACAAAAATGATTAATTAAATAAAAATAATAAAAAAATAATTAAATAAAAACAAATGAGAAAGAGATAAATGCCTAAAACTTAGTCTACTGATATTTTCTAAAGACTGATTTCAGTCCCCATGACTGAAGAGTGGTACCTAAGCATGTTACAAATCTGCCTTTTTTTGGGGGAAAAAAAAAAAAAAAAAAAAAAAAAAAAAAAAGTGCTGCGTCAATTGTGGAGAGATTGTTTGAATTGCTTCCAAATCATTGGATTTTTTCCGTTAGTCAGTCCAAAAAATTACTCAGCATTTGATATTCCTTAAACAACAAAAAACCTATTTTCATAAAAATGTTAACATACCCCCTTTTAACATTGATCGCTTCAATTATATTCAATGTTAAAATTATTTATTTTAAATCACTATAGCTAATTACTGTTATATGCAATATTCCATGATTTCTTACACCAAAATCAAATATCTTGATAATTTTAAGCTTTCGCAGACTTTAATTTTAGAGAAGGGGGAAAAAAACTTTGTTACTTTTACAGATAAATCTAAAAAAAGCAAAAAATGTTTTTGCATACAATAGTAACCTTGAATTTGTTAATTCCCTATTTTTTCTAAACAGAAAGAAAAAAATTAGAAATAACAATTTTTCATCAGTTGTTTTTATTGAATTAAAATCTTACCTTGATAACTCCACTTTTAACAGTAGTAGGACTTGAAAGACGAGAATTAACTCCAGATAAAGGAGTAGATCCTTGAAGAATTGTACCCACAAGAGTTTGAGCTGTAGTTGTCACAGTTGGCTAAAATGATTTTTTTTAAAAATTAAGTCATTATATTACCTATGATAAGAATTTCAATAAAGGAGTGTATTAGTTGACTTTTTTAAATCTCTTAACAATGAAAAATGAAGAGCCTACTTTTACAACAGTAATAAAAACAATAAAATTTCCCATTATAACTAATAAAATAAAGCTACATTCTTTTACATAAATTTTCTTTGGCAATATATTATATTAAAAGAATATTATATTCCCCTAAAGCCCATATTCCCTTCATAAATTCTTGAACAGCAGCAGCTATAGTTATAGAAATGAAGCCTCCATATAATAAAATGACCATGTTCTACTACCATGCCCTGCCATTATCCCAAAAATATTTGAAAAACAATTGATAATTTTCTCTAATTAATAGGTAGACAATAAATATTAAATTAGAATTTATAATTAAACATTTAAGCAAGTAAAAACTTTTAGATTTTGTAATAAAAAATTAAAAGCAATGCTATGATTATTGTAATGGGATTATATTGGGTACCTTTGAGAGAAAGGTCTTGAGAAGTATTTTTGGAGGAATTCAAAAATGGTGTGTGGCTTAGAAGAACATATTTAGATCTTTATCAATCAAATAATGAACCTGACAGTATTTACTTTATTAAATGACAAAGAACAAAATGGGCAGGCCAAGTTATCAGGATGGACAAAGACTGTACCACAAAAAGAGTTTTCAATGTCAGACCAGTTGGCACACGAAAAAGAGGCAATCTGAATTTGAGATGGATAGATGGCCTAGAAAAAAGCCTTTAGGTTTTAAAACTAAAAACTGGAAAATCCTAGCAGGAAAAAGGCTAGCCTGGAAAAAAAAGTTCTTGAAAAGGCCAAGGCCCACCCTGGGCAGTCGAGCCATATATGATGATGATTATTGTTATTTAAAATAAAAAATTTAATAATTACCGAGGTTTTCAATCCACCAGTACTAACTGGAACTGAAACAATATGTTGTGGAGTGACAGCTCGAACACCAGTTGCACCAGGCTAGGTTAAAAAAAAAAAAAAAAATAGAATAAATAATTTTGAAAGAATTTATATTAACTATAATGAAGCTAGTAAGAGGATTACCGGAAGGGATGAAAGACGATATGTCGTTGCTCCAGGTATTGCACTACCAGATGATCCGGCCAAATTCATTACTTGTAACTGACCATTTTCAGCCTTCAGGATAACAGCTCCCCTCACCATTCCAGGAGAGAGCGTAATAGTCCCCTGTAAAAATAACAATTCACACTTACATGCACATTTCTAATAAACAGGGTGAGTATCCAAATCTTTCAACAAAAAATATGCATTTTTTTTAGTACTTTTTAAGCATTAAAAGAATATTTTTAAGCACTATATACATTAACAAAATGCAAAATAGTTTTCAAAGACTTTACATGATCCTGATAAAATATCCAGTTTCTGACAACGAACTCTTTTCTTGATCACATTAGCCACCATAAAAAGATCGAGAGATTTTTGCGGTTCGATTTCAGAGGGTGGAAAATGAAGCCTGAAATTGAGAATATCTTGCAAAATGTAACAGACTTGCTCATGAGAGTGTAAGAATCTCTCCGAAACCAGCTCAGTATATGCATGTGCGAACTCGCAAGTATTTTATAGAACATGTAAAATGATTGGCGTTTTCATACGGTATGGATCGACGGTAGGCCAAAATGCATGGTGTTAGAATGAATTGTAAAAACTTTGAATAGAACAATGTGAAAACCACACTTTTGTATAATATGTGGAGAAAATTGATACAGTAAAGAAAAAAAAAATCACATTTTCGAAAAGGGAAAATTACGCACTTTTTAAAAACACCTAATAAAAAAAGCATCTTTAAGGGCTTTTAAAAAACGAAAATCAAAAATAAGTATCTTCAAGCACTTTTTAAAAACGCTATGCACCATCATAAAGAATCATTACCCTCAAATATCATTTAAATAAGCATATTCATTGTTAGATAATTTAGACACACATAGGCACGGTGTGCATGGATATATTGGTAGAGATCCTCCAATTTTGCAGATACTTTTCATATCTTCTTTGTAATACTAAAAAAAGTATCCATGCAAAAAAAAAAAAAAAAAAGAAAGAAAAAAAAAGAGCATTTGCAGGGGGGGAAATAAGACACAGACGATAACATAATAATAATTTATGCAAGGTAGAAGAAGGTAGCTTAGTTGTATGTGTGCTGCTACCGAAGAGAAAAGATAAAACTGCTCATTTAACCAATAAATTTGTTTAACCATCGTTAGCAGGACAAGCCATCAACTGAAAACTACTATTGCTTTACAACAAAAATAAACAATTATAGTGAAAACTGGAAATCTTAATATAATTTCGTTTGTTAATAAAAATAAAACATAGCTGTCCAAGTTTGACACAAAAAAGTTAAATATAGATTTTGCGATCAAGAATTATGGAAGCAAAATTATTAATATTACACTTAATTCTTAATATAATAGTTACTTAATACTAAATGTACCGACACTATACAATAGAACATACAATAAATGGTTTTTTGACTGGTTATTTATGTTTAGTGATAATACGAATGCAGTTCCTTAATTTTATTTTTGTTCTTAATGTTAAGGTGCATGCATATATATATATATTTTGTCAGGAATAAATAAGTTTGTTAAATAATTAAATGTTTTTCATAGTTTTTGTGATGTAATAAAATCATTCAGTACTAAAAAAATATTGTCAACCTGCAGACACTTTTCGATTATGTGCGCAGATACTTAATTTTTTTTTTAAAAATCTAAATATTTTTTTTAAATTTTTACTATGAGTATATTCTTATACATCATTCCTTATTTTACATAGGTGACCAAAAGCTTTCTGGGTAACAGTGTAACAACATTAGTGAACAAATATTTCAGAATAAAATAATACATACACTGGATTTTTAATTTACTTGTTATTTAAGTTAAACATTTTGGCAAAAATTAACAACATCACTGCCAGAAAGTTAAAAATCAATTACAGAGTTCATACAGAGATCAGAAGAAAAATCCAAGGACAGAGACGCCAACTTGCTCCGCTTTGTAAAATAGTATTTTCTAGTGGTAGCGAAATTTAAGTTACTTTTAGTTTAGTATCTTTCATTTTAAGTAATTTTTGCACCACCAAATATCAGAAATTATAAGTATCATCTAAAATGCAACGTTAAAGCATGCACCTACTGGTTCCTCTATTAAAAAGTAGGTGTAACTATCCTTCTTTAATGAATTTTACTAACTATATAATCTGCTACCACTTTATTAAAACTATTCCAGAAAGCGGAGCAGTTGGCATCCCTGCAAGTAGTCCAAAATTTTAAGGACTTATCAAAAATTTAAAAACTTTATGTAAAATATAACTAATTTTAATTAAAAAGCAGTTATTATAAGGAACTTGCAAAAATGTGTATTTTGTATATATTTTTCTACCCTTTTTGAAATAAATTTTGACTTTGTCAAACTTCATCAAAAAAAATAAAGTTATCACTTTTACACATATAAATACATTTTCCAGTTTCAAATATTTTAATAAATCCTGTTAAAGAACAGATGTTAAAGATTAACATGAAAAACTGCCAATCTTATATTTTAAAATTTGAATACATAAGAAAATCTAAGGCATTTTACAAAAAAAAAAAAAAAAAAAAAAAAAACAACTGTTAAGTTTGCTTGTAACATGTAAAATTATTTGCTGTTATCTTTTTCTTTTATCTCTTGCAATTCAATTTTTTTCTTCTTCTAAAGTTTTTCTTAAACTATTAGATTTTGACAGCTAAGTCATATCATTTAGTTTCCCTGTTTGGACAGCAAATTCATCAGTGGACTTAGTAAGTTCATCCAGGACTAATTTGGAAATCTAAGCACAGTACAGAACCTCTTATCCGGAAATCAGAAAACCAAAACGAAATTCGATATATTTTCCCACCATACAAAAAAAAAAAAAAGTTTTTTTTCCCTCATATGATTTTAGGATTTTTCTTTCTTTTTTAAAAGAGGTTTACCTTACCATCATTTTAGAAATAATCATTAGTGTATTACTTTATCGTTTTTTCTTCATTTCAAGATTATTTCTAAATATATATTTTTTAGTTGGGTTTGACAGTAAAAAAAGGCTTTTTGCAGTGATTCAGAAAACCGGAAAAACCAGTTATCCGGAATAGAGATGGTCCCGATCGTTCCGGATAATCGGTTCCCTACTGTAGTTCCAAGTACTCCTTGGAGACATTTTTATTTCCAAGGAGTTTCTTAGGAGTATAAGGAGTCTGTACGCATCCTGCAAATAGAATCAGAGAAGAACAAGAAAGGCTTCATAACAAATTAGACTTAAATACAATGAATATTCTTTTGAATTGATTTAGATTGACTGAAAAAACTTTCTGTAACAATTTACAATACTGAGAGAAAATATGATAATTTTTTTTAATGAATAATGTAATTTTAATAAATTACAAACTAATTATTCAAAAGTTTTTGAGTTTATTCAGTTTTTCAAAAACCTTTCTTCTTTTAAAAGTCTAATGAAGTTTCTGTACCCATGTAAATGTAATGAATACAAAAAATAAACAAATAAATGAAATGCCTGAAATTGATTGAAATCCTGTTTTAAACGTATGTATTTAAAACAGGGTTGGCAGGTTTTTGACATGTGACAGTTTTTGACGGTTTAAACCATGGTTTAAACCGTCACGTCAAAAACCTCACTGTCAAAAATGTCATAAACCTATATTCATATTTGAAATTTAATTAATACATAAAATTTATATATTTTTTATAAAGGATAGTGTTTCTAAATATGTTCTAGATAAAATAAATTTAAAATTTTGAAGAAACACTTATATTTTGAATAGTAACCAAAATCTTGTATTTTTGAAAACTCACATATTTTGTAATATTATGTATTCATTTTCATGTGTTATTGAAAATCTGCAGTGATATTATTAAGAAATTTATTTACAACCAAATTTAGTGTATAGTATAGATTATACTAAAAATTAGACATTTTTAAAGATAAACATTAGCAGTTTTGTACATTAGACATCTTTTAAAGAAAAATCTTTTAAACAGGTTGGGCACATGCAACATTCACAATCAATTTATTAGGATAATTAAAAAATTTCCATAATAATTTGTTTAAATATTTCATGGATCAGTGACTGTAATGTTCTTCTGTTTAGTTTGACTTTTGTGATTGGTTGTTAGTTTTTCAGAAAAATCAGTAATTCTGAATTTTAAATCTTCAATTTTTTTTTAAATTCATAGTTAACATAAGACAATACAAATTTAAGTGCTTTCTGTTAAATACACAGAGTAGTTAGTGTCGATTTACAGTATATTCAGCCTATTAATTTACTATGCTGAAAATTTAGTTTATCCAAATAATTGTGAATTTCATTTTGCTGAATACTATATAGTTTTGTTGAATATCTAAATATTCAGCTGTTGAATAATTACTCCTTGCTTTCAAGATATACATTATTTGTATTCTTAATACAAGTGAAGAAAAAAAAAATTTAAAGATAAAAATTGTTTTAAAATGATAAGTGTAATAATTATAAATAAATATAAAACAATATGATATATATTTATCATTATTCATAAATATAACTACTTTTAAATTCAAATTAACATACTGGATAATAAAGATATTCGGTACAACATTAAAATTTTTTTTTTATACACTTGTATCAAGTTGGTATTTATACAACATAACTTGTAAGATCATTATAAATATTAGTTATATGTTCCTTATGTGTCAAAAATGCATAGTAATAAACTTTTAATTTTATTAAATATATAAAAAAAAAAAAAAAAAATTTCAAAATATAAATATTTAAACAATTTTTGTGCAAAATTTTTCTGCACATGCATTTGAATATAAATTTCTGAGATTTTAAATCTGTTATTTTACCTTAATTTTAACTAAAAAATATTTTAAAACCTGCTGATTACCTATAGTATAATTAAATTTCAATATAATGCATGGCAACTGTTGGTAGTTTTGAAGTTTATATATTTTCTTGGCAAACTTCAGTTTTTGACGGGTTTTTGATGGTTTAAACCAGTATTATACCCTTGTCATGTCAAAAACCACTTTTTGACGTCAAAAACCCAACCCTGATTTAAAAATTATTATTGAGGGCTAACTTTAACAAACCACTTATTCTATTTCAAATGAGTTTTGTTCATTTCTTTTTTAAAGTTTAAACATTATTTAAACATGGTACATCAATGACAACCATTTCAGGAGTTTTTTAAAACATTACAGCCCCATAAATTTACATGACTTAATAAAAATAACAAAGGAAGAAACTACATTCTTACAGATACTACTGTAGTACACTTACAAAAAAATAAAATGCATACTAATATTTCAAACATTCTTTTCCTTGATAAAATTAATAATTTTTTCAATGAGTTACTTAGTCATAAGAGCTACGAAAAACCTGTTTAAAACTATAATAAAACCTAAATTTCATGGGGAAATAAATGTTGAACTGGAAATTAAAGTGAACAAGTAATTAATTTTTGAATGAAAAATACCAAAAAGCGAATACTGCGAAAATGATCAATTAAGGATTATTCTTTTATCTTACTGGAAATTAGAAACAGTGAAAAGTAGGAATAAAAGAGAAAAACTAATATAGGTAGTATATATTTTTTAAAAAAAGTCAAGTGTTCAATTTTACATTTTAGATGTTTTTAAGAAAGATTCAAACAGTTTTTATCTATGAATTTACACATGCTTTTTTTAAGTCCTAATATTTTAAATATGATATAGAAAACTATGATTTTTTGTTATTTGTAAAGTCAAATATTAGATTCTGTGGGCAAAAAAAAAAAAAACATATCATTGAATCAGGATGGAAACATGGAAAAATTAAACCAAAATGTGGAATTTTTAAAACAAATAATTGTAATTGATGTTAGAATTATTTAATTTTAATCTCAATAACTGATAACTTATACGGTCTAAGGTTATGATATTCCAGGTTTGATGTAGGACTTTTTATAGATTTATATAAAAAATTCAACTTCCTCTGATTATTCTCTGATTTTTAAAGCGAAATTAACACTCACTTAAAATCAGGGATGAAACGAAAATTCAGCCTTTTTTGCTGCATATTCGGTTGACCGAATATTTGGACGAACGTTCAACAAAGTATATTATTTGGAAAGGTATTTTTTGTCAAAGCTTTTTTGGAAGGAAATATGAATAGATTTAAAAAAGAATAATCCAAAATCATATTTTTATTATACATTATTAGAAACTGTTTTTATACAAATTTGTTAAGTTCTAAATCTTGTTAATTTAAAAGACAAATGGAAAAGTGAAATTTGAAGAATTGAAACTAGGTTACTTTATACTAAATCACGAGTTTTATAATGCCGATTTAAAAAAAAAAAAAAAATATTATGTTTAGGCAAGTCAATTTCTTCATTTTTTAGCACTTTTTGTATTAAAAATTGAGAACTTTTATTTTTATTTGTTTCATTTTTGCTTGTTTTTATTGTTACTTTTTTCTTATACAAAACAGACAATGGGCAACATAAAAAACTGTGATTCTTAATGTTAAAGTTGTATCACAAAATTAAGAATTTTTTTTTCTTCTGTTTCTCCAGTTTTTTTGGTTAGCTTTTCTTTTTATCAGTGCTTTCATTATTGCAACATTTTTTAAAGAGCGTTATTTTTTTAAAAGGCCACTTTTTCTAAAAAATACGGCAACGAAAAAAGTAGGTATATAATTTGGATTTTTAGAGTTAAATCTTTCATTTAAAAATTAAGAACGGTTTTAGTTCCTATTTAATTTCTCTTTATCAAAATATTTTTTTGTAGACAATTTTATAAGATTGTAAAGTTGAATTTATCATTATTGCAAACATACAATAATTGGAAAAAGGAAATGTTTAACTTTAAAATTTTCTTTCAAAAATTAAGATCGATTTCTGAAAGATAGATTTGCTTTTATATATAGTTTGTTACTTAATTAAGGACATTTAGTGCTGCATTTAAAAGTATTTCTGATAGACATGAACTTTTTCAATGTTTTATGGTTAGTTTTTTTTCTTTCCTTTCTTGAAGATATTATTTTTATTTTAAGAATCAAGAAGATTTTTATTTCTATTTGTAATTCTTTTTTCCAACTTTATTTTTTTTGTGTCTTAAATATTTCAAATTACCTTAATATCTAATTATCTTTTTCATCTTAAACATTTTCATCAACTTTTTGCTTACAGCTGGTAAAAAAACACCGTAAGTGAGAGGTTAATTTTTTTCCCCCTTTACCCCATACCAATAATACTGCTAAGCTTTGATTATTTTTTCAATAATGACTACACTTATTTAAACATAAAAAACAATATTTATTAATGATTTTTTCTTTAAAAACGAAATGTTGCTATTTGGCTACCAAATATTTGGTCAAATCACTATTTGTTACATCCCTACTGACAATCCGGGGTTTTCCCTAACCCGTGGGAGCCTTGTTCAAATTTGTTGAAAGTTAGGACAGAATTATCTTATTTTCTTTTCCAACATGCTTCTTTTAATTTTACTAAAAACAATAATAACATGAAACTGGTAAAAAAGTGAAAAAAAAAAAAAAAAACTATTTATCATTCATTGAAGCGACCAGTATTTTTCATCAGTTAAAAAGAACTGGTTTCACTTTGCAAATTTGTACCAATTCATTTTTGAATTTTTATAAAAGAATTTTGATGATTCTTTTTTTATTTACTATAATTACGTGGAAAAACAGTAAACCTTTACATCCAAGTCACATAGTCCTTTATTTTTTAACTCAAACAAACTGCAGATCAACCATTCAAGGACAGTAAGTCGTGCACTATTTAAATAAAGTATTTTAATAAGGTTCAGAGGATATTTCCGTAACCTGATCTGTTGCACCAACTACAATCGCTAAGGTGCCAAATAGATTTTGAGATAGAGACCTGAAAGTTGCCAAGACTTGGCGATTATTCTGCCACAGAACAGATCAGGATACAGAAATCTCCCCAAAGTTCATTTTAATGAGTGTTAATTTATGAAACTAAATATGCTTAACACTTCATACCTGTCCAGATACTCCAGCACGTGCAGTGAGTATCTGAGGAGCAATCCTGATAGGATTTGTGGCTAGGACTACGCGAGGAGCAAGAGTCTTTTGACCAGCAGCTAATCCAAGTCTAGGACCTACGTTCATGATTTGAACACCAGGAGTCAAGATGCTTGGATTGGACACAACCTGCGATACCACACTGACCGCTTGACTAGATGTAACATGGCTTTTAGATACAGCAGTAGGATTAGTTGTGACTTGCACAATATTGTTCGCTACTTGCTGTACTACAGTTGTAGGCTGGATGTCCTGGGAGCGAGTGTTCACTCCAGTTTTACTCTTTTCGAGTGGTGGTTTAGGTTCCACTTGAGATTTCACAGCAATCACCTGTTTGCCATTAGTAACTTGAGGAGGAGTTGGAATTGACGTAGTGATGATAGTGTTGGAAGTCTGCATGGGGGATTGCTGCGAAGCAACGTTCGCAAGATCATAGATTGCACCCATTGAAGCTTGCCTAACACCAAGAAGATTAACTGTACCACCATTGGGCACTGAGGCAGCTGCAGTCTTGCTACGAGTGTTGATCGTGCACGTGGGGTTGACTTGAGATTGAGTTGAAAATGGACTTTTTATTTCTGGAGTATTCGACTGCCTGCTTACACTGACAACAGGAGTGAAAAATGTTTGTTGCGGTGGTCCTGTAACCTGTGTAATGTAACCACTGGCTGGTAACGCACCAGGCAATGTAACAATAACATTACTAGAAGTTGATGCAACAGACGCTGAATTAGCATCTGCAACAGGAGTTGATACTATGGTTGATTTACCAACATTGATTAAAGATACAGCGGGGCTTGCAGCTATGACCCCTTGTTTTGCTCCGTCAAGCAATCGAGTGACATTACAATCGACTAAACTTGAATTATTTACATGATTTACAGTTACTGATGAAGTATTTACACCTTGACTAGATATTTGGATGCTTGATGATGATAACTGGGATTCTAATGAACCTACAAGAGCAGCGACATCTGATTCATCCACTTCGGAAGAGAGCATATCTTCCAATGACTTTACCGTCGCCATTTTTCAGCTATACTGAAACTTGTAAACACAAGGCGCATGCGTTCTGAAATGGAAAGGCATTGTGGGTAATAAAAATCATTGCGGTTTTTGTTTTTGGTTAATGCTTATGCTATCCAATCGATATTCGCATTGAAATAACTTTTAATGATTTTTTTGAATTTCCGGGAATTAATACCAGGTCATAAAACCATTAAAAAGAGAAAAAAAGTTATAGAGCATCACATATTTTCTAAATAATAAACATTTTTCAGAAATTTTAAATGCAAAAAAAAATTAAAAGATTATTTAATTCTAAGGTTTACACAAGCTTGACTTATTCGTAGCAATACTTTAAAGAAAAATATTAGTCTGCCCAAAACGGTTTGTTTTGTTGTTTATTTCTTAAAATTTAGCAATTAGTATGCTTCTGCTAATTTTTTAAATAGTTGATTCTGAAACTCTTTTTATTAATATATTTCGAGTGGACTGTGAAGTATCATTTTTCCTTGAATTTTTGATAATTGCTGATAGACAGTTTTCGATCTTTTTATGCTTATTTTCGTAATTTTAGGTATTAGTCTAAAGCTTAGAAACATAGGAATTCTTTTTTGAAACAATGGTTTCTTAGTTATATAATTTTAAAAACACGATGCTTTTTTATGCGCCTCAAAAAATGTAATTTAAAATAAATAGAAAATTAATTTGATATTTTAGATTGACAAATTATTTTTGACAATATGTAGGTATATATGTATGGAAAAAAAAACATGTTGAGAAATAGATTTTTCTCTTAGTGAAATGAAATATTTTCTTTTCGACATGGCATGTTTAATATTACTTATGACGGAGACTAAGAAAAGCTTTCTATTTTAAATATTTTTACATGTTTATTCTTACTTTAAATGAAAAACAAAACTATCAATTTGTCTCATTTAATTTTAAATAAATAAATTAAACTAAGCGAACTGATTAAACTTTTTCGCAAATGAAGGATCAAAGTGAAACAATATATTTCGGAATCAAATTCTATTGCCCAAAAAGGCCTGAGATTATTCTATTCTTAATAGGATGTACACAAAGTTTCATGTATTAGTATATTTGGGTGGCTGTTTTGATACCTGCAGTTAATGTGCCAAAAGCTTTTTAAACTAGCTAAAATCTCCATTAAAACGTGTAGAGGTTTGCGTAGGAATAGTTAAGAATTATAATTGTTTTCAATTTGTAATGTTTTTGTTTTGTTTTTTCCCTCACTAGCTATTGAAGAAAGTTGCCAAAACTTGTGATTATTTTGGTGTAGGCTCTGATGCAGAAATCTTTCCAAATTTGGCGTGAATTTATTTTTTTCTAATTTTTGTGAAGATTTCTGTATCAGTATCAGTGGAAAAAGTTAAACTAAGTTTTAGTGACAACCAGGGTGCAGTGTGCAAGAAATAAACACAGAATAGGGAAATTAGTTACCATCTCAGAGCAATTTTCTCAAATTAAACTCGAAATAAAATAATCAATCAATTATAATCATTATTTGTTATTTCCAATTATCTGATTAATTTAGAGATGTGAGTGCCACTGCTGTGTCATTATAATCTACACTGATTATAAGGTTAAGTGCCACTGTCTGGTATACATATACCAGGTGTACCTCACACTGATGTTTTCCTAAGGTTAAGTGCAACTGACCCATTTGTGTTTGTCCAATATGCCCAACACTAATTTTTTTTAAGGTTAGAGGCCGCGGCTTCAAACATTCCCTATACTGACTGTTGAAGTGAAGGTTTGCTTTTGTGATCTTGAATTTTTTCACTGCAATTTGGTATTTTTTTTATGCCCCTCCTTTAAAGGAACAATGTCCAAGAATACATATATTTTTTCTTAACTTATAGTAATTGCAAGAAAAAAGTAGTTACACTGAGCAATTTCAGTGGGTATGTACAAGTACTAATATAGAGATATCTTATATTTTGTTCCGATAAAAAGAAATTTTTAAGAAGTATTTTGAAGTCATATAATTAGGTACTTGTCCGTGTCAGGAGTTCAGCAAAAAAAAAAAAAAAATAAATAAATAAAAATAATAATAATAAATTACCAAACTATTATTGATGCTAGGGATAGTTAATAAGTGTTACTGAATAAGTGTTAAACAAGTGTTACTGTTGTTGTAGTAGTAGGTGCTGTGATAAAGCTTGTAATATACTAATATAGCTTGGTTATGGTAACACTTTATTTACACCTTGCCCTTAAGATAGATATAAGTACTCACATTTGTAATTATATCAACATAGTTACTTTCCAGGATGTTATGTTGACATTAAAACCCTCTTGTAACATTCTATATGCAAAAATTGTTTGGACATAATTGTTTTTTGAGATTTTTAAGAATCAGTTATTGTTTATCAAATTTTTTTAGATGTAATTCTAGTTTATAATTTTGATTTTGAATTTCAGATTTAGTGTATCTATGTATCTACATCCTTTATAAATCAGCTATCATTATACAGAGTATATTTGCATCTGTCTGTACTGCATCCTATCTGTGAAGAAGCTAAAGAAAAAAGAGTAAAGTAAGTATATTTTTTAAAATTTTTATTAAATAACATACAGTCCTTGACCAAATTATTAGACGCACAATAAGATTCTATGTAAAATCTTAATTTTCAGGTGCTACTATATGCCTAGCTGTAGCTACTATATGTAATGTGATACTATATGTAAAGCTGTGCAGCTTTGTTTTTATGTGACTGAAGCTGGTTTGCACTTGTTTACATTCATGTATCAATTGGTTAAATTTGGTGATATATAATATAAATTCAACGATTGAATAATTTAGACAATATATTGTATAATAATAAAATATTTATTATATCAGTTATTATATTATTAAATTGTAATAATTGAATCAAATTATTAGGCACACTGTAGTTTTTAATAATTATATGTTTTGCAAGAGTTTATCTGCAATACTTTTATACATAGATATATATGTAATGGGTTTTTATTCAAGAGACTTTTTAAATACTTCCAATTTGTATTTATTTTTAGTGTATTGCATTAAAATGTTAAACAATTGATACACGAACGCAAGCAAGTGCAAACTGGTGTCAGCTGTGTAAAAACAATAAAGTTGTATAGTATTACCTGATAATTAAGATTTTACATAGAATTTTATTGTGCGTCTAATAATTTGTACAGGGACTGTAGTCTTAATAAAATCGTGTATGTGATTCAATTTATTTATAAAAAAATTCCTTAGAGCTTATGATGAATATTATTAATTTTTGTTTTACAATAATATGTTTGATATTTTAATATTAATCATTTAAAAGGAATAAAAAGTGATTTTATGATATTTTTCAAGAGACTCTTAAGAGATAAGAAAAGTGAACTCTTTTATACATCATATTAGCAGGCTTCTCCCAAAGCGTTTTTAGAAAGGCGGTCTACCCTGTTTGCCCTTTGATCCCTATAAATGCTCATTCTTTGTCCTTTTTGTAAATACATGCCACGCTCTCTTAAAAACACTGCCCTTTTATTCATTTTCCAGTTTTAAAAAAATTAATTCACTGTTTAAGTAATGATTGCACACTTATAAAATTGTCTGTGTTTATAGGTTTAATTCTTCTGATTTCAATCACAAATATTTACTTTGTTATGATTAAACTCAACTCTTTAATTTTTTATAAGTATCTCTTTTTTCAAAAGGGGGATATTAATACATTTTTTATTGGTTTTAATTTTTAAAATTTAAATGTTTATTTTCTCATAATTTTCAGTTTAAATTATATATAAATCTTTCAAGTCTTTTATTAATTAATGATTTTTTTTAGTTTACTTTTTTTGAGAAAAAATTATGTGCAGAGATTAGCATGCTTTTAATTATTTTCATGAACTACAAATTTTTCTCTTATTCTGATATTGAGAGAGAATTATTTTTTAAAATATACACGCAAAATAGTATAATATAATAAGAGGGTAATTTAAAAAATTGTGTAAAATCAGATTTAATTATTACATAATTAATTATTACACATTTTGATAAGTTTTTACGGTTTTGAATGAGCTTTCTTTCAAAACTAATAGTTCCCTTTTCTGAGTGACAGCGCTTTGCCCTTTTTCATCCTATAGGAAAACTCAGATATTAGTGATAAAATCTGAATAGGTGGCTCTACGGCATTAGAAATTTACTTTCACTTAAACCACTGCCTTGACCTTCGTATTCAAGTGAGTTTAATATTGAACGTCGCTATTTGTATTCGTGCATTTTTAAAACATAAATTTTCATATTTACCTGTAATTTAAATGTTACAAATTGCGATTTGTATTTATGTGATCTAAATATCTGAAATTTTTGCATTTTTAAAATCCAATATCCCGATTCGTATTTTCGTGTTCTTAAAATCCAATATCAAGAATCTTGTAAGAACTAAGTTTTTTTTCTTAAATTAGTTACTATTAAAGTGTATATTTTTCATTGGTAGGTAATTTAATTATAAATCTTAGTTTTAAAAAATTACATTAACCTGTATAGTTTATAAATTGGTATCATGATATCAAGTGTTTGCATATAAAATTTCAGGGTTTTTCACTTTGTATTACAGTTTTCCCTGATACATATATATCTTTGTTCATTTTGAACATAGCCTAATAATTTAAAAAAAATATTTCATTATTTTATATCAAGGTTTTATGATGCCAAACCAAATCTTGTACAGAGTTCCTACGGGTCAGGGAGAACAGGGAAAATCTGGAATTGTCAGGGAATTTTATTTCAACTCCAAAAATCAGGGAATAGTCAGGGAAAGTTGCACGTTTTTTTACAAAAACCTGGAAAATTCCTATGTTATACCTGGAAAATAACCGTTCTTAGAATTGTCAGTAACAGTACTCAGTTACTGAGATTCAAGTTAAATAATTCTGACATCTATCACAATTATTTATTGTAAAAATTTCGCATTCTAGACAAACTGAAATGCTTCCTTCCTCATATAATGATTCTTATTTTACACAGAAAATCTAATACTTGGCATAACAAATAAAACAATCAAAGTTTTTTGTCGCAAAATTTCGTAGTTTAGATAAAATATGGTATGGATTTTCATTGAAATTTACCTGATATATCTGGAAAAGTCAGTGAATTTTTTGTCTGAAATTCCAATACCCAAATTTGCTCTACATTCTCTACTAATTTTCTTATGAATTAATTTGTCAAATAGTCAAATTTTGTCCTAAGTTGAGGAATGAAAATCTTTTAACCAAAGATATTTTAAATTTTAATACCCTTTAAAATTATTTAACAGAAAGTTTTTGTGCACGAAATTCTAATTGTTGTAGATTAATAGAAAACAAATTTTGTGAATATTGAATATCTAGTGTTAGCAGAATATTTAGCATTAAGTTTATTAACTATTTAGTATAAATTCTTATTCAGCTTGTGTAATTGTAAAATAACATATTCTCAATTAATTAACCCACTGACGGTTCTGCACGTAGAAAGTCGTATTTTAACCTGCAGTCTTCACTGCATAGCAAAACCGGTTTTCCAATGTTAATAGATAGGGGAACTGTGTGTAGGGGAGAAACTTTCTCCCAATTTCGCCCATTTCCTTAACCGCCAGTGGGTTAATAGTCTGCTGAAACAACATATTTTATAAGCACAATGTGTATGTTCATGTTATTTGGAAAATTCTATTCTGCCTTAAATACTCCTAAAAACCTCTTAAAAAATAAGTGTATTTGAAGTACTAGTACTTGATAAAAACTGCACAAAAAAAAAAGGAAAATTTTAAGACCAATTTCAATTCTAAACTTCACAAAAATGGCCTGATACAAAATAATAAGCTATCTTTATTATGTTATTCAATCAATTAGTAATTATGCCCATAAAAAGAAAATCCAAAAAAAAAAAAAATTCTATAAAATAGATTATGTGCTTGCTGAAATTCTAAATACTCAATATTTTGCTTACAAACTACAAGTTACAATTGCTATTAAATTTATCTGTGGCTGTATAGTAATCTTTTTTTAGAATCAATTATTAATCTCAGCAGAAATGATCACGTTAGCTTGAAAATCCTTTTTAAATACTTCCAAAAACCTCTTATGAATATAAGTTCATTAAATAAATAAGTACCTTTATTAAAACCAAAAAATGCTTGAAAATTATAAGTCTGATTTCTATATGCTTGTTGAATTAGATCCTATAAAAAATAATAAGCTAGCTGAATTTTGTTGCATATGAGTCACTCAATAGATACTTCTGTATGTCTATGAAAACAAAGTACTCATAAAAATGATTTATTTTAAAAGAAAACAAATTATTTTCTGGTTTGCATGAAGGTTTTTAATGCTTTTTTTTCTTTCTTTTTTATTTTTTCAAATACTGCTGCTGATTTCTTCCTAATAAAGCATGGGGTATTTGCTAGGAAAAAAACAACTTAAAACATGAATTTAATTTAAGATTTCTTATTCCTTTTTGGTGGTTTTTAAATTTTTAAAATTTTTTTTTTTTATCTAAGTTGGTCAGACACTTAGCATTTGATCTGTATTATAAGTTTTATATATTTTTGTATGAAAAATATAAGAAAATTTATCTTTAAAAGAAAACATGGTCAGGAGTTTTTTTTAATACATTTGATAATTTTCTTCTCTCATACACTGTTGTTAATTTCTACGTAATTATTATTAAATGTTACCATTGATTTCTTCTTGTGGAAATGAAATATCACATTCTTCAACTATATGTTTAACACCACATATCTTAATATATCTTTGACGTTTATTGTGCATTAAAGTTAATCATATAATTCTCATTTAACTTGTATTTTAATTAGGTTTTTGATTTTAGTGTCAGAAACTGAATAAAGCTATCAAAGACCTTGAATGATAGTCAAGAAATCAGAATACATGTGAAGTTTTTTATTGTATATTTAAAATATTTATTTGACACGTAAAACAATATAAAAGTATGAATATATGACAATAATTAGAAATGCAACTAAAAGTCGTATTTATGTAAAAATTGTAGTTTATAGCTCAAGGAAAATAAGTTCATTTTATATTCTTAATTTTTTTATTTAATTTGAGAGCTCAGATCTTTTCTTCTAAAAATTTTTAAAGAGACTCAATGACATTAAAAATATAGTATTACTATAATTTTTGCTTGTATATTATTGAAAGGAAAATATTTTCCTTAATGTTTAAGTCTTTCAGCTGCATAAAATCTGAATTAAAATATTGGAAAAATTTATAAACAAAAATGTCTAAAGAATGGTTAAAGAAAGCATACATTTTATTACAATAACATTAGAATAAGTTCTAAGGAGTCTGCATTATCAATAATTTACATTTAAAGTTTTATGACTCTCATCTTTTTATGAAAGGAAATAATGGCATAAATAATTATAAGAAATTTTCAGATCTTTTTATTTTATTTTAATGTCATTTTTGAAGCAGCTTACAACTATAGAGCTCTCAGTGAATTTTTTGTTTTGTTTTGTTATAGTATTCTATATTTAAATTATATTTATGTACTAAAAAAAAAGTTTTTTTTATAATATGAATAATAATATTAATATCGATTCATAAATGTAGTTTTTAGGGTTCTCGCGTCGTAGTTTTATTTATGAAATCAAAAGTTGTCAAAAACTTGCTAATCCTGATTTTAATTGCTGTTTGTGCCATCTAAAATTTTCTGTTTTAATTATTTCTGTATTGAAATCAAATCAAAACAATGTATGTGTAAAAATACTTTTTAACTGTTATTTCATTTTTGTTGAAGGTAAAACAGTTAGACATCCAAAATGACTGCTCCTGCTGAAAAGTTGAAACAACTGGAAGCTTTGGAGAAAGATTTAGCTGCTGCTCTACATGCTGCTAGTAATTAATGATTTTTTAAAATATTTTACATTATATGTATGGATCTGATATACTACTTTAATCGAAATTATCATTTCTATGGAATTGGTTCTTAGTACTAAAGCTTTTTTCTATGTTTTTACAGAAACTCCATATGAACAAAAATCCATAGTATTCATCCATGGATTCATTTTGTTGGTCTATTATGGGTTATTGAAAAAGCACAAAATGAAAGGGACTATTAAAACATGTCATGTACATATTCACAAATAATATGACATATCTTATTATTTAAAACAATAATTAAAAATAATCTAGGGTAGCAATTGAAGGGCAAATTCAATTGGCTCTTTCCATTGATTCTTCATGTAAATTCAATTACTGATCTTTCAATTACTGCTTTATGCAAATTCAATTGCTAAATAACTTTTTTCTTTCAATAAAAAACTTTAATTATAATTTACGGCTATGAAAATCAAGCGTGTTGCCATACAGTTTTATACAATAGTGTAAACAATTTTTTGAAAAATTTCAATCAATAAGTAACAGCATTATTCCAGTGTCAACAAAAGCTCCATGTTCCGATTCTCCCTACATGCATTTTATGTTTAATTTTCTTCGATTTCTATTGTGCAAAATTAGATTTGAGTGCTGTTTTACAGTAAGATTAAAAGTGTGTAAAGTAGGAAAGGTGCAATTTATTTTGCAATTTTAAAATTTATCCTATAGGCCTGTTCAAAATAATTGTTTTAAATTTATTGATTTTCTTCTTTTTTATCATTGATTTAAATTAAAAATATTTTTCTAAAGTCTGATTTCATTAATTTTGAAGGTTTTAACTAGAAAAACAATGCCTAAATTATACTTTGATGTTTAAAATAAACTAATGAAAAATAAATAAGTGAAAGAGCGATCAATTGTAGATAAAAGTGGCTGAAACTTTCAAATTACAAATTTTTATTATTTTTTGTAAAATAATTTTATTGTTTAATATGCAGACTTTAATTATATCTACTTAGTTGTATGCTTTTTAAAATTAAATATTAATACTTTTAAAGCTTATTAATTGTATAGTATCTATTTATAAATTATTTGCTCTGCCACTCTGCCTAAAGTAATTTAGAATTGTTTTTTTTTTTTTTTTTTTTTTTTTTTTTAAATAATTGTTTGATCTAAAATAATTTAGTTTTCATTTGAAATCTATGTGAAAAATTTGGTCTGAGACTTTGCAAGTTCATGGTGATGTTGAGCTTCAATAAAAATTATTATGATTAACATTTTAGATAATGTTAAGCATTACTAATACATTTCATCAAAGCTTTGATTAGTAACTTTAAAATAAATAAATAAAAAAAATCTGATTTAAATAAAATTATAAGTTAAATAAATAGTAATTAAATAAAATTATACAATTATAAAATATAATTAAATAAAAAAAAATCTGATTTTTTTAAAAATTCTTTTGAAAAAAAAAATCATAATTTATGTTCATTTTGCTTTTAAGAATGTTAAATAAGTTTGTTTGACATTTAGTTATCATATTTTTGTAATAATTCTACTCTGATTCATTCTCTTCCCCATTTAGGTTAGAAATTTTGAATAAACAGTGCAGATTTGCTAAATAATTTAAATACAAATGTTCTCATCAAAAAAATCTGAATTATGTAATTGTAAAATTAAGTCAATTATTATCATTATTATGTATTACTTTAGATAGCATTGATAACTATCAGTAACAATATATTAATTACAGAATTTTCAGCAAGAGAAATCATAAGTCATGAAAAAAATAAACAATTTTGAAATTAAAATAGTTCAAAATCAGATTTAAATATTTAAGGACAACCCTCTTTGTTTTTTCCTTCTTCTTCTTCTTCTTTTTTTTTTTTTTTTTTTTTTTTGAAAAGTCACCAAGAAGTCATTAGTCTAGGTCCCCTTACCCTTGAAATAGTTTACTGCTTTGTAAACAATATTTCTACCCTTTGAAAGTTTTAAGGGTTTACCAAAATATAAAAATGGTTTCTTAGAAAAATATTTATATTTTTGAGAAAAATAATATTTTTTTAAAACTTTTTTATTATTCATGCCCATGTTATTCATATCACTCTATTGATATTATTCTTATTAGTATTCTTTATCTATTTATTTGCATTTTATCAGATTTATCAACATTTATTAATTTCAAGGCATAAAGTCTTAAATTTAATAAAATATTAATTATTCTCAAAATTTAATAATTATTTTTTTTAGCTTAATCCTACAAGTATATTAATTTTGATAAGTAATGAAGTAAATTTTTTACTACTACTTCTATTGGCTTAATAGTCTTTTGAGGACTTGAACTTGCTTCAGGATGCTCTCAAGTCTTCATAATCTTCTATAGACTTAATTTTTATCTGCTTGCTGCCTCTTCACATTTTCCAACCATCTTTTCCTTGGTTTTTTAAAAGGCCGTCCTAGATTTCCCTCCATACAAATGCATAAGCTTGAGTAAAAGCTTATGCATTTTAATATATGCAATAGTATTATAGTATTTTGCCTTTAAATGAGGTCAAAGTATATTTTAATAGTGTTTGACTTAGTTAAACAGACCTATTTGCAGCAAGAGAAATGAAATAATTTTTCTGAAATAATTATATTGCTCTAGTTTTTTCTTTCTATTAAATAGTTTCCTTTTAAACTATTTCTTTTTAAAAACTATTTTCTGATTTTTTAAAAAAAATGTAAATAGCCATTTTGCAAAATTTCTTCTATGGTGTACATTTTAAAATGCATAAAATCTAATCAAGTATAATTTTAAAGCTGTGGATTGATGTCAAGTTCTGGTAATTTGGCTATTTCAATGTAGACTGTTAGGGAATCCTTGACTTTATTATTATCAATTTATGTAAAGTTACAAATTTTGTTAGTTAAACTGACGTTTTTATAATCAGTTTTGCTCTATAAGGTTTTTATATTTGCATTAAATGTTTTATTTTTATCTGGTAACATAGTTTTAATTAGTTAAAGCTTTATGTTACTATCGTTTCACTGTTCTGAGGTAATTTGAAAATTTTTCAAAAATATTATATTTTCTGACCTGTTAAGTTATATTTGGTATTATAATATTAAAAATTTTGAAAACCAAGACATATTGAAAATTGTTTTAATAATATTTAACTTAATACTTTTCACCCCATAAAGGAGAATTTAAACAGAAGTATTATTGGTTACAAAAATTCTTCCATGTTCTTTTTTTTTACCTTGTTTTAATTTTTGTGTTTTATTTTTTTTTATTTTTTTTTTTTCAATTTAAAAATATAAATCTAATCAATTTCAGGCAATGTGAGAGTTTAAATCCAATTTAAATAAATAAAATATGATTTTTAAAAAAATAAAATTGGATTGCTTGATTGAAAAAAAAATTGAACAGTGCTTTTTTATGTATTGTTGATATATGGTTAATTCTATTTACAATTCTTAGTAGAATAACATAAGTCTGAATAAGTCTAACCGTTTAAAATATTTGCTTCAAAGTACTGAACCATTACTAACATTTGAAATGGAATATTTTTACAGCTGTGAGCCATTATAAATGATATAAATATTTAATTTATCAATTTATAAATATTTAATACCTTTAAAAAACTGAATAAAATGTTTTTATCTACTTGAATATTAAGAAATAATAATTTTGTTTTGATATTGGTATTTGTACAAGTGGACCTGCTGAAAAATAAATAAGTTTATTGTAAACAGTCCTAGGTGCAGCTTACATGGGTAATTCCATAGGGTGGCTGATTTGAGCAATATAATTATTTCAGCTGATTTGGTGAGACATTTTGATAGGTTTTCTTATTCTTAAATTTTTTTTCTACTGATAAATATTTAATAATTTTTTTGAAAAATTATATGGGTTGTTTTTCAATATCCTAATATTGTTATAAATATAAGAGAAAGGGTTGAAACTTGTAAATTTTTTTATTTAGTGTGAAAATATAAAATGTGACTAATCTTACATAGAAAGGAGTAAAACATATTTTTATTTTGAAATTCTCCTTCTTCAATAAGCAATTGAATTATTTTTTAATTTAAAAAAAAACAAACTTCAAATTAACAGAAAGTGCTGATATAAATGATGATATATAGAGAAAAATAATCTATAGAAAGTGACTAATCAAGAAAAGGCTCTTTTGACTAGTGTTACAACTTTCTGATGTTTCAAATACAAACTATATTACAATTTTAATAAACTTTTTTCATTTGTGTTACAAAATATTTAAAAACTACAACTTTTGATTTTATATCTAAAAAATCTAATAAAAAAATTAAAAAACTTATTAACAGAGAATTGCTATTAAATGTTTATTTTTTTTGTTATGTTGCCCATTGCATCATGGAATTACCCATGTGTCAAGCATACTTTCTAGTAACATTCAATAATAATTTGTTTTTGCCTTAATGATGGCTTTATGCTGGTAATTTGTTTGTAAAATAGTTGAAACACTAGCTTAGGGGTGAACAGCTTGCAACAGAGAGCCTAATGTTGTCTTTAAATGGTCAATATGCCTCTCTCACCTTCTAACCAGAAATTAATTAGAAAGTACTACATAACTTAACTCTTATCTTGAAATTTTATAACTGTTTTTCAAACTTATTTCAGTAAACTTTAAAAGAATACCAAATTGATTGTAAATATTAATATTTTAAAATGTTGATACATTAATACAATTTGTTACACTATTTAAATTACTTATTTCAATGTTTTTTTAAAGAATTGTATTAATAAGACGAATATGGTTCAGTGGTTAATTTGAAAATTAACGATGTAAGTAATTCATTTTCAGTAAAAAAAATTATAAATTTAATTTTTCCATGTAGATGTAAAAAACCTGCTACAATTTAGTTTTTTTAGCACACTGACAGTTCTGCTTGTAAAAAGTCGTAATTTAACCAACAGTCTTCCTCGATTGGCAAAACCGGTTTTTTCATGTTGCAAGATAGGGAATCAGTGCCATGGGGAAAAACAGGGTGCGTAGCGTTTTTAAAAACTGCTTAAAGATACTTATTTTTGATTTACGTTTTTTAAAAGGTGCTTTTTTTTTATTCAGGGTTTGTAATAAGTGCTTAATTTTCTTTCTCTTAATTTTGTTTCTTTGTCATGTAGATTGTCGAAATTACAAAAAATGCACGATTTTCACAATTTTCTCTGCAATATTTATCAGAAACTAATTATTTCATCATGATTATGTTAAGTTTTTGAAAATGTTTTTGAATTTTATTCATTTTATGTTTATAAATTAAGAATTTTAAACAATAGAAAAAAAATGATTTTATTACTGCACAGATCATTATTATGAATTTTTTTTTGGAAAGTGATTAAAAATGTTTTTTGAGGGCTTAAAAAGTATTTAAAATGTGCTTATTTTTTGTTGAAAAACCTGGTTACACACCCTGGGAAAAACATTTCCCCAATTTTGCCCATTTACTGAACCGTCAGTGGGTTAAAGAAAACAAAATATATAAAATATTAAAGGCTTTTCAATTGAAAAATATTGTACCTATAGTTTGTGTTTCAATTAAACTACATGAACATTAATCTTTAAAACACTAAAGATTAGTTAAGTTATTAAAAGCCAAGTTTTTTCTGGTCCTATTTGTAAAATACTTATACACTCCTAATCTGATTATTTTTGTACTTTCTCATTTACAGTCGTCCCCACTTAATCGCCCCTCGGATAATCGAATAACCAGCTTATACGAATAAAATTTAATGGAACCAAATCATTTAATATTAAACTAATGTTAAACTTCCCTGTTTAAACGGTTATTTGTTGCTTTTTGACCCCGCTTAATTGCATAAAGAAGTAATACTGAAATGGACAGAAAAAATTTATTTTTGAGAAATGTTTCACCAGCTAAAATGGAATTTCCCTTTTTCAATTAAGATAAGGATACAAGGTGGTCATTTCAATTGGGACTTCTTATTCATTAGTAGATGTTTGTGATGAAGTTGAAAAATTAATCAAATCTTGCTGCCAGTTATACATTGAAGTAAACAAAGGGGGTTTTACCCCTCTTTGACTTACTTCACTCACACATCATTGAGTATGTGATGAGTAGAGTGATTGAGTTAGTGATTTGAGTAGAGTGATTTGTTTTTAAGTCAAGACTTGTGGTCTCTCTTGATGCACTATTAGCTTTGATAAGAAAACGTTTTAAAAACCGACTACACTATTGTAAAGAGTGTCTTTCTCTTTGAATAATTTTGAGTTGGTTGCAAGTTGAGCATGAAAAAAAAAATAATTTAAATTAATTGAAAAACAAAAAAAAAACAATTAATCTTAGAAACAATAAATTTTAAAAAAAATCTCCAACTAAAATAGCGCATTAATTAAGAATTTCCCAAGTTTCGAAGATAAAAAAAAATTCTGAATGCGTTTGAAAGGAATACGGACAAGTCATGAAAATTTTAATACAAACTAAAAGGGAATATCTAATTTTGATAAATTGACGAATTAAACGGGTATAAAAAACAGTCTTCAATTATAGAATTTTTCGGATGGGATCAAATAATATTTTAGTTCCTACATGATACTTTTCACTAACATTGATTTATTTTTATGTAACTTAAAATGACATTTTTTTTATGATACTAAGGCAGAAAGTTTTAATTTTAAATATTTATTGATCATAAAACTGAGTTTATTTAATCAAAACGCTATACTATGCATTAAATACCATTAAAAAGTAAAATTAAGCAAATATTCAGAATTTAAGATTGAATATTGCACTCCTTTGTTAATCGAATAACCTGCTTCATAGCATAGATTTGGCTGAAACCGATGGTATTCCTTTAAGCGGGGTTGACTGTATTTGAAATTTTGATTAGAATATCCTTTTATTTCCTTTTGTTAATTAGGCTCATGATATTACTACTAAACTGCTTAGTTATATTTTTGTTTCATATTTCATTATTTCTTAGTTATATTTTCTGATGTAATATAATGTTTTATGTTTGCAGGTCAAGGCATTTTAGAATTGAGCAAAGAAAAACCAAGTGTGAAACAAGCTGAAACTTACAGCACAACCTTCTTAAAAACTCTTGAGAATGTAGAGGCTGGCCTTTCAAAGAATATTACATATTTGACTCAAGTCTCAACTGGTATGTTGAAAAATTTTATATGAAGGGTCTTTCTAAATTAAAGGATTATTGACGCTTTGTTGTTTGAAAATTACTGCATCACTTTGCATACATAGAATTCAGACCACCAGAAACAAGTTTCTGGAAGTAAAAAATATTTGTTTTAAATTTTATGAACAAAATTTGACAGAAAAATTTATAATAGAGTAGAAATTGTACTCAATACTTTCTATACTTCTGGTACTTAATACTTTCTGTCAATGAGAGTCTACACTGCTACTGTGTCACTTGTACTTTGATCCTTAAAAACTGATGACATTAAATAACTAATACTGACAACATAACACATACTATGATTAACAACGCTTCATATAAATCCTTGTTTATGGAAAAGTTTGTATTGTGCTGCTGACTAGATAATGTTGTCGAACCTGATGACTTCATCAGGTTTGACAAACCTTCATCATTTTTGTCAAACCTGGGACACCTATCAACTACTAAATTGCTGGCATTGTATCTAAATGATTATGAGTCTGATTTTACTTTCACAAAGACATTTCACAAATAAATTATTTTCTATTTTTATGTAAAAATTTATAATCATTCATATATTTTGCTTATAAAAGTTTTGAGGGGTTCCATAAGCGGACTGTAGAAGCAAAGATGTAAGGATTGACAAACGATGGTTATTTAACACTGTTTTATAATAAAATGATGAAGGGTGCCATTCTACAAGACATACTACTGCAACAGAACAAAAACAACTAGTGAGCTCTTCTTTAGCCAAATTAAAGAAAGGATAAAAAACTTAGCCAAACCCTTGAGTGGCACCAACAGACAGCTTATCAGTACTATAAAATGGCTTTTAAAACAAGTTTTTGTTTTCATATTACAGAATTGCATGAAAATTATTATTTGGAGTTAAATATTAAGTTGTAGTTTTTATGTTCTTGTTTATTTATATTATTTAATTAATAAAGATTTAATAACTTCAGTGCATTTCATCTTTGATATCTATTCATTCATTCAAGTTTGCAGATTTTGCTTATAAGAGATTTTCTGTTGACTATTGCAGCTTTAGCAAAAGTAATGTACCGTATTTTTCGGCGAAAGCGCCGCTTCGTCGCAAGCGCCGCACATTGATGAAAATGAAATTTTTTAAAAAAAAGTTATAGTAAGCGCCGCTCCGGCGCAAGCGCCGCAATGGCACTACACCACGCAAATCAGCATCCTTATGCAAGAGACCTTTAAATTACCATTTAGAATATCTGTATAATAAAAAATAAAAATTTTTATACATTTCATAAAGTAAGGTTTCAATTTCTAAATTATAATGAAAAATTTATTTTTCAGCAAAAAAAAAAAAAGCAACAAAACGATTAAAATAAAATTGTTCTTATCTGTTGGCACCACACCAAAAAATAAACTTAAGTACAACAAATAATTCTGAAAATAATGTTAAGTGCAACAAAATATTTTTTAATACATCAAATAACGTAATTTCTAAATTATTTGGGGGGTGGGGAGAGAATATCCTAAACTGCGTTAACAAAGAGTTGACGTGAAAAAAGTTTTCTCCTTAGCAAAAAAAAAAATAAATAAATAAACGATATAAAATAAAGTTGTTCTTACCAGTTGGCACCGCGCCAAAAAAACATTATAGCAAATAATTAACAGCAAAAAAATATTTCTATGCTCAGCAGCTGAATTAATGCTGGACTAATTACAGAAATCCGTAAAACAATGTAATAAGAAAAATAAAATGAAAAATTTATTAAAAAAAAGATTTTAAAATAAAAAGATTTTAAAAAATATATTACAGTTAACAAACTAAGGAAAAACTAATAATAACGAAACTAATAATAACGAAATAACTAATAATAGAAAGAATAAGAAATAACTAAGAGCGCCCCAAAAAAATTCTGATGAAAAATTCCTCTGCTTGTCATTTCTACTGGAGCTGTTTAGGAGGAATCAATCAGTTATTTTTAAAGGGGTTGGGGAAAAGAAAAGGGCATACAGTATTGGACCCCTAATCCGGCACTTAATCTGATCTAAATTTTTTTTTTTTTTAAGAAATATATATTGATGTGACAAAAAAATCAGCTATATTCTCTTTTTATTTGGAATTTTATTTTGTTGAAGTAAGTAACTTTATTTTATCTTTTAAAAATAAAAAAGCTTGAAAAAAATATATAATAAATCTGTGTCAAAGGAAACATCTGTTTCTAAAGCAGTTTCAAATAAAGTGAAAAGTAAAAACACCTTCATTTCCAATGAACAAAATAAAGAAATGCAAGTTGGAAGAAACTGATCAATCAATCTTGACAGCTGAGCTTGTGCATTACTGGTTTGTCCCCACATTTCCCTCTTCTGTTTGACCTTAAATTGGCCACACCCAGTTGACATTGAAACTACCATGTGGAGTACAAAATGAATTCTATCCCTTTTGCGGTTTTTTATTTGATTAATTTATTTTTTATTTTGCTGCTTTTTTATTAGTTATTAACTGTTAATTTTTTTTTTGTTAGTTGTTTCTTTTATTTTTTTTTTTATCGTTATTAGTTTTTAGCTTGTTTTTTGCTGTTATCCTTAGTTCCTTAGCATAAATTGTTACTTTTTTTTGTAGTTCTTTGTTAGCTTTTTTTTTTCTTGTGAGGTGAGCGTCTTTTGTTAAAACAAAATGTTATCTAAAAGAAAAAAACAAGAACTATGATCTCGCTCCGAAGAAGAAACGATTATTTCTTCTTCATCGGAGGATTCGGATTACTTCTTGAATTATTTCTCCTTCGGATTATTTCTTCTTGATTATATTATATAGATGATTATTTTAATTAATAAAATTTCTTAAGATGGACCAGTTTTAAATTCACCCCATCATAATCTACGATCGAAACTTGACTAATTTTATTGGTTTTTCTAAAATTGAATTATAGTAATATTTGAGCGCCATATTGGAATTTCCGAAAGAGATCCGAAGTTCGGCATTTCGTCGGTCCTGTGAGTGCCGGATTTGGGGTCCTATTACTTCCTTTTCTGTCCGCTCCAAATACAATTGCCAAGGCGCTAAGTAGATTTCTAGCTTTCGATTTTTCTTTAAGCTGGGGGTGGATACAAGATGCTTACCTTTTAAATTTTCTCCTTACGCGATGTTTTTTTTAAAATTATTATTTCGTTTATTTATTTTCTTGCAGGCTGCTGCCGAAAGTTTGCTAAGAATTGGCAATTGTTCTGCAGCAGATCGCGATACGTACAAATATTTTGTCAACTTCGTTATTAATTTTATTTAATAGTCTTTCTCTCAGAAAATTATTTCATCTTAAATAAATTTACTTGAGAAATTTTTTTGCTGCTAAAAATTATTTCCTCGGAAGCGCCGCTGCATCGGAAGCGCCGCATGTAGGAAAAAAACAACTTTTTTTTCGATAGCGCCGCGGCGCTACCGCCGAAAAATACGGTACTTGGGATCATATATTTCTTTGTAGGGCAACATGTTGCATCAAAATGCTTGTTTACATGCAAATTTTGAATTTATTTTCATTCATTTACTATTTTTGCTTCCTTAATAAAATGGTGATATATATTAATGTGATAGCTAGTTTATTACAAGATGTCTAGCAATTTAATTTGGATTTGTAAGGCAACATGCTATTTTAAAATACCTGTTTACATGCATATTTTCAATGTATTTTCATTCATTTACTATCTGTCTCATCATTTTTACCTCCCTCACAAAATGATGCTTAATATTAATGTGATTGCTGTGATTATGGTTAATAACAAAGCTTTTCAAATATTAAGTCTTGGAATTGTAGGGTAAAGTTTTTAGTCCTATAAGTTTTGTATTCTTAAGGAAATTTTTATTTTTTTTTAAATCCAGTTTTATATCTTGTATTATATTTTAATATCAAAATTTCACTTTCTTTTGCAATTATTTTTGTTCCAAATACCAAATTTTTTTTTTTTTTTTTTTTTTTTTTTTTTTTTTTTTTTGAAACCAAATAAAATGTTCCTAATTTTGTTCCTAATAAAAGAAAAAAAAATCACAATGTCAAAATAATTCTTTTAATTTGTACACATGTAAAAAGAAAAAAAAAGCATTTCTCTATTGCTGTCATGTTAGTAAATGTACATGATCAAAACAAATAAAAAAATTTAATTTTAATATCAAAATTTCTCTCTCTTTTACAGTTATTTTTGTTCCAAATATCTAATCTTTCTTTGTAGTTGAATTAAATTTTCCTAATTTGGTTCATAAACATAGAAAATAAATCACAAAATCAAAATTCTTTTAATTTGTACCCATTTTAAAAAAGATCATTTCTCTATTGTTGTCATGTTAGTAAATGTACATGATCAAAATAAAAAATAAAAATCAAATTTTAATATCAAAATTTCACTCTATTTTTGTTCCAAATACATAATCTTCCTTTGTAACCAAATAAAATTTTCCTAATTTGGTTCATAATAATGGGAAAAAAAATCATGAAGTCAAAATAATATTTATCTATTGTTGTCTTGTTAATAAATGTACATGATCAAAAAAGAATTGAGAAAATATTATAAAGTAGCTACACTGAAGTGTTCATTTTATAAAATAATTATAAATACTTCAAAACTGAACATCTTTCTTTAATTTATGCTTTAAATTTCCTTTTTTTTTTTAATAAAAATATTCTATATTGCAATCTAAGATTAGATAAAGTTTTTGGGTGGTTGATTTTATATTCTTCAATATCATACTAACTAGTAAATGATTAAGATAATGTAAGTTTTTACTAAAATTTTAAAAAAAGGTATTAAATGTCAGGTGGGAGGAAATTTTCTCCAAACTTTTGACAGACATACTGTTATAACCAGCGTAATCATATTTTCTCAGAACAGAAGCTCTATTGTCGATCTTGTGTCACTAAACTCCACATTTAATTGAATTCATCAATGAACAACAATACTGCTGTAAAACATGTGCAATAAAGGAAGAAAAATATGTTAAATGATGCTAATAGTAGATAAATTCTTTGCTGTATACCTATAATTTTCATTGTATTTCTCATTAAAGTGTTAATAATTTGCAATCGAAATATTAAGTTAATATGCTGAGAATCTTTTTGATATTGTAATATTTGTATTAGTCAATTGTAAGAGAAATACATTCTAGAAATTAGAAAAGTCAGAATTGTCCTTATTAGTAGTCAAAGTTGGCCTATTTTCTATATTTGTTTTAATTATTTATTCATTTATTTATTCTATTAAACTATAATTTCTTCCGAAAACTTGAAGTTTTTTTTCTTTTCAAAAATCATATTTTTAAAATTACTGTTAAAATATGATAAATTAATAGTTTTTAAAAAAGATATTTAATACCTATACCATTCCCAACAAATGAATATCATTAACTCTAAAATTAACCCACTCTAAAACTCAAATAGGCTGACTTATCCTAAAATATTTTTTTAAAAAAATTAGATGTTTAGTATTTAGTATTTTTAAAGAAATAGTTTGTAAGCCTGTATATACAAATAAAAAAAGAAACATTTTCTTTCATAGCTTGAATTAACATTGTTATTCATTGTAGAAATTATGCTGGAAGGATATTTTATATAGGCTGCTGTTCTGAAATTGCCATTGTTACAAAATTTAAAACAAAATTCAACGTTAAAATTTATTTTTTCTACTCTTCAACTATTCTGGCTTTATGTATCAAACTAGTTGCTCATTCATATCTATTACTTATAATTTTATTTAGGTACTGTAATAATAATTTTTGTTTTTGCAACAGTTGAAGAATATTATAACACAAACCTTAAAGCTTTGCATTATATAGAATTTTGTACCATTTAGATCATTCCACATGTCATTAAACTTACCTACTAAACAGGGCAATATATATGTAGAGCAGATCAAGATTAAAGCTTTAAAATAATTTCTAAATACAATAAAGTTTAAAACCCAAAAATATTCACTCAAGTATCTCTTATTTCCAGAATGAAAAATGAAATTTTCACGAGCACCAGAATTAAAGACAACCAAATTTAGCAAATTTGATTTACTTTTGGATTGTTTTGAAGAACCACAGAGTTTATAGAATTGTGCTATATGCATTTTCTACTGCATTAAACTTGACACAAATTAGTATTTTTTTTTATAATCTAATAATATTGTGCAGTTTGGTATTAGGAAGCAAGATAAATTAATTCTAAAAATTATTAAATTAATGATTAATAGGATTTATTTTTTAAAAATAATTAATTAATAATTAAGAAAAGCTCTAAAAGTTGCTATGAGATAAAAGTTGCTTCTTAAGGTATGTTTGTTAGCAAAAACAAACTTCACCGGGGGACACACTGTCTGCTAACACACAGGAGCCTTTCTGTAGTCGGTGGTTGAACCAAAAGCTGTAATGGATAAATTAAATAATAAAAAACTAAACAAGAAAATTAAATATGAAAAACTAAATAAGAAAATTAAATTAAAAAACTAAATAAGAAAATTAAATAAGTAAAAACTAAATAAGAAAAAATTAATTTTTCTTATTCAGTTTATCCATTATGGGGTTTAACCATTGACTTCAGAAAGGCTCCTGTGTGTTAGCAGACAGTGTGTCCCCTGATGAAGTGCAGTTTTTGCTGACATATATATCTTTAAAGTTTCGTTTTCGCTTGTTTTTTCTTTCTAGCTTTTTATTTAAAAGATATTTATAATTTCATAATATTCCACTTCAACTCATTATTATACTTTTTATTATTCTAAATGAAATTAAATCATGAAAGCTAAAAAAATGTGAGTATCATTTTAAAAACTGTTACATTTATCCAGCAGTAACTATAATAATATAATAATTATAAAACTTTATTTCATAGTAAAAGAAATATTTTTATTTTTGGTATACATTTTACCTTGAGTAAATTTACAAAACTATTTTTATTTTAGGTCAAGCTCACGAAGGTTCAAGCTATGCCAGTCAGAAAGTTATGCAAATGGCTTGGCATCGCTTAAAGCACTCACAAACAAGACTGGCAGAACTGGAGAGATTGAAGAATCAGCATTTACTCGAAAGAGAAACTCGTAGACAAATCAAAAGAGAGTCTGAATCATGATATGCTCATTGTGATATTCTTACATGTGTTTTCATTACCTCGGTTTTCTTCATTAATATTTGTTTATACAACATATGAAATTAGTGAAAACTTTGATAATTATTCAATCTTTTGTGTGCATTATTTATTTTCAATAAAAATGTACTTTCCAAAACTCATTTTTGTTTTCTTTAAAAAATTTTCTTCCCTGAAATATTAGTTGATCATGTTATATTTTGAAAGCAACCACTCTCTGTTCCGCAATAAAATGGTCGTTAATGTTGGTTGGTCGTTCTTAGGGGTTACTTCCATTGACTTCAAATGTTATCGATGGTGCATGATTTTTCGCGTGTGGTTTTGATTTTACTGTTTGTCTTTTTCTTGGTGTGGAGCGTCATGAAAACCGGATTGATTAATAGAATTTAACGTCAATAAAAATGACGCTTTCTGATATAATTATGCGTAAAATCAAATTTTCCAATTATGAATAATAAAACTTACTACTTTAAATAAATAAACAATTATGTTTATTGTTTTTAAGTTCAATTTTATATCATAAAAATTAGTTTACTTTTAAAAAATGAAAGGTTTGTTTGTTTCAGGTGCTTAGTTTTATCGAAAATATTTTTTTTTTTTGTAATTTAACTTTTGACTCAAAAACTAAATCATTGATAGCATCATGTTTGGTGCACTCTGACTGTAATATGAGATTCTCAATCTCTTTAGCAATCCTCAAAAAGATATATATATATATATATATTTTTATAAATTATTAATTTTTCTTAAATCAATGGGACCCCTATTTAGCCTATAATGACATAATCTCGTAGGGTACACCACTAACCGGTTATATAATACGTGGTTCAATATATATATTATTGGTCAATATTAAGGTAAGATATCGGGCCATGTGTTAAAATAGAATATTGACTTCGAATTCTTTCATTTTAACGCAATTTGAAACACTCTAATATATATGCACACATAGGAACCTATAGGGCCACATTGTTCGCGACCTATTAAGCCTATAATTATTTCTTTTCGTAGATAACACTAATAGCCTCTAATATAATAAGATGTCTAATATAAGTATTATAGGTCAATATTAAGGTCAGATATCAGGCCTTGTGTTAATGCAGAATATTGACTTCTCATTTTAAAGCCTTTAACACATTATTATATGTATATACATACAGGGGGAAATATAGTGTGTTAATATAGAATATTGACTTTAAATTTCTTCATTTTAAAGCTATTAAACACACTATTACAGATATACATACATAGCAACCTATAGGGCAACATTGTGGGAACTCTTTTTAGCCTATGATTACATAATCTCGTAGGGTACACCACTACCCGGTTATATAATACGTGGTTCAATATATATATTATAGGTCAATATCAAGGTAAGATCTCGGGACAAGTGTTAATATAAAATATTGACTTAGAATTTCTTCATTTTAAAGCTATTAAACACACTATTATCGATATACATACACATTAGCCTGTAGGGCAACATTGTGGGTCCCCTATAAAGCCTAAAATTATTTAATTTCGTATGGTACACTACTACCCGGTTATAAAATACGTCGTGCAATCTATATATTATAGGTCAACATCAAGGTAAGATATCGAGACCTGTGTTAATATGAAATATTGACTTAGAATTTCTTCATTTTTAAGCTATTAAACACACTTTATACACAGTAACCTGTAGGGCAACATTGTCACAATCCCCTATAAAGCTTATAATTATTTCCTCTGGTTGGGTACACTACTATCTGGTAATATAATATGTGGTCCAATATAAATATCATGAGACAATGCTTAGGTAAGGCATCGGGCAATGTGTTAATATAGAATATTGTCTTCGAATTTCCTCAATTTAAAGCTGTTCAACACACAATTATATACATAAATACATAGCAACTTATAGGGCAACATTGTGGGAACTCTTTTTAGCCTATGATTACATAATCTCGTAGGGTACACCACTACCCGGTTATATAATACGTGGTTCAATATATATATTATAGGTCAATATCAAGGTAAGATCTCGGGACAAGTGTTAATATAAAATATTGACTTAGAATTTCTTCATTTTAAAGCTATTAAACACACTATTATAGATATACATACATAGGGCAACATTGTGGGATCCCTTTTTAGCCTATAATTACATAATCTCGCATGGTACACCACAACCCGGTTATATAATATGTGGTTCAATATATATATTATAGGTCAACATCAAGGTAAGATATCGAGACATGTGTTAATATAAAATATTGACTTAGAATTTCTTCATTTTTAAGCTATTAAACACACTTTATACACAGTAACCTGTAGAGCAACATTGTGGGCCCCCTATAAAGCTTAAAAATATTTAATCTGGTAGGTTACGCTACCACCCTTTTATATAATACGTGATTCAATATATATATTATAGGTCAATATCAAGGTAAGATCTCGGGACAAGTGTTAATATAAAATATTGACTTAGAATTTCTTCATTTTAAAGCTATTAAACACACTATTATAGATATACATACATAGGGCAACATTGTGGGATCCCTTTTTAGCCTATAATTACATAATCTCGCATGGTACACCACAACCCGTTGGTTCAATATATATATTATAGGTCAACATCAAGGTAAGATATCGAGACATGTGTTAATGCGAAACATTGACTTAGAATTTCTTCATTTTTAAGCTATTAAACACACTTTATACACAGTAACCTGTAGAGCAACATTGTGGGCCCCCTATAAAGCCTAAAAATATTTAATCTGGTAGGTTACGCTACCACCCTTTTATATAATACGTGATTCAATATAAATTTTATGGGTTAATATCAAGTTAAGATATCTGGACATGTATTAATATAAAATATTGTCTTCGAATTTCCTAATTTTAAAGCTATTAAACACAGTATTATACATATACCAACATAGTAAGCTATAGGGCACCAATATGCCCCCCATTCAACCTATATTTATTTCCTCTGTTAGGGAAATCTATTACCTGGTATTATAATATGTGGTCCAATATAAATATTATGGGTCAATATCGAGGTAAGGTAGCGGGATATGTGTTAAGATGAAATATTGACTTCGAATTTCCTCATTTTTAACAATTAAATGCACAATTATATATATACAAATATAGTAACCTATAGGGCTACATTGTGGGGTCCCAATTAAGCCTATATGTATTTCCTTTTGTAGGGTACATTATTTCCTGATATTAATATATGTGGTCCAATTTATATTATGGGTCAATATCAAGGAAAGATACCGGGATATGTGCTAAGATAGAATATTGACATCGAATTCCTTCATTTTAAAGCTATTAAACACACTATTATATATATCCTTACATAGTAACCTATAGGGTAACATCGTGGGCCCCCTATAAAATATATATATATATTTCCTCTGGCAGGTTACACTATTATCTGGTATTATAATACGTGGTCCAATATGAATATTATGTGTCAATATCAAGGTAAGATATCGGGATACGTGTTAATATAAAATATTGACTTACAATTTCTTTATTTTAAAGCTATTCAACACACTAATATATATAAGAATTTCCTCATTTTAAAGCTAGTAAACACACTATTAGATATATCCTTACATAGTAACCTATAGGGCAACATTGTGGGCCCCCACAATGTTGATATGTGTTGAGATGAAATATTGACTTCGAATTTCCTCATTTTAAACAATTTAATGCTCAATTATACATATATAGTAACCTTTAGGGCTACATTGTGGGGCCCTTACATAGTAACCTTACATAGTAACCTAGTATATCCTTACATAGTAACCTATAGGGTAACATCGTGGGTCCCCTATAAAATATATATATATATTTCCTCTGGCAGGTTACACTATTATCTGGTATTATAATACGCAGTCCAATATGAATATTATGGGTCAATATCAAGGTAAGATATCGGGACATGTGTTAAGATGGAATATTGACTTCGAATTTCCTCATTTTAAACAATTTTATGAACAATTATATATATACATATATAGTAACCTTTAGGGCTACATTGTGGGCCCCCTTTTAAGCCAATAATTATTTCCTTTTGTAGGGTACACTATTTCCTGGTATTATAATATGTGGTCCAATATTAATTGGGTCAATATTAAGGTAAGATCTGTTAAAGCGAGTTACGCGGTCTTGAAAATTCACCCGTACATACCTATTTTATGTTATTTTTTATTCCATTATGCCTTCTTTAACGAATTCTAGTTCTAGTTCATTTACGTCGCACTAGAGCTGCACAATGGGCTATTGGTGACGGTCAGGGAAACATCCCTGAGGAAGATCCGAAGACATGCCATCACAATTTTGATCCTCTGCAGAAGGGATGGCACCCCTGCTTCGGTAGCCCAACGACCTGCACGTGAAGTCGAGCACTTTACGGTAGCACAGTTTAACGAGGACCAATACCGCACACCCTCGGTCCCTACGCAGACTGATCCAAGTGGTTACCCACCCGCACACTGACCGCAGTCAGTGATGCTTGACTTCGGTGATCTGCTGGGAACCGTGTCTTAACGATCAGTACACTGCGGGACTGTCCACACCAGGAATCGAACACGCGCCGTCTCGCTCAGCTGCTATCACGCTATCAGCTCCACCACGCTTACACGGTGAGCGTGCTACTGCATCAGTTGAACGGTCAATACGGGTCAGTTGAACGATGGAACTTGGGGTCCTATTGCGAACATCCTAATTAAGCTAAAAGTATTTCCTTTGGCACAGGGGTTGGGGGCATGGTACCCTATTTTGGTACCGAGTTTGAGATTTATAGCTTAATATTAAAGCGAGTTACGCGGTCTTGAAAAATGACCCGTAAATACCTATTTTATGTTATTGTTTATTCCATTATGCCTTCTTTAACGAAGAAAGAGGATTGTTTTTATACAGAGAACATACTAGGTGAGCCAAACTATCGAAAGTATTGAAATAATATGAATAAATTAATTTTAATTGATTTTTTCTGTTTTTAAGCTCTGCTCTCACTTTCCTGAACTTAAAAAAAATTATCTTTCATATATAGTTCCTTCTAAAATATAGAAAAACACATTAAATAAATAATATAATGTATAATTAACAAGAGAAAAAAATATACAAATTTTAAAAATTGTCCACTCCACGATTCGAACCCGCGCCGTCCCGCTCAGCTGCTATCACGCTATTCGCTCCACCACGCTTACACGGTAAGCGTGCTACTGTTTGGCTTCAAAAGCACTCTCCCGGTCAGTTGAACCATGTACTTTGGGGGGCCCATTGTGACCCTCCTAATTGAGCTATAAATATTTCCTTCGGCACAGGGGTTATGGGCATGGTACTCTATTTTGGTACCGAGTTTGAGATTTATAGCTTAATATTAAAGTGAGTTACACGGCCTTGAAAATTGACCCGCACATATCTATTTTATGTTATTTTTCTTCCATCATGCCTTCTTTAAAAAAGAAAGAGGATTGTTTTTATGCAGAGAACATACTAGGCAGGCTAAACTATCGAAAGTATTGTAAATAATATGAATAAATTAATTTTAATTGACTTTTTCTGTTTTTAAGCTCTGTTCTCACTTTCCCCAACTTAAAAAAATTATTTTTCATATATAGTTCCATCTAAAATATAGAAATATAAATATAAATAATATAATGTAAAATTAAAAAAAGCAAAAAAAAAATTTTTTTTAAAACTTTCCACACCGGGATTCGAACCCGCGCAGTCTCGCTCAGCTGCTATCACGCTATCCGGTCCACCACGCTTACACGGTCCATTATGCCTTCTTTAACGACACCCTATGCATGATAGACTCCTTGATATGTTGCAAAAGGAGTCGAAAAATGACAAAAATACTGATTTTCCCTGATTTTTCCAAATTTTTCACATTTTCCAAAATTTTTTTTTTTTTTTTCTGACAGGCAGGAGCCTGCAGAGTACCGAAAAACACATTAAAAAAATAACATAATGCTAAATAAAGGAATTAAAAAAAGAAAAGAAAAAAAGTAAAAAACTGCCTGGGGTTCGAACCTGGGACCCGTGGATCCAGCCACCAGCTGACAGTCCAAGGCTCTACCAAACAGCCACTGTTTCACATCAGGCTTGTAGCAGCTTCCCTTCAAAATCCCTTTTTCGGTGAAATATGCATCAGACATTTAGGGGCACACTGGGACCCCCCTAATTCATTTATAAAAATTTCCTTCAGTAGCCATGGTTGGACCATGGGGACCTACCATGGGTGCGAGTTTGTAAATTATAACCTTATACCAAGGGGAGCTAGGAGGTCTCGAAGCCTGAACCTTATACTCGAAATTTCATCTTTTTTTCCCCCTCATTGTTCCATTACGTGTTCTTTAGCAAAGAAAGATAATCCATTTTATACATAGAACACCCAATGCATGATAGACTCACTAAAATGTTGCAAAAGGAGTCGAAAAATGACAAAAAACTGATTTTCCTTGATTTTTCCAGTTTTTTTCCCATCCCCCCCCCAAATTTTTTCCTTACATCTTCGAGCCTGCAGAATACCAAAAAACACATTAAAAAAAATTTAATGCAAAATAAAGGAATTTAAAAAAAATGGAAAAAAAGTGAACAACTTCCCGGTACTGGGGTTCAAAACCCATACCAAAACTGATTTTCCTTGATTTTTCCAGTTTTTTTCCCATCCTTCCCCAAATTTTTTCCTTACATCTTCGAGCCTGCAGAATACCAAAGAAACACATTAAAAAAATAATATAATGCAAAATAAAGGAATTTAAAAAAAATGGAAAAAAAGTGAACAACTTCCCGGTACTGGGGTTCAAAACCGGGACCCCTGGCTCCAACCACCAGTTGATAGTCCAAGGCTCTACCAAACAGGTCACTGTTTCACGTCAGGCCTGCAGCAGCTTCCCTTCAAAAGCCTTTTCTCGGTGTAATATGCAATAGACTTTTAGGGGCACACTGGAGCCCCGCTAATTCACTTATAAAAATTTCCTTCAATAGCCATGGTTGGACCATGTAGAGCTACCTTGGGTCCGAGTTTGAAAATTATAACTTAATTCTAAGGGGAGCTAGGGGACCTCGAAGCCTGAACCTTATTCTCGACATTTCGTCTTTTTTTTCTTTTTTTTTCCTCATTGTTCCATTACGTGTTCTTTAGCAAAGAAATATACTCCATTTTATACACAGAACACCCTATGCATGATAGATTCCCTAAAATGTTGCAAAAGTAGTCGAAAAATGATAAAAAAACTGATTTTCCTTGATTTTTCCAATTTTTTCCCATTTTCCTGAAAAATTTTTTTTTTCTGACATGCAGGCACCTGCAGAATACCGAAAAACACATTAAAAATAATATAATGCAAAATAAAGGAATTAAAAAAAAAAATAAATAAAAATAAAAAACAGTGACATTTAGTCTTTTTTTTTCTTTTTTTCATTGTTCCATTACGTGTTCTTTAGAAACGAAAGATGCTCCATTTTATACACAGTACAACCTATGCATGATAGACTCCCTAAAATGTTTCAAAAGGAGTCGAAAAATGAAAAAAAAACTGATTTTCCAGATCCCCCCCCCCCAAATTTTTTTATTCTGACATGCAGGAGCCTGCAGAATACCGAAAAACACTTTAATAAATAATATAATGCAAAATAAAGGAATTAAAAAAATTAGGAAAAAAAAAGTGAAAAACAGCCAGGTCCTGGGGTTCGAATCCTGGACCCTTGGTTCCAGCCACCAGTTGGCAGTCCGAGGCTCCACCAAACAGGCCAGTGTTTCTCGTCAGGCCTGCAGCAGCTTTCCTTCATAAGCCCTTTTTCGTTGATATATGCAATAGAACTTTAGGGGCCCTCTGGGACCCCCCTAATTCACTTATAAAAATTTCCTTCGGTAGCCATGGTTGGACCATGGGGAACTACCTTGGGTGCGAGCTTGAAAATTATAACTTAATTCTAAGGGGAGCTAGGGGTCTCGAAGCCTGAACCTTATTCTCGACATTTCGTCTTTTTTTTCCTTTTTTTTTCTCATTGTTCCATTACTGGATCTTTAGCAAAGAAATATGCTCCAATTTATACACAGCACACCCTATGCAGGATAGAGTCCCTAAAATGTTGCAAAAGGAGTCGAAAAATGACAAAAAAAAAACTGATTTTCCTTGATTTTTCCAGTTTTTTCCCATTTTTCGAAAAAATTTTTTTTTGCAATGCAGGAGCCTGCAGAATACCGAAAAACACATTAAAAAAATAATGTAATGCAAAATGAAGGAATTTAAAAAAAAGTAAAAAGAAAAGTGAAAAACTGAACGGTCCTGGGGTTCGAACCCGGAACCCCTGGCTCCAGCCACCAGTTGACAGTCCTACACTCTACCAAACAGGCCACTGTTTCACGTCAGGCCTGCAGCAGCTTCCCTTCAAAAGCTTTTTCTCGGTGAAATATGCAATAGACATTTAGGGGCCCACTGGGACCTCCCTAATTCAAGTAGAAAAATTTCCTTCGGTAGCCACGGTTGGACCACGTGGACCTACCTTGGGTGTGAGTTTGAAAATTATAACTTAATTCTAAGGGGAGCTAGGGGACCTCGAAGCCTGAACCTTATTCTCGACATTTCGTCTTTTTTTTCTTTTTTTTCCTCATTGTTCCATTACGTGTTCTTTAGCAAAGAAATATACTCCATTTTATACACAGAACACCCTATGCATGATAGACTCCCTAAAATGTTGCAAAAGGAGTCGAAAAATGACAAAAAAAAACTCATTTTCCTTGATTTTCCAGTTTTTTTCCATTTTTCCAAAAAAAAAATCCTGTAATGCAGGAGGCTGCAGAATACCGAAGAACACATTAAAAAAATAATATAATGCAAAATAAATGAATTAAAAAAAAAGGAAAAAAAAAGTGAAAAACTGCTCAGTCCTGGGATTCGAACCCGGGACCCCTGGCTCCAACTACCAGTTGACAGTCCTACACTCTACCAAACAGGCCACTATTTCACGTCAGGCCTGCAGCAGCTTCCCTTCAAAAGCTTTTTCTCGGTGAAATATGCAATAGACCTTTAGGGGTCCACTGGGACCTCCCTAATTCAAGTATAAAAACTTCCTTCGGTAGCCATGGTTGGAACCTGGGAACCTACCTTGGGTGCGAGTTTGAAAATTATAACTTAATTCTAAGGGGAGCTAGGGGACCTCGAAGCCTGAACCTTATACTCGACATTTCTTTTTTTTTTCTCATTGTTCCATTACGTGTTCTTTAGCAAAGAAATATACTATATTTTATACATAGAACACCCTATGCATGATAGAATCCCTAAAATGTTACAAAAGGAATCGAAAAAAGAACAAAA